>VYXD01009661.1:865366-912568 GCA_013397195.1 Hylia prasina
TAATAACAATATTTAAAAAATCCTTCACCCTTCCTGAAAATCTGTATGTATTTTTAAAGGGTTATGTTAGCCTTGAGCACTTAAAATGATGAGACATATCCCAAAATGAGTGGCTTAAAAATAATTTTTTGTTTCCTTTTCCTTGCAGTCTAGTTTTTGAGCTTTCAAGATTTATGTTTTCAATCTTTCCTCTGCAACCATAAGAGCTAACTTTATTTTTAAATGAAAGCTGAGATTCTCTTGTAATCCCATAACTCTAGGAGATTTGGCAATGCTAAATACAATGTGAATTTAGAATGACCATTCCAAGGTGAATCATTTAGTGATGTGTCCTCAGCATTAAAGCCAACTGGGNATCTCTGAGTTCCTACAGTGACCATTTGAGTAAAAAAGGGAATATTTCATACTTCTCAGCAGCAGGCAATGCAGGGACCCTGAGTGAGGAAGGCAGCTTTCCTAGGTTCCCCTTGGGTAAAGGTGAGAGAGCCGGCTGTGCTTGCTGCTGTTCAGGGCAGGAACATTAAGGAATTTTTAGGTTCTTAATTCATCTTAGTTGCTCTGACTGTCTCAGGAGAGGCCATTGTCTTTGCACTTCCTGCAAGGAGGGGTTTGGGGGGTTGACAGAGCCCCTAAAGCAGGTGTGATGAATACCAGCCCCCTAAGCAATTTAATTCTTACAGGCCATTTTGTTGCCAAAGGCACATGATCTCATGCAAATTGGTTTTCTGAGAGTATGGAATTGCAGCAAATATTTATAAAATGTTTGAAGCCTGGTCCCAGAAAGAGGTACCAAGATGCACCTGGCCAAGTTTTGTTTCACATTTTTATCATGTTTTCAGCATTCATACTGGTTCTTTACTGATTAAATAATGTGAGAGAAGAGATACACAACAAGGAAGTGTAAAGCTCCAGCCTGATAAAGGTGGATGCCACTGCCTGTTTTTCATTGGGTTCAACAGAACTTACTTTTATGGTTTTCAGATGTGATCACATGAATAATAAAAAGGGCCTGCATTTTTTGAAAACATTTGTAGTTCTAGATAGGTGGTTCCTGTGGGAAAGGTGCTTGTGGGGTTTTTTTTGTTTGTTTTTTAAATGACTTTAGATTCCTGTTGATTATGACTGAATAGGAATAGCTCCAGAACAGGAGCTGGCTGTTCTTTGCTTGTTCTATGGGTGTCCTTGAAGTGGAAAGGGGGGGGTTGGTACTTTGAAGAGTCCAAACCTGCAGGAGTTGCACTTTCAAGAACTAAAAAAAAATTAAATAATAATAATAACAATATTTAAAAAATCCTTCACCCCTCCTGAAAATCTGTATGTATTTTTAAAGGGTTATGTTAGCCTTGAGCACTTAAAATGATGAGACATATCCCAAAATGAGTGGCTTAAAAATAATTTTTTGTTTCCTTTTCCTTGCAGTCTAGTTTTTGAGCTTTCAAGATTTATGTTTTCAATCTTTCCTCTGCAACCATAAGAGCTAACTTTATTTTTAAATGAAAGCTGAGATTCTCTTGTAATCCCATAACTCTAGGAGATTTGGCAATGCTAAATACAATGTGAATTTAGAATGACCATTCCAAGGTGAATCATTTAGTGATGTGTCCTCAGCATTAAAGCCAACTGGGGATTTTTTTTTTTTTTATGTCTTTCATTTTGTATTTCTAATTAATCTGCAAATTGGCTACAATAATTGGAAGCTTGGTAAAAAGAGTAGAAGACAACTGCAGCCTAGTAAAATCAGGGGGTTTTGTTGTTGTTTTGTTTTGGGTTTTTTTCCTGGTATGTTAAGATAGATTCTTACAGAATCTAGGTATTAAAGGCACTCTGCATTAAGATATCTCTAGAGAGGAAGGCTTTGGTTGTTTTTGTACAAGCACCCTTTTCTACTCAGTCAAGCATTAAAATTGGCAGCAGTTCCTGGAGTAGCAAGAAAATCCTGGTTGTTGTCCTCATATAGTTACTGCAAACAGTAAGAGGATATGTAAAAGCTTTAACTCTAAGGAGAAATATTTATAACTGTGACATTGTGTTTCCTTACAGTAATTTATGGACAAAATGTAGGAAAGAAGGAACACAAGCTATAAATAATATTTCTTATGTAAACATAATGGCAGTAGCAAATTCTTTTTATTTAAAAATTAATATTGATGTTCATTAATATAAATTACCACATTTCAGATGACTCTGATGTCCTTGAAGCCAGATGTCACTGACTGATTTACGGCTTCCTGGGGGGAGGAGGAGATCCTGTTTTATCAATGTAGGCACCATATTGCTTCAAATAGCTATTTTAGACTAGATTCTTTGCTAATGTAATGTCAACAAAGTCAATTCACATCACAGATCAGAAACATGGGAAACTCTTTTGGAACACACAGATTTGGGTTTTGAAATGCAGGAAAAAGCATAAAGCCTACCTTTGACTCACTGAACTTCTATCTCTTTTAGTGGTTTGAAAACTCCTGCCCAGGATCATGCACACAGAACTTCCTTGTGCATCATTAGCAACCAGGGAACATCCTTCAGAGGCAGAGTTTAGGCCCTCATTGATCTTAATTCTGCTTTTAATATTAATACAAATGCATGTAGCGAGGGTGGACAGGAGGAAGCTCTGCCACCTCAGTCACACCACAGAGATCAGATATCTGGATTAAGTTTTTGAGTGCTTTGTAAAATCCTTGGGTCCTTTGGACCCCTTGTATTAAATTGCTGCCAAAGTGGGGGGTAGATATGTTTATAGAGCTATCAGCAGCTTCCCAGGAACCTCCTGTGGGAATGCTCCTGGGCGATGCCTCCATAGGCAGGTGGGGTGGATTTGTTGTGTTTGCATATGCTGGCAGGTTAAAGGGGAGAGATAAAAAAAAAAGCAGGCTGGTTTGAGGCAGTGCATCTCTGTCCATTAGGTATTCATTCAAATTCAACCACCTGAAATACAGGCATCCAACAAAGCATCTCTTGTAAATGCCTTTTATTCCAGCAGCTGAAATTCAGCACATTTGTAGGTGTGTGGCCAGCCACGCTTAGCATGAATAGCAAATGAATGTAAATCCTGTATTACAGAGTTTGCTTGATAGCAAATCTCACATATATATGAGAGAAATCTGTGCAGGCCTCTGGTAGCATAAGGTCCCATGGCTTACAAGTACAAAGTACACAGGTGATATGAATATAGAGAATAATACACAAAAAACTCCCCTTTAGAAACTCATCTGCCATTCATGTAAATCAAACACACATCCATTGAAAGGCTTGGAAAGATGCTACAAGGCTTTAGAAATGGTCCATGTTGAACATGGGATCTTTTTGCCAATCCTTATAAATAATTATTTTCCTGTGTTTGGTAAGATTAGCTGCAGAGGATTTCTGTTGCCTGTGTGGAAAAGAGTACAGAATTCCAGGTAATATCAAGCTGAGAATGCAGTTTTAAAATATTTCTGTGATACAAAAGCCTTCTATCAAAGAGGCAAATGCATCACCCCTCAGTCTTCCTTCTGTTTTGTGAAATAAGTAAACATAAACTCTGAATTCTCATTTTCAGCGAGTACATTAGTAAAGCCAAACTGACCTTGACCTTAGCTTTGCTAATTTTCAAACTCTGATATTTATTCCTTGAGTATATTGTTCCCCTTCATACCACATACATAAATACTGCAAACCTTTCCAGTGCCTTGAATTAAAGTGTAAGTAAATAGCTAGTTTTAATCTACATAATATTTTGAGAGCAGACATTCTGTTCTATGACTATTAAGATATACCCAGCAGCCATTTCTATAATACTAAAACCTCTCATATATATTATTAAAAGTAATGCTATCAGGCAGGGCTTGTTATGTGCCACAGAAACTTTAAATGATAAAATACAGCATGGATAAAATCTGCAATAATAGTAACTTAAGCAAAATTAATTTAAGTAACAGATAACATCTGGGGGGAAATGTAACGGTATATTGGTAAGTTATGCCAAGCTAATTTTATAATAACTACCACATCTGTGGAACTCATCCATTAAAACGCTTTACCAAGCTTCTTTCCTGCTATTATTCTGTTTTAGAAACTTCCCTATGTAGTATTTTATTGTCCTTTCTCTGCCTACATTTGTAAAAAGGCAAGTTGCTACCTCTCAATGACAAGAGAAGTGTGTGAGTTATGTACAGAACAGCACAGTGCTTTTTATACAAACCTGTCTTTATGCACACTGGTACCAGAGGGAATTCCAGAGCAGGACTGTGGCACGGGGCTGTGCTCTGAGAGCAGTGTCTGCACCAGCTGCAGTTCTCAGCTGGGCTGGGGAAGTGGTGCTGACCCATCAGCCCCATGTCAAGCCGTGCTGACTTCTCCCAGCCAGGAAATCTGCACCTAATTGTCCCTTCAGTCTCTTTCAGAGCAGCTGACACTGATATGCCAGCTGCATTTGTGCAACTGCCTCACAGTGTCTTCATGTCTGAGTTCCTGCAGACCCGCTGGACCGCAATGTGCAGGAAAATATTGCCAATTAATTTTTAAGGCATTATCATCTTGCCAAACTGTTTCTCACGTTTTGATAGTTATATTGATTCAAGAGGACACTTTGAGTAATACATCTTTGTCATGGTGGATAATGCTCACATAATGACAAATCCTCAAGAATTAAAAAAAAAAGGAGAGTGAAGTTTTTAATGTAGGTCAGTGGAAGTAATTCACCATAAATTTACTCAGACTTCAGAAACTAGCAACATTTTTTTAAAGCCTCTGTAACTGTATAAAACTCACTGTGTCTCCTTCTCTGTTTTTAAATAGATTTTACTACAGAGCCATTGGTGCTAATAAACATGAGGTTTTGTTCAAAGCAAACACAAAGACTTAATTGTATTTTTTAAAGGAAAGTATTGCATCAGAAGGATTCCTTTAAATACGTTTGTTGGCTTCGGGCTCTCACCACAATGCATTCGTTCTAATTTTCCCCTGGACTTGTTAAGGACACAATGTATAGAAAGGAGCAATGCAGAATGGCATTTTTAGGTCACTATATTTTGGCTGTAAACTGTAGTCCTGCTCATAAACTTGTTATTACTAAACAAAATGCTTCATATTCTACATTGAAGTTTTGCAGTCTGAAAAAAAAAAAAACAAAACTTTTGGCTGAATGTTGGGACTATTATGGCTCATTAAAGAGACTAGTTCTGCTGTAATTTAGTTATTTCTTAATGATCCAAGGGTTATTATTAGACATGGAACAGATGAGTAAAGAATGGCTCTCTGTAAAAAGACACAGTGAAGTAAAAATATTATTCAGAAAAACAGGACCTCTGAAAACCTTATCCATGCAACAAAAATGTATTTGACTGGCTTGGAATTGATTCTATAAACCTGGTCTATTTTTTACATAATTTTACTTTTTCAAAAAGTTTGAACTGGAGAGAATAAATGGAATAATAATTTAATCTAAATAAAAATATATATCTTTTGTATGAGTAGGTAAATAACTAAGCAAAAAATATTATTTTAAGGAAGCGAAAAGTGTTTTTGAATTATCATCCACTTCAGCTAATTTTTTAATAAGAAAATATAAGGTAAGAAATCAGAAAGAAATGGAAATAGTTGCTATATTTAAAAAGCTCTATTTTTTTAAAAAATGGAATTTGAAAACGAAGTGTCTTTATTTTTGAAAGAAATACAATTTGGGTCAGTTTTTTAGCTTTGATACAGAACCCAAATTTTCTGACTATTTCTTTTGTAGGTATATAGGCACTAAAAAAGTGCTGAAATTTTGAATTACAAGTGATAGAGGAAAATGCTTCTATAACTCTGTTTTTCTCCTCAGTTGTAATCTTCAAATCTTTCTGTCAGCCTTTTATGTTCTTATAAAGATGGGCTAATACTATCTGCCTGCTTTACTTAGCTCACACATAATAGGGAACCTTGGAGGTAGTGACAGAGTCCAAACAGGAGTTCTAAAAAGCTTTTAGGACTAGAAAAGAGATATTTATTGTAATGAAGTGGCTAGGTATTTTTATTTTCAGTTGTTGCTGTCACTTGTGCAGATGTATAGAAGCTTTAATATTTTCAGCATGTTAACTTGTAGCAAGTAACTAAATGACCCAAATATCAACATAGCTACAATTTCAAAAGTATGAGGAAATTAATTTATGGGAGCTGCAATTACCCTGATGTGAATTAATGTCGTTTACTTACACCATCCAAGCAAAATCCTGTTTGTGATCGCTGACTCAGAACTGGAACATCTGCCTCGTATTCTCGCTGGGCACTTCCCCTGTGGAGGCCCCAGACACACCATTTCAGTGCTGTACCCTGCTCTTGCTTGGTCACAAATGCCTTTTTTCACCCTATTTGGCACGTATGTTCTCTGTCAAACATTTTTTTTTTTTTTTAAGTAGGACACAAAACCTTGTCCCTTTAGAGGACACAGGGCTGCCTTCTGCATCACTCATGAGAACCTGAGCATGGATTTGGTGCTTCATCCAGCCTCTCCGAGGGGGAAAAGCCATGCCCTTGTCAGAGCATTCCTGGAGCTGCAGGTCACACACCAGCAGAGCACCAGTTCCCATGAGGTTCCCATGGTCACAGCAAAGGAACAAGATGAAGCAGCAAAACTTGGACCATTAGCAACTCTTAAATTAGAGTTACATATGAAAATATTTTCCTCAGGGCCTTGTTTGGTTTAGTGTCACTGCAACTTCGCTCCAACTGCCTCAGTTGATATTTCCCTGCAATTCCAAACTGAAACAATGTCCCTATTCAGAAGTGACAAATTTGCACTGGGAAGACAGAATGTTACCTAAGCACTGTATTTTCCAAACGTAATTATCCACATGAGTAAGAAGCTGTAGTGTTACAAAATTATGAAAATCATCTGTTCTTTCCAAGCATTATAAAGAAGGCCCCTTGAGATGCAACTAGAAATTAAAGCTGATCTATAATCATTTTCAGAATGCTTTCCAGTTCTGAGCACCTGGATAGTAACAGAAAAGGTATTGTTTTTTGTTGCTCGCCAGCCATTTCATTTCCATTTAAAAAAACAAAAAACCAAAACTGCAAGAAACCTCTGAGCAATAATTAAACATAAATTACTTTCTTATTTTTTCTTTTTTTCTATTTAATACTACCAGAATGAGTTTGAACTTGACCAACCTGCAGTTTCCCCCTCAGCTTCAGCGACAGAATCTCAGGTATAGTTTTGTTCCTTTTAGTTGATTGGGGTGGGGGGGGTGGTTAAGCTGTTTTTCTAGGAATTTCCATTGGATCTCAGTCACTGATGACTTTTATTCTCTAGAACATAGCATGCATTCTCTTCTAAGATGGAATGAAATTACTTTTAATGCATTAATCAGTCAGCAGAGCACATTTATTTGAGTGAGCCCCTCTGGGCTCTGGCCCTGTGGGAGGTTGTGTCTGCCTGGCCTGGGCAGTGTGAGACAGCCACGATGGTCTCTGTGAAGGCAGCACTTCCCAAAAGCAGCTCTGTGTGTTGTTGCCTGTCTTTGTGTTGGGTCTCCTGGAGGGCAGGAGGATGTTCTAACTCAGTGTTTCCTGTGGCTGGTTGCTGCCAGGGGTCTGGCCACGGGGATTACCTGCAGGAGTCTTGTCCAGAGGCAGCAGCTGCCCAGGTGGATACTGTAGCTGGAGTCGCTGCTGAAGATGAGAAGTCTGCAGTGTGTGAAATCCCAAATGAAATTATTGGCAACCTTGAGGTACTATTACTAGAAAGCTATTCACTAATTCTGTCTATGGTTAATTAGCTAGCTCAGTCTTAATGAATATAAACTGTGTTTGTGCTAAAGCTGGCAAAAAGCACATCCATATGCTGTAAAAATGTGAATTAGCCTCTATAAATAACTCCTAGTTTAGTCAGCTTACATATGATAAGATAAAAAATACTCAGTAATATGACAACATATATCTTCAGCCTTACTATGTGTCAAAACCACGGGCCAAATCCTGCTCTCAGTGATGTCAGTGATAAAATTCCTTCTTAGGGGTTCAGGACCAGCTGCTGTGCTGAAGTACATGCAATGTGTGTCTAATATAAATTGTTAGATGTCACACATCCTTCAATTTGTCTAAGAAATTACTCACTTATGCCAACTTCAGGTTTTGTCTGGTAGGTGTGTGATGACACAAGAGCTGCCTTAATGAAACAGATCAGCTGTCATTATGTGGTCTGCAGACTCTGAGGGGTCTATGATTGTTTTCTGTGAGGGTCATGGAAGGGAAGGAAACTACTGTCACTGGAATTAACAGGAAATTATTGAAAGCCAACCTGCTGGAACAGATTTGCACCAAGGAACTGCTGGAATTTGGTCTTATTGGCAACAACCAGGTGGCATTAGGCACTTTGAACTTCAGATACAATATATTAGACCCTACTGACTAAGCAGCAGTTTAATAAATACCTAATGTTATCTGAAAATACTGTGGTATTGCTAAATTGCTTTACTTGGACTATGCATCAATGGGCAATATGAATTAGAATTATTATATGAACTATTATATGAATTAGAATAGATTAGATCATTAGATCTATCTATTTGAGTTCATATTCCATTTCAACATGTCTTTAGAAATGGAAGGGAATCTCTGGCCTGCGTTATCTTACTCCTGTACCTGTCAACAGAAAAGAGTAAATAGCTGGTTTTCACTTGACCTTGATGCCATTAACATCAGTGCTAAGAGTTTTTTTCTTTACAAGACTGCACAGATGAGAAAAATGCTTTATTTTTTTCTTTTTTTGCAACTTTGGTGGTATACAAAGAAAACAATTTCCCCTCAGATTTTAATTCTTTCACCTATTTTCTCAGTTTCTTGACCTCCGAAGTAATCTTATAAATAGATTTTTACCTGATTCATGACCCAACTCATACCATTTTTTGTTTCATGTGAAATATGGTTTCATTATTTCTTAACATATGCCTTAACAAGGCAGCTGTTGCTCTAAATGAGTCTAGAAGATAACTTCTAGTCTGGTATCACAGTGCTGACACTCAGTGGTCTCAGCAGCAGCCATAGCAAAGTGTGGTGGCAGACAATTTTCAGTGGAGGTAGGACCAGAGACAGAAGTATGGAAAAACTGGAGAAGAAAAGGCATCTGGGGTGGCTGGGTGTTGATCAGCCTAGAGGATCACTGTTCCAGCTACCAAGTGCACACATCACCTAAAGGGATGAAGACATATTTGTCGATACTTGGATTGAATATGGTGAAGGCCATCTCCAAAGATACAAAGTTGAGAGAGAAATTCCAGCCTTTTGGTTCCAATTTGAGCCACTGAGAACTTTGAAAACATTTCAGCTTTGGTTACCCATTGATATATTGCAGTATAGCACTAATAGGGATTTCTAGAACTGGCAAGCCACAAAGTTCCTAAAATGTCAAGTTACTGAGAGTGCTTCTGGTAAAAATCCATTTGCTTTATCAAAATTACCCGAATTCCTTTAACAGTGTAGCACTGAGTTTTGGAACAGTTTATGTAGAATCTAAAAGACCTATGAACCTGTGCCAGTTGTTTGAACAAAACTTTATGACTTTTAGAAGTACTGTCATTGCACTCCTTCCATTTCTCTTGTATTTTTGCAGTAATCAATGCTCATACTGAAAAAATAGACATAAATTACCCATCAAACACCAGTGTTTGTGGCCCTTTTTCCAGTGATCCCACATTTCCATTGCCATACAATCAGAGATTGCTATGCATTATCACTGCCAAAGGTTTCATTAGAATACATCACAACCCCTGTACCTTCCCCACAAATGTTACATTGCAAATTAAGCACTCAATGTCTACAGCAGTTTGGATTTCCAGAATGAGATACATATTCATAATTGTGTTTGTAATTAAGATAGACAAGCAGCATCACAGAAATACATTTTTTTATTGTTCATTTTCAGTAATGCTTTTTAATTCCAGCACTGTTTCAATAAAACACATTACACTAGAGAACAAACATCTGCAGCAAAGGAAAACAGTGGCAACAACCAAGTCCCAAAGCAATTTTTCTGATTTGGTGTCTATTGGTAAGGGCTGTCTGAGAATTCAGGAAAATTAGCCTATCTCCTAAGAAAAGGTTACTTGAGGAATGGGTGTCCCAGATCACTTCCTGCCCATGGCAGCCATGCCATCCATGGGAGTTGTGCACAGCAATATGATAACGTGTTATCACGTGAGGAGACACTGGAACACCGTTCTGTCTGCAAAACAGGAAGGTGTGGAGGATAACAGCTGCCTTGCTGCACTACACTGGGTCAAAACCACAAAGACAATGTGCAACCTAAGATAGCTCCATCATAACAACTTCTTTTTTCTGATTTGCTTTACAGGCAGACATAAAGGAAAAGCTGAAAATGCAGGAAGAAGCTTAGAGTTGGAGAACAGAAAAATTGAAAAGTCCTAAATAGCCAGATAAGAAAGGTGACGCTGAGTTTTGGAGGAACTGGGCAGTAGGGGATTGCTCACACAGAGTTTGGCTCGCTACCTGAACCAAATTATTTCTGTATAGAGGAAAATGGTTCTGTTAACATTTACCTGGAAGTATTTCATTGCAGTCCCTCAAATTTATGGTGTTCTGCCAGTGTTGTTGTTTAGTTTAGACTTAAGTTGAAGATTATAAACAGGAGGACACATAATTAAAACATGTTGAAGTTGACTTTATTTCTGAATACAAATTCTAACTTAGGGAAAAAAAAAAAAAGCTGCAGTTTCATTCTCCCAGTTGTGAAATACTTAACAGTTTCTGCTTTACACCTATAGGTTTTTTTTCAGGAAATGTTGTTACAAGGAAAATACATAGAGAGAAAACATAATTTTGAGGCACTGCAGATATAATAAGGAGAGAATTTAATTAACATGTAATTACACCCTTTGCACTGTAGCTATTCATTAATAAGATGTATGTTATTTTGTTTTAATTTGCTTCCTAGGCTTTAAAACAAATTTAATAGCTTACACTTCTTTCTTTCCACCATATTAAAATTGCATAACTGAAGAGTTTGCCCTTCAATATTTCCAAGAGTTCTTTTAGATTGCAGTGGAATTTTTTCTGGAATGCATGTATCCTTTCATCTGAGAATGTTTCCATATTTTGTCAGACATTATAGAAATGTTTCATGCTCAAAAGGAATCCAACTAAATAAATGACCTCAGAAGAACTGGTTGAACATCTTTGTTTCAAACTTGCAGCCTGTATTTATTGTGTCACAGAACTCTGTGCCCTGGAAAGCATGTGAAATACAAGTCATGCTTTGAAGTGTAAAGGTCGGATTGGATTGCATGTTTAGTGGACTACATGAGAAATAAAAATTCATTGCATTTTCATATTTATTTATCACTAAAGTAAAAAAGTTAGATTTTGTTTAATTTTATCCTCATTTTTTGATGGTGGTAAATGAAAAAAAAAAAAAAAAAGCAAGCCTGACTCAGCCAGTCAAAAGAAGAAAGCAGCTTGTAGCAGTTCTGGATGCTGCCTGACTTTCAGGGGCTGCTCCCGGTGGGCGCAGCTCTGAGCGTGCAGCCAGAAGGGTCATTCCTCTCTACCACATTCCCTTCAGCAGGGAGTGGTCCCAGAGCTAAAGACAACATCCAGGGGCTGTGCCTGGCACCAGGAGCCTGGTTGTGCCCTGCAGAGTGCATGTCCAGTGTGGGATGGAGCTCCTGCAGACCAGTGGTTCACTGATTGAAGGGGACAGAGCATTTTACTTGGTCTCATGCACTGAGAAAAATTCTTCCCCTGGTACGTGATAAGGAGAAGTAAGGCTTGTAGTGATTCACTTCCAAGTTCTCTTGATTGCTCTTTCCAGTGCTGGCCAGGAAATTAGTGAGAGCTTCCTTGCAGCTATTAAAAGCTGACTCTTCTGCTTTGAACACTGAAGGAATTAGTGAAGCATTATTAGTTTCACCTTTAAAAAAATATTTTGATTCCTGATTATGTTCTTTGTTGTTTTATTCCTATGAAATACAACTTTTTTTGTTAACAAAACTTTGTGGAATCAAAATGTCCTTTATTTTGATGCATAAATCCATCTCCCAAGACATTATGCTAATGTCACCATTTCCCTAGTTTTGAACTCAAAGGTGAGAACAGAACTTTTGAAGAGAGCTGTCCATATGACAAAGAGTATTTTAAATACTTTTTAGTGAAAATGTGTTATTGGCAATTTAGCATTGTTTAGCACTTCAGACCTAAATCTGAGGGCTGCAACATTCCTGCTGTAGTGCTAAACAGAAAGGGACTAACTGTGGTTTATATTAAGACCAATTCTAAACAAAGACTTTTGCCCATAGCTCCTTCTTCCTCTCCCAGATTTTGTAGAACCTCTGGGAAATTTGAAGTGCTTTGAAGATGAGAAATAGTGTATGAACCTCAAGTACTACTGTGATGATTTGTTAGCAGTCACTCTTAGTACATATGCATAACAGCTGAGGTAGTGCAGAAATCCAGAGTGAAGTCCAAGTCCCACAAACTGTAATTGTAACCAACTTTCTGCTGAACTAAATAATGCTACCAATAAAGAATAGACCCTGGGATTTTTTTGGGAGTGGGAAGGAGGATGGTTAGGAGCCTGAGGGAGGGAAGATGAGTAAAAGGTAGACATAGCATCTCTCTAAGCAGTCGGAGTGTGAGTTCTGACACAGCATATGAACATCGAATTGAAGAATTCTTTAATGTCTTCAGAATGTTAATATGAAATGCAAAACATCATGCTTTGGATAGATGGGTAGGAACAAAATGTTCAGATGCAATATGGTGCATTAGGAACAGTCTCCATTCTGTATTCCTGGCTTTCCCATTGGTTTAAATCAAGCTTGCTGTTTCTCCAGTCTCTCATGTCATGTTGAGTTACTGCTGTAGTCATCTCTAAAAATAATTATGCTGTCATTCCTGGGACCTACACTTGAGGCTTTGGTATTACTATCTTTGAGTTTTTTGGGGTTTTTTAGCCACACTGTTGATCTAACAAAGTTCTTTACAATGCACATACATAGCATAGTTCCTAACAGGTTCCCACCCTACAGAGCTCTCAATTTAAAGCAGATAAATCTTGTAGAAATGAAGGAAAGATGTGTTGTGTTCTACCTTGTCTGCCAGAGAACTGGTGGTTCAGTACAGTTTCTCCTATATTGATGCTTTTTAGAATCTTCATGGCAAAATCCTGGTCTTTACTAGCATTTTATAATGACACAGTGCACAACTAGTAATTATCCTCTGGTAAAAGAAAAGCTCTATTTTCAGGCAGTGCTTTTCTGCATTACACTGACAGTGTGATGGAAGTTTAGATGGAAAGCAGCTTTTCTAGTAAGAAGCTGGCTTGAAAGTGATGGGAAAGGAGACAAAAAGAGAAGACAGCTTTTTACCTGTTTTATAGTATTTTGTCATGACCTTTTCTTCTCAAGTCTTTCTTCTCTTCTTTTGCACCGAATTTTGATTTGAATTTGAAAATTGCCACACTGTTTCCTTCCTAAAATTGTAACTGGCATTCCTAGAAAAATTGTTTTCCCAGAAAAGCCACTGTGCGTAGGCTTCAAATTCAGCTTTTTGCAAGTGAGAATAAGACATTTGCTTCAATAACCTGCCCTGCCAACCTGACCACAAAACATGGGCAAAGTCAGCACTGGTCTGTTTCAATCAGGCTCTTCAGCACATGATCCAGCTGACCACTCAAACGTGTTCATCCAGATGGGCGTGTTGTCCTTGCCTGAAAAGAGCACAGGTTTGGCCCTGGACTGACCCAGCAGGGTGTAGAAGACAACCACGAAGTTCTGTCAGCTGGCAGTCAAGGGAGGGCTGTGTTCAAGGTGAAATCCCCTCTGCCTCTGCACTACCCTTCACAAGGAAGTGACAGCAGTGACAAAACACTGTGCTGCTTGCCACGAGCAGCTCCAAACTGAATGTTTGGAATGAGCATTTCAGCCCATTTTGTTGTGGCACTTTGAGTGTGCAGAGCAAGCTTTGGGCTCCAGCAGTTGTGGATTCAGATCACATGTACAAAAAAACAACCCAAAAACAAAGGATAGTTGCAGTGACTCATGTAATTGCGAGTCCCATTCAGATGCAGAGCCTTAAACAGGACATGGATTTAGTAATGCTGCAGAAAGAATGGAATGTAAAATATTTCCAGAGTAGAACAACCTGACATACCTAGTGGACTGCTTTAGGCACAGTAGTGCTACTTTAAAGCCTGTGCTGTCATTGACGCAACAGAGATGCACTAGACAGGGGGGTTGTTCATGCAGGGTTCTTCACTCACAGGGTTGTGTTTATTTTGGATGTGTTTTTGAATGTTTGCAGGTGACTCAAAGAACAGAAGAGGAAAAGGTAAGTTGCTACAAGCACCCCAGCCAGGTAGGATAGGGGGAACAAGAAAGGAGACCTGTGGCCTTGACATCAGGAGGCTGTGAGGAAGAATGGTCCAAAAAAGTTATTCTAAATAAGCATGGTACTTGTGTGTTCCTGGACAAAGGCTGGTGGAGCTGTATCACTTCAGGATGCTGATGTGCATGGCCTTTCATGGTGGGAGCCTCTGGAGGAGGTTGCTTTCGGCACCTTTTAAGGTCAGCCTGTTCCTCCAGTGACTGCAAAGGTGGCATCAAGATTTTGCCTCCCTTCACTGAGGCTGGTCTACATGAGTATCTCAGAGTTGTCATTTCTCTCTTTCCAGCCATTTCTAAAGATCTTTCATACAACATTTTCTCGACATTTGAATCTTACATCTTTTGAACTTCAGCCAAGACAATTTTCTTGTCTCTTTTTATGATTGCATTGATTGTGCATAAAAAATGTCTTACCTGGGCAGAGCAGGATCCAAGTATCCCAGGCTGCTGCCTTTCACATTGGCTGTGGGAGGTGCTTAGTGAGGAGCATAGGAACAGGGCATCCTAAAGGCATACCCCTTCCATGGATTTGGAAATTTGTGGAGCCAGAGTATGCACCCATTGATTGAAATCAAAGGAGTTCATCTAGTCCTTTTTTGGCCTCAGCTGTGCTCCTGCCCACCATACTATTCAATGGCATTAAGTTCCACACTCATTTTTGTGTTGTTGCTGAGCCCCAGCTGCAGTGGATACTGAAGGCTCCAATTTCCTCAGCTGTATTGATGGCTTGTGTGTCTTGAGAGTGGATAACCAGGAAGACACTGGCTTTTCGTGTACAGCAGGAGCAGCTGAGATCCAGGTAAGAGAAAGCATCTGTCAGTGCCTACAAGTATCAGCCAGAATTTATTCCCTGTTACTGTTTGTCACTTCTTTTTGTGCCACATCTAACTTGAATTAATCCTCCTGAGCAGAGATGCATCATTCAGTCTTCATCTGTGTGTCAAGGGACACACAAGTGGCTCTGTCTGAACAGAAAGATACTGACAAAGGGAGGGAAAATGACCATCTTTGGTCTGTCAGGCAGACAGCAAATAGTTTGCTATTCTAATCATCAGAGCAGCAAGTTTCCTTGGAGCATGTAAGTCGGGAATTACCACGCAACTCTGAGAGGAAACTTTGCCCTTTGATTGTTTTCCAAAGAAATGTTCTCAATTTCTTTTCTGCCAAATTCATAATACAGATCATGCTAACAAATTTTCCCAAGCCTTCTTGACCTTCTCCCTCCTTTCCAGTAGTAAAAAAAAATTCACTGAGGGCAGGGAGATGTTGAAGATAGTTAAATTTTGCTGATTTAGGAACTGAGTGAATGAAACAAGCTTAAAAATATGTAGATAGCACATTTCAGAGTGCAGTTAGCTCCACGGGTAAGGAAAATGAAACTTGTGATAATTCTGCTGTTAACAGTGTTAGAAAATTGCCTGCTAATGGATGGGGGGCTGCACATGCTCCCTTATGATGAGGGCAGAAGTGTGTGTATGGCCCTGGGGAGCCCTGATTTGGGAGGATATTGGGTTTGGTTTATTTTTCTCCTTATTTTTCCCAGTAAATCTGTGCCCGCTCTCGGCAAAGACACAGTAACATCAATGCTTTGTTTCAAATGAGATGTTTTACACTGATTGGAGCTTGGGGGGTGGGGGGTCAGTGTTTAGTAACACCACTTCCTCTGCTACTGACTCATTTGTAAACAGCAGAGTGAACCTGAGAGGCCTCTAGCCTGAGTTAGATTTTGAGGTGTTTTCTGAATGGGCAGGGTGAGAGGAAGACACCCCTTTGCTGTACTTCCCTGCTGTTGACAGTTCCTACGTGCAATTGTCACAGGGCTGTATTGCCACTAGCCCCAGTTTTTCACTAGAGTTTTCTTACCCAGCATCTGTCTGGTTAAAGGATTGATGCAGATTTTTGTGTTCGTTTTGCTCTGAGATCATTCCAGCCTTTTTTTGAAATGTCACATTTCAACTTAACAAATCGCTGGATCATGCAGCTGTGATGCCCCAGAAACCATTTTCAGTGACATACTACAAAAGCAGGACTGATACAGATCTCCTGATGGCATTTCAAAGACATACCTTTGGATTACAGGCTTGCAGATGAGACTTTAATTCTGTAGAACTCAGTGGAAAGATGTTCATTTGCTACCAAAGGCTCTCACTTTAATTTTTTTATCTTCTACTCTAATTTTCTGTGAGTAATGTAGATATGGGGGCTGATCTTCTATTGAAGTATGGGAATCAATTATTCAAGTGAATTCTGTTACTATCAGTGCCAATATTTCTGTGAAATTATTATTATGTAGGGCTACACGAAGGTATGTCTTTGTTATATGTGGCAGCTTTCAATGCTGTCTGCCAAATACAAATTATGTGGATGATTTTTAAGCCCGTGATCTCAGTTTTACTAACTCCCTACTCAGACAAAATGCTTCTTGATCTCACTAGGCATATTTACCGCGGTGTGACTCAGGTGTGACAGGGCTGGGGCAGCAGCAGCAGCCAGTGATGAGCCAGGGGAGCTGGGCAGGAGCCAGGACAGCCAGGAGGAGCCCCTGCTCCTGCCACATGCTGAAAGGTGGCTGCTGGTGCTTCCACACTACAAGGGAGCCCCACTTCTGCTGGGGGTTTTCTCTCAGTAAAAACAGAGTTTTAAGCATGAATCCACCAGAAGAATTGGCATGTGTTTGCTCATCCCTGCATTGTGTTCTGAGCAGGTTAAACACGTGTGTGTGTGTGATGGTATTGAGAAACAGAGTGATTTAGATGGATGCACATTATTCCTCAGCTCTATGTCAACAATCAAAAATGAGCTTTTGGATTTATTATTTCCCAATCCTGCACCTATCTTAAATCATTATCATATAATAAGGACTCTATATGGTGCATTGTCAATAAAACCTAATATTGAGAAGATTACCAATCGTCTAGTGCAAATGGAGAGCACTGTAAATGATTTAGAGAATATGTGTCAAACATTAAAGCTGTCTAATACCTTCTAAAGTAGGTTGATACTCATAAATCTAAGATAAACGACCTGTAAAACCACTTAAGAAGAAATAATACTCATTTAATCAGGCTTCCAGTGGAAAGACTGGGTAGGAGAGCAACTCATAAGGAATTATGAAATCTCTTCTAATTCAGGACTTTGTTGATACAGAATGCATTTGAAACATACATTTGATAAGCATTTTTGGTTACTTGAAACTACTGTTGTAATAGCACTAAATTATGGCCTTACTGAAAAAAGAAAATATCAAAGGGCATTTCTTTTATGGTTTATTGAGCTCTTATTTTTCCAGATTCAGCACTGTGGGTATCAGATGGAAATATAAAAAGTATTCATTAGAATTACTGTTTTGCTTAATCACAGGGATGTGGTGTTGAATTGGCTTCTGTAGGTGTGGCTGTCCACACTCACTGATAACAGTAGATTCATTATCGCATTTCCCTGGGAGGAGCAAGTCATCATTTACTGGGACAAGCCTGGTAAAAAATATAGTGAAACAATCTGTTTTCACAGAGCTGAGTGGTAACTTGCACGAACTTGGTCTGTTGAGTTTGGTGGTCTTTTCTACTTTTCTTCCCCCCCGGACCCACTTGAAAGGTGGCTAAATGTGTGTGGAGGAAAAATTAGGTCACAATTTTCACTACCAAAGGTCTGATTCTTCACTTCTTGCACAGACAAAACTCCCATTCTCTTCAATATGTTTTTAAGGCCACTTGTTAATTCCTCTTCATTCTTTTGGCTTTATGAATGCCCAGAGCTCAGTGTCACCGCCAGCATTTATTAGAAGTTGGCGCAGAGCTTTTCTTGAAGTGACTGTAGTGGTATATTTAGCCATGGAGCAATCTTTCCAAAGAGCACTGTGCTGTGACTCATGTGACTCTGCTGCTCTGCTGACCCTAGCAGACTTACTCATCGTTTACATAGTGGCAAACAAGATCAGGTTCTGGCTTGATTCCTTATTTCCCTTGATGCAATAAATGTGCTACTTGCACATGGATTTTGCTTCAGTTCATGTTTGTTTATATAACCTGGGAATCCAACTTCTTTGGTCTTACTGTGAAAAATAAGGGTGAATAACTGCTTCTCTGAGTGCAATTGGTGAATGAAATGCAAATGCAGCTCATCCCTATATAACTCATTTATACTGTAAAAATAACCATGGGATGGTGTGGTTATGGTTAAAATGCATTATCCATCACCTTTCTTCTTCCTTGCTCTCACAGAGGGCAAAACAGAGATGCAAGCACACCTATGCAGCAGCTGTAGTCTGACCCAGTCACAGCAGTAGTGTTTGGATTGTAATGGGCAGGGGGGAGCAACCTTGGCAGCACATTCCCACTGCTGAGGTTTTGAGATACTGAAGTCTATCTCAAAAAAACCAAGTTGATTTACTTTCTACTTTCTTCTCAGCTGGCATAAAGAGTCATTTTACTAAAATACCAGTTAAATCGAGCATACATTAAAGATCACTTCAGAAATCTGTCAGCCTCAAGAACATTGCTTTTCTGTTTCCTGAGAATACCTTGGAGTAACTGGCTTTGCCACTCCAAAGCAGAACAGTTGTTGCATGTATGTGTTGTATTTGCATTGTGTGTGGCAGGGTATTTGTTATTAGTTGAAAAACATGAAAAATCAGAGGCAACAGCTGGACTGACTTTCACCTGGTGGTTACAGGAACTGTTGTGTTTTGCTGTTGACAGAGAGCAGAGAAAAATTCACATGTGATTGAGAGCTGGGGAAGCCTCTGAGAGCTTGGAGCTAAAGCCTTCAATCATGTAAAATGGCTTGTGAAGGCTGAAATTGCTTGGAGCTGATCAATTTTTATTTAGGTGTCAGTGCCTTTTAAAATCTATGGGTTTTTTTAAACACTCTAAAGGACGATAGAGAGAGGGTGATGCTAGATAACTGGTTATTAGTTATTTTCTGGCAGTCCAGTAACAATTATTTTCTGGCACTCAGGTAACCAGTTAACCAGTTACTCAGTGGCAGTTAATCTGGGAGATGCAGATGGCTCAGGGTTGGATGAGGTATCAGTAGTCTGTGTTGTTGAATCATGAAGAGCACTCAACAGGCACTTGGGCTGGGGGCATCATGTACCAGCTGCAAACCCAGCCCCAAGGGGCCCTTAGCAGGGCTGAGGACCTGCCCCTCCTCTGCCACGTGTGGGAGAGACCCCCATTCCTCACTCAATAAGCAGGCACATCACAGATGCACTCCGCAGTTATAATTAAATTAAAATCTTGCTAATTTGGCAGCATACCTATTGCGTTCTATCCTAGCAAGAAACTATTATTTCTTCTTTTATTCTTTTTTGCTTGAATCCCAAGCTATCAGTGGCTTTCAAAGAGAAAGGAGGGGTTTTTCTTTAGAAAAAAATCTATTCAAATTATTCATGATTTCTATCAAGAAGAAACCTTTCCTCTTTCAACTAGCAAAAAAAAAGGGGGGAGTTTGATCTTCCTCAAAATCATTTGAGAACCTTGTACGTTTCTTTCCAGAACTAAAACTTTCTTACAAAGCATTGGATATTCAGTGGATAATGCCTATTACATAATTGAAGCTCAATACAATACCTTGGGGCTAATAAATGGTCTCCTGGTTCTATAGAAAATGTAACAAATCATAATAGTACTTACTGGGACTAGGCCAGGCACAAATGACAAAGTTGCTTTTGAAAGTGAGTTATGGCCAGAAATACTCTTGGACCAAAATCATTCTCTTGACTGTCAGGGGGACATTTACTCCCTTTAATTTTCAGCCTAGATTTTATGTTGATCCTGCACACTGAATAAAATCAAGCCCGAAAGAGCTGCTACTGCAGCTGTTACAGCTGTAAATGTGAGGAAGGCCATTTAAGACAACTCTGTTTCACTGACTATGTTGTTTGAAAAGTATGCAGATTATATTAAAAATAGCTTGATATGTCCTTATTGCGTGGCTTTTTTTTTTTAAGGAAGCAAAAGATTCTGCACTATTGAGTAGTTTATTAACATTTCTGATCACAGCTCTTTTACTTGGAAAATAATTGTTCTGTTGTGTGCTATGAAACTGCCTGTAAACAACTGGCAAAGGAGTACACTGGTTTGTATTCTCCATGAAAAAAAAATGAAATTGATTAATCAAAGGGGACATTCTTTGATGGACGGGAACCTTTTCAAACTTTATTAAAAATATTGAATAAACCATGAGCGATCAAAGTTCATAATCTGAACTCCTGCTTCTACTTGAATACAGTAAACCTTCAAAATAACTCATAAAGCAGGAGATGAGATGTCTAATAAAAAGAAACGCCCAGAGCAGCCTATTTCTAAACCTCTATCCCGATCTGGATCTTGGCTACACGATTGCGGTCTCACTGACTTTACTGGAGTCACTCTGTGTTTCCACTGGAGAGACTGGTAATAAGAATTGAGCCTTGAACCTTTTTTTCTGTGACCAATTCAGAAGTATCTATGAAAAGACTCCCTGTCTTTTCATTGAGGGTTTTTCCCTCATTCTGAAAGAAGAAATGAGATTGCAGTCAGCAAAGCCGCACAGTGATTAGAGATAATCTAGGTATGACCTGCAGGCTGAGTGACTGTCCCCTCTGTTCCAGGAGGAAAGCAATCATATGGCCAAATGCAGAATGGCTGGTGAGAGTGAAGACGAGTGAAATGGAAATTTTCAGAGCTGCAGAGAATCAGAACTCAAACAGGTGGGGTAGCATGGCTCTGACTTGCAATCAGCACTGAGATCACGGGCCCTGTATGAAATACTGCATGTAAAGCTCAAGCGTGTTAGAAAATAAAATGCTCATATTTAGCAGCAGGAAAAGGTTATTAGTATTTTGATGTGAAGAAAAGAACCAGTTGAGGATAATAGGATAACAATGACTGAAGGTATACAGGCAAAGAGTGAAGGAGAGGAAGAAAACACACTGTTTGATCAGGACACAGTAACCTGATGTCATTTCAGCTGGGTCACGAGGTGGAGCATGCTCAGCATGTCCATATTCCAGGCAGAGGTGGGAGGTTGGGCTGCACCTCGCAGGGGGATTTTCACAGCCACACCAGACACAGAGGTGGAGGTGGGTACTTGCTGCTACCCTCTGGCTGGAAGGTGGGATGGAGAGCCAGGAGAGGACACCTGATGATGCCCAGCACAGCCTGTCAAAGACCTTTTCTCTCATGATTTTTTTTAGTAGCGCCCCAGGCCCAATAGAGGTAGAAAAACCTAAACCAACAAAAAACCAAACCAAACTCCCACCCTGAGAGATTTTGCAGGGGGGTCTAGCAGGAAAACCTCTGTCCCTTGTGGGTTCTTTGCTCCGGAAATAAGCAGAGAGATATTTGCAGTGAAGATCCTTTGACAGTCCCCAGCCAGGGTAAAAATAAAACCTCTAAAACTCTGATTAGTTGTTTGGGTCAAAAAGATCATACTCTATAAAAAGCTGCCTTCCTACATGTCATCCCATCCCAGTGCAGCACTGCTGTGGAAAGGGCTTATCCTAAATACTCCATTCTGATATAGCAGCACATGAAAAAGAAAAAAATAAAAAGACACTTTTAAGAAAAGAAGGCCTTTCAAAGAGTGACAGATGAATGTAGTGACAGATTAATATAAATTTTAAAACCTGAACATTATCCTCTCGGGGGAAAAGCTCCTAAATACATGTGCAAAACAAAAATGGCAGAGCAAAACCTCTGACAATGCCTTGCACAGAATCATTTATTAGGTCTCTGTAAGTGATCATTAACATGAAACTTGCATTTAATCTAGTATTCAACCATTCCCTTTTATCTTCTGGCTCCGTGTGTTTATGGGAGACAGTGGTCCCTCAAGCTGCCTTTTTTCTCACTGGAGTGAATGTGCAGGGGACATGGGTCAGAGAAGGGAATTTGAATAGTCCTGTTTCAAGCTCATCTCTGATTCTAGCTTAGGCCAAAAGAGGAAAATGATCATCTTTGCTTTAGAGCTGAGCAAATTCTTTCCAAACCAAATAAACCCTCAGCTGTCCTGTCAGCAGTGCAGCCCGTTGGGCCAAAGCACAGGGGAGCTGGGGCTGGAGTGGGGTCAGGGGTGCACAGAAATATTACCTTCATTTCACTGTGTGGACATGCTCTTTCTGGGATGTTGGCAACAGCATGTGGGCTGGCTACAGCGATTATTTACTTGTGCTGCTATTGCCAAAACACCCAAGCAAGCAATTTCTAAACAAGCCCCATGTATCTGCCACACAGTGATGTGTGGCCATCACTGACATGTTTGTACTGTGAACTCAGCTCAATATCGAGGATTTCTGATGAAAACTGTTGCACACCTGGAATAACATCTAAAGCCATCTCCTTGACCTGCTTCTAGGAGTACCTAGCTCAGGGAGGTTGGTGTGATGTGAAATTGCCTCCCCTCTCACAGGAACATGGCTCACTGCTTTTCTCTAGGTCATGTTGGCACCTCTTGACAAATGTGGGTTGATGGCACAAGTATAATATTCACTTTGGAGGTGTCCAAAACTATGAGTGCTTTTTTCCATGTGTATTCCTTTGTGGTGCATGCCCAGCTGCCCTGCCAGTCTGCACTGCTGCTTTCAGTGAGTGACAAAGGCATTTCAGACTGAGAGGAGGTATTTTAAATACAGTCAGGAACAACATATAAAATGACCTCAAACAATCCCACATAAAGTCCTTTGTTATTTTCAAAGCACTTTCCCAGCTTGACACCTTTGCTTTTTTATATCCAGTATAAAATTCAAAATGTTACATTCCAGGGCAGTACGTGGATCTAAAATATAAATATATTGAACCCCAAACTACCTTTTCTCTGCTACTGCTTTGAAACAGGACCTGAAGTAAACTCAATGTAAAGATCCAGAAAATTATCAAGAAAATTCTACTTAGGAAACTTTTTCTGATAGCAGTGAGGAGCAGCCTGGGTGTGGATGGCTGTGGGCAGCAGCTCAGGACTGCTGAGATGCCTCAGGTATCCCTTGCATGGCTCAGAACTAGTCAGCCCTGCTGCTCAGGAGCAGGGGAGAGAGCTGCAGTGAGGAAGTGCAGTCCCATCTCCCAGAGCAACATCCAGGTTTGTGCAGTGAAGGCCAACACAACCCTGCAGGGCCTGGCAACCCTTTCTGCTTCCTGACGCCTTTTTCTACAATGCAAAAGGTCAGTGGAAATGGTCTGTTGTGGTTCTGTGCCCAGAAGGTTGATATCTGGTTTCTGCTTTCTCTTCTGCTAATTGCTGTTATTAAATGGCTTTGAAATTAGCTCACAGTAACTGAGTGCAGGTTTGGGGCCTGTGTGAACACAGAAGTTGAAGTGAATCAGCTCAGAGATGTTTGGAATAGGCATAGCTGGCAGCACGCAGCAAAGCAAATGGCTGGGTGAATTTGCATCTTGTTTAATACATCAAAAAGGGTTTTAAGCTGTGACTTGTAGAAGTCAAGCCAGGAACAATAAGCTTGTCTGGAGAATTCTGGTCTTAGAAATGAAAGGATACGGAACCATGTCCAAGGTAAATATTGACATGACTCAGGATGAACTAGTAAAACGTTTAATGAAGCTGAAAATAAGGCATCTGGGATAGATGTTTATTGTTAAAAATGAAACATTCGAGCAAAAGTAGCATAGTGATGATGGAGGTTATTCATGGGGAAGCCAAGCTGGGGAAACAGCATCATCTGAAAAAAACTGACTCCAGCTATTTGTGAAACATGGAAAAAAGTTAGAATTATAAGAGGGCTAAAAATGTAGGTGAATAACAAACAGTTATTAAGGATATTCAGAGTGGATTTTGGAGACTGAATCATACCAAGGGAGAAATTACTCAGGTGTCCAGAATAACTCTATTGGCTTTGACAGATTTCTTGGTATTTGCCTTCGTGTAATTGAGAGTTTACTCCCTTATGTCATATGAGGACTGAATATTAAGAAACTTGGAGGAAAAAAAAGCACTTTCTTTCGTTCCAGTATCATTCTCTTGGTGATAGAGAATAAGTCACATTAACTTCACAAGGCATTTCAGGAACACTTTAGGATCTTTTCCATTGCATGCATCAGGAAAAGAAGTAACCTTTGCAGAATGGTGTGAAAATAATCAGAAAGATTCCACTGAACTGGGCATGGGAATGAATTGGGCCACTGTTTTGGAAGTCTTACACCTGAGTCCGTGGTGTTACCCAAATGCTCTGTGGTAAAATCCACAGCCGGGTGAGGCAACACTACCTTCACATGTTCACCAGTGATGGAGATACTGGGGAAGAGATGCCAGGAGTTGGAATTGCCTGCTTAGGTGTGCTCTATAAAACAGCTTTTTTTCATCTCAGAAATGCAACCTTAACGTGTAAGAACTGATTGTGTGCAAAAGATACTTTTGATCTCTTTCCATGTGCCATGCCTATAGTTGCAGTGGCACAAATCTCAGTTCAGAACTATCTGGTGATGATGCACACGCAGCTGCAGTCCCCCAGATGGCTTCATAGTACAGTGCAAGGGCACACATTATTCCAGCCCCAAGGCACAGGATAATCCTCACAGCTGACCATGTGGCAGGAGCAGAGGCAGGGGCACAGGAGAAGCAGGGGAGGGTGCCTGGGGAAGACAGCAACTGGGAGAGCCTGCTGTGCTGAGGCAGTGCAAGTTCCCTTGCTCCTTTGGCTGCTTCTGATGGATTCAGGAAAACTCTAATTGTAGTTTTTGGCTCTGCACCATCTCTCAAAGCCTTTATTCAGGGACATGGATACTATGGTATGTGCATGCTACAATCTCTCTTAGTCCTCCAAGCAGTCTTTTGGAAAGCTGGGGTCTAAAATAATTGAAAATGTAAAGCATAGGCATCAACTTCTTGGACTAGATTTAGAAAATCCAGTCAACCCATGCGCTTCCTTCATCTTCTGTTCACTGAGGAGGTTTCCTTTGGCCAGCCTTCTTGTCAGGGCCACAATCAAATAGTAGTCGATGGCAGATTTTATTACTAACATAAACAAATAGCAGGTTATTTTGTTATTGTCACAAGCTTCAAAGCTGGAACTGGTCTTTGCATCAGTAGGCTCTACCAGTACTGACATGCAACTGGAATACAAAGGGGATGTTGATAATATAAAACATATGTTGCTTATGCAGATCATTGAGCATCACTTCAGTGCTCTCTGCAAAGCACCCTGGCCTGTTGATCCTCCAGCAACCTCAGCCAAAATAACCCAAGAGCTGCACGTTCTCTGAGCTACTGCACAGCAGTGCAGCAGCATCCCAAAGGATGCACACCCTGGAGAAGGATGTTGACACTAGCAGCAGCAATGTAGGATCATATGCTGGCATTGCTGTCTGAAACTCAGTGCAGAAAGGTCTTCTCTGGGCAGAGCAAGGAGGATTTAATGGATATAAAAGCACATCTAAAGTAAATAAAGGATTTTTATTGTCATTTTCCCCCACACCATTTTATTGGTTTTGTGCTCATAAAAACATTAGCTGATTAACTGACTATCAGAAAGGCAAAGCTGCTAACAAGAAGCTGTGTGCAAAATCAGATACATGCAGTGCCTTGATAGTGGTAGGGTGAGATTTTTCTTTTCCTGCTTCCTTACTTTTTAAACCCTGGCCAATATAACTCTTTCCTGTCATCATAACATTTGGCACTATTCCCGTATGTACAGATTGCAACATCTGCAAGTTTTAAAAATTAATACAAAGTTCCATAATTGTATAAGCCTTGCTCATTTTAATGGTCCAGAAAGAGCAGCCCTGATGCAATTGAGACACAGTCAGCAGATGAAGTGCTCTGCCTGTACCATACAAGCTGCTCCAGTGGGGCAGGATGTCTGTGTAGCTGGTGCTCATGTGGGTGATGATCACAGTGTGGGATTATGCTGTGGAGGAACACAGGGTGGACTTGAGTTGCTGGCACACAGAAATTCAGTAAGTTACCAGTAAGTGAAATCATGGCTGCCAAATTGCAAAGCAATCACATTTGGTAGAGCTCATTTCTGTTGCCCGCAGTCCATGGAGATCCAGCATGAAGGTTTGAGGTTTCATTTTGTCCCTTTTGTCCATTTTAAAACCACCTTGTATATGGATGTGTAGTTGACCTTTCATGGATCTTACTGAAAGCCATAAAATGACTTAGTCGTTACCTACTCAGATATGTTGGAAGTATGGTTCAGGATTTCCAGGTTTATTGAAATAATGGCCCCTTGTTTGTTTTTCTAGTGGCAGGCAAAGTAGAAACAGAGCTGTGAACAATAACATAAACCTTGCTGTTACCTAGCACTTGGCAAGCAGTTTTAGGAATGCTTTGCTTTCCTGTATGTATATAAAACCTTAGAGAACTCTCTGATTGTGGCATATTTCAGCATAAAGGAAGCAGAAATAAAATCAGGCCCTATAATTCATTTATTCAGTAATGGAGGACCAAAGCAGGAAGAGACAGGTGCTTTTCTGAAAAGAACGAAAGATCTGAGCAGCTGATTCACGGTGAAGTAATATGCTTTTAGCTGAGAAGGTTTATTGTAGCTGAACCTCATGTCATCCCTCAAGCCAATATCTTAGATGAATCAGCAACTTGCGAGCTTTATCTCAGCTGTACCAATAGAGTTTATAATATTGTTCTGTCAGTGCTATTTATACATCATCACATGGCTGACTACTCCAGGCTGTGCTTTTTTTACACAGCCTTGGATGATGTCACTGTGGAGTAGGCAATTGTACTGAACAAAGGCTTTCTTCAGAGCAGCAACAATTAAAGCTGATGGCAGAGTACAACAGCGCAGCCATGAAAATTCAGAAACATGCTCCCCAGTTTTAAGGTCGCTCTAGAAAGGCTTTCAGTACCTCAAATATCTGGTTCCAATGGGAAATTACTTAAGTAATATGGCCTTGGAAATGTGTAGGGAGCAGTGTGGTCTGAAGCCTGGGGCTGCGGGGCAGAGCACTCACTAACCATGTAATTGTTTGGGGAAGAAAGAAAGCTCCTCCAAGAAGGAAGATCTGTGGATCCATTCTGCATCATTCACTAAGAGAAACAGTGTCAGCCTGGAACCCTGCAGCCTTGCCATGAATGTCTTCCAAAAGCCAGGGGACTGATGCCTGTTGTAGTATGAAGAGTGAAAGGATCTACCAAGTATTTGTAAAGGAAGAATTCAGCATCCTCAGTTGATTCCTCTTTCATTTGTGACATTCCAGTGAGCCTGAGTTCTTCACTCCATCCCTATTCCCCGGTGCATCATGTGCATTTCCAGCTGTTTATCATCATTCCATAAGGCCAGCAACATGTCAACATCAACAGCTGTGTTCTTCTCATCTGCTACTTGTGCTGGAGCTCTCAGAGTTTTACCATCACCGCTGTTGATCAGCGTTGTTCGGACACGGCGTCTGTGACTCTTCCCTAGAAGCTGCTCCTCAGGAGCTCCCTCTGTATGTCCTGCAGCCAAGCCATGATGAGGACTTCACTGAGTCACAGGTGGAGGCAAGGAATAGAGAGTGTTACCTCCCACCTTGGCCTCTGCTTTGCAGAATGACTGCAGTAACAGAGTGGTTTATTTGAGAATTACTTATAAATTGGACACAATTACTGGCTACCTCAGAGACAGAGCTGTGACATGCTTATGCTGCAGGTTCTGACCCCTCTTGCTTTGCAGACCTTTCCTACCATTTTCCAATGCAGGTTTAGATTCAGGTGTGGAAAACTGCTGTCAGCAAGGTTGGGTTTTCCACATTAGGTTTCACAGACTCTCCAGGTACATTCTACAGACTCTCAGGGACCTGCATTTCCAGGCAGGAGAGCGCTGGCCTACTCCTAGGGACTGGTCCAGTTGCCTTTTTAGCTATTGCAGTGTTCACGCCTCTCTGGGGAATGGCTCTTCCCAGTGCTCTGACATTTTTTTTATCCTCCCCTTAAAATTACTTCTTTCCAAAACCTCCTTCCAGAGTTTGGCTCTGCGCAAAACATGCCAGCATCTGATAAAGGCTCAAAACAGAAACAGAATGGCATAAATAGAAATTAAGTAAATTAGGAAGAGGTGCCAAAGCAGCAAAACCCTAATTATAGCTGTGGCTGCATGTGCATGTGCTGTGCAGCTTCCAGCCCCTGCCAGAGTGCCAGGCTGCCCCTCAGTATTCCTGGGAACATATGCACCCACTGTGTCACTGGCACTGCCTGCTCCACCTTGGACTGCATCTTCTTGCAGACTCTCTGGAAAGCTGGGGTTCATGCAGAGAGTTGGTGCCAGAGCCCCAACCAAGCCAGCAGCAGCCCTCTGTGGCTGGATAATTTTTCCTCACTTGCTAAACTGTGTTTGTGCCATCTGGTCAATGCAAACAGCCTTATTCTCTATCCAGCCACATTTTGTGGTAATTGTGGTCTACCTGCATCGTCAACTCAGCCGTGATACTATATGGTTTATTTCCCTCAGGAACCAGAGGAAACCTGGGCCAGATTCCCAGCTGGTAAAAATCAGCATGACTAAGTTGAAGTAATTTTGGGCCATCTGATAGTCTTTGCTAATGGCCAGAGCTGGAAAGGTGAAGCACATCTTTTGCTACTTACTCATTATTGATGCTGTTTTGCCATAAGACCATTGATCACAAGTGAACAGGAGATAGACACGTGAGAGCTGTTCTCCTAAGGAGCCTAACAACAGAGGGTTCCAGCCTGAGATCCTTCCAGAAATGGCTGTGTGTGGTGCTGGCTCTGCTCAGGTAGCCCTGAGTCCCTCAGCTGGGTTCTCACCACTCTTTCCCACAGAGCACAGCTTGGTTCCCCAGAGCTATGCTGGAGATGATCTAACCAAACCTTATGTTGGTCTTGTTTTTGAACCCTGATTCTCTTTATTGCACAAATTAGGACATTCTTAGTTTGAAAATACAGGCAAAGTTTTAGGAAACTTTTGGGGTGAGAAGAAAATGTGGAACCAGTTGACAAGGGATGTAATAACCTGTCAGTGGGGTTGCTATGCCTGTGCATGTTTTTGGCCTTGCCGTATATTGAATTCTGGGGATCTGTGCTTTTGAGGGAAGAAACCTAGAAAGAGACATTTATTACATCTTGTGCAAAATCTTTCTTGCCTTTTGCTGCGCCCTGATGCCCTTCCTCAGCAGCCTGGCTTGCTGGTTTGTAGGAGGGGAGGCTCTGGGGCAAGGGAGAGATAAAACTTGCACTTCTGTGAAGAGCAGTTGGTCTGAAGCTCACAGGAACTGCCAAGTATGAGCACAGTCAAACTGGAGTTGTTCTTCTGTGACACAAAACAAATGGTGAAGCTCTGGAGTTGTGGTTTAGGGAAAGGTAACCTCTCCTGTCAGACCAGCTGACACGCTCAGGAGAAAGGGGATGAGGTTTTAGGCACATGGGTCTGTGTAATCAAAAGGACTGCACTGAATGAATGGGCCTGGAGTAAGGGAGGCAAAAATAGCACGAGCCATCTGTCAGTGCACTCCAGGATGGCTAATTGGGAAGCCTCAGTGCTCAGCTGCTGAATGTCCTGCCTGGTTTTGTCACGGAATAGAGGCAGCCATAGCAATCTCTCCTCACAGGCTGGGCACAGCTCAGAGCCGTGGGCCCTCGGGGTGAGCTCCCCCAGTGTGCTTCTGCAGCACCTGGGGTCCTGCTGTGTGTGCCAGAGCCACCTCTGTCCTCAGGATCTTCATCTTCCTGTGGTCAGGCAACAGGAGAAGTCCTCATGGCAGAAAAGGTAGGGAAGGACTTGAGGCAGGTTCATATCTGTTGTCTCCTCCTGCATGGGCAGGAGAATTTCCTCCCCAGCCAACAGCCCAGCTGCAAAGTCTGGAACAGAGAGGAGGCAGCCCAGCTGGGAATGTTGCATTTATCCAGAGGAGATCCTAACATTACTTTGAGATATTACCTCAGCAAATGGTAGGCAAGCATTATATATATATATATATATATATGTAGTGTGTATGTACATAGTGATTGATTTCATAGTCACCACACATTGTTGGAAACATTGCTAATGTGATGCTTATAGACAGGAGTTAGTCCAAATTAAAGGCAGGAAATTCCAAGGTATTGTTCTTATGGAAGCTGTGACAGCTGAATTATATGGGCTTGTTAAGAAACTAAAAATAACCTCATTCAGAGTAGATAAAAGCATTATGTATGAGCAAGGAAACTGAATTACAATTGCAGTGGGAGCCATAAGTCTGAATATCTTGACTGTTGTGTGCAGTAAATGGAAACTCCACCATACTGTTATATTAATTTGGTACTTTTTATTTAGGGACAAATCTTCAAATTCTTTACATAAAAACCCCAATGAAGGCAATGGAGAGTTTCAAATACAGAAAGATTCAGACATGGGGATTCAATGCCTCATTTGTAAAGGTAGGGTGAACTTCCATCTTGATTGTTTCTGCTGTCATGATTTGGTGGTGGGTGTAACTGTGGGAAGCATCCTGCATTGCCTTTAGACTCATCAGGAGGAGACTGTAGAAAGTAAACAAACTCAGAATTCATTTCTTGCTGATCACAGCCTTCTCTGGGACAAAAATCAAGGGAGGATCTTGGAGAATAGAAGCCTGATCTGGTAACATCCATGGCACCCCTCAAGGCCACGGTACCCCTTCCCAGCCGAGCACTGTCTGCTTGCCAGCAGGGGCACTAACAGGCTGTGTCCCACTTCCCACAGCTCTCCCTTGGGACCACCTCTGGGATGAAGGACTGAGGTGTCTGGCTGCCATCAGCCATGCTGCTGCAGCCTTGCAGATGCCAGGCAGTTGGCTTGGCTGGAGATCTCAGGAGATCTCACTTGGGCTGAGGAGAGCATCCTCAGCCGAGTTCGCTGCTGCCTCTGTTTGGGGAGCACTGAAAGATGCCCTGGGGTTCTGGGCCTGCTGTCCCTGCTGAGTGCCCATCCTGGATGGGGATGGGGATGCATCCTTTGCTCTAGGCAGGCACACAGGCAGAGATGAAAGCATGCCTCTGCTGGCAGATCCAGGATGGGATGCTCTCCATTTAGCATGAAATTTTACATGAAAATCTGATAAAAACACACATATTTCAGCTGGCCTTCCTTCATCCAGTATCTGAAACCTGGCATCTGTGTGTTGGCTGCACTTCTGAGACCCAGTGGAGCAGCTTTTGGAGATGGGTTGGGGCTGCACTGGGGCTCTGCCCCAGATCTGGCAGAAAACAGTGGCTGGGTTTTCCAGAGTGGCTATCACAGTTTTTCTGTAATTTTATTGCAACATCTCTACCTTGCCACTACTCTGAGACAGTAATTGGTTTAAGTTTTGTTGCCACAACATTATACACCTGGAATTTGAGACGTTTTGCTTCTGCTTTGTTTTGTTTTAATTAGACTTGCTTGAAATGTCATATTGAAATGGGAAAGGCAGCAAGGCTGTAGAAATCTCAGCCACAGACTGCAAGGCAGTAACTGCATACAGAGCTTGGCAGGAGACTGGGACTACCTGAGAGTACCTCTAATTGCCACCTGTAAATATCAAATATCAGTATGGGTAGAGAAGGCAAGTGCAGAGGACAGAAAATAGTTTTACTCTATGCTGTAGTATGATTCATGCTTTTAAGATCAAGATTAAAAGTCTCTGTTAGGTTCCAGACTATGATTTTATTTTCATTTACATCAAAGGATTTAGGAGCCTTCAAACCCGAGCATTTTTAAAAATAACTTTTAAGCATACTGTCTGGCAATGTGAGTCCCAGTTAGCATGGAAGAAGCCAGGTTCTCCTCATATAAATCAAATAACTAAAAAATCGGAATTAAAAAAATACCTTGTCCTCAATTTAACTCTGACAGCTTGTATTGTATTTTTGTTTCAGGAAAAAGACTTTATGAAATGTGGGCCCTTGTAGCCAGGACATTGCCCTGGCTGATTAGCCCTACAGATCAGCAGAAACCATGCACAATAAAAGCCTGTGCTTTTACGCAGGGTTCAGAGCCTTAATTTGAATTTTTGGGCTTGTTTGTATTTCAAAAGCAAAAGCTACTGAATTGCATCTTGAAAACCACATTTCAGGGCAAGTATCCTCAAAACACAGCCCAGGTTTGATCAAAAGGTTCTCAAGTCTGCAAACCTTTTGACAAACCCAATGAATGTTTACACTTTTTAAGTAAACTCCAAACCATAGGCTGGCATCTTGCTATGGAGTTTTTTCAGGTTTTCTCTCTCTTCCTCCCTCCCCCTCTCCCCCCCCTTCCCCAGTTCTTGCAAAAATCCAATCTGTCCTCTGGAACAGGACTTTCAAGACGAGAATTTTAATATTTTTATTGATAAACAGATGAGCAGGCACAATAAATAAATATCAACATGCAAGAAAAATGTTGAGCTGTATTTGTAAAATGCCAAATAAAAACCAGTTTCGTATTTTGGCTTTATTTAATGTCCATTCCTGCGGATCAGACTGCACAGAGTTCACTTGTCCAAACCACTAAGATAATCCTTACCACATATAGAAATAGATTTTAATTACAGAGCAATAAATACTGTATCTTTTTTTGCTGTATGCATTTTTCTATCAGCAGACAAAAGCTGACATTTATTTTACTGATAGCCCTATATTTCCCCTCCCGCTACCACCGCAGCAGAATTTCCCTTGCCTAAGGAAATTGAGAGGATCAGAGCACATCTGATGTTCCATTAATTTAAAACGGCTGCCAGGACTTGCATATTGTAGCAGCTTTAAAGTGATTGAATTTGGATTATTTCAAACTCTGGGAAGTCCTGCCTTGCCTGACAGAGGTGTCTTGAGTGACAAAATAAAATACGAATATGTTGTGTCTGTACGTCCTCATCCTCGCATGCAGCATTGCAACAAGCACAATAGAAACCATGGAAAGAACAACCTTAATTTTCTCCCCCTTTTCTATTTTTTATTTTTTAATTTTGGTAGCAGGCCCCTTTCTTAAGCTGTAGCCCAGCTAAGTGGAGACACCTGGTGTTTGCTGCAGCAAGTTCACTAAAAATATGTGAAAGGGGAGGAGGAGAGTGGGGGTGTCTGGGGTGCCCTGCCTGGGGCAGAGCCAAAAAATTCCTCTCCCCTTGCAGGGGCTCCTCCTGTGAATATAGCCCTGCCCTGGCCACAGAAGAGCTGCTACAGCCCAACTCTTGTCCTGGGGGGAAGCTTCACCCTGTCAGGTGCTAAATAAAGCACCGGCTTTTGGGCAATATCTGTTTTGTAATGCTTAGTGGGTAGCTTATGCAGCATAATTCCAAAAGCAGAAAAAGTTTATGCACGGCCAAAGGAATATTAAAGTTTCACTACAAAAGAAATATTGTGGCTGCCAAGGCCTGATTACTCATAAACCCCACAGCATTATCACCATCCATCACTGCCGAGCTTTAATGACCAAACTAAAAGGAGAGACATCAAAGTGGGGGGGTGGTGCCCTTGTCGTTTTTCCAGAGTAAGATTCCCTAAATATAGGACCAATAGTCGAGCTAGACATAGTTTTTGACCAAAAACCTTGAAAAATCATTCGAATGAATAACAAAACATATGTTATGTTTTGCTGTAAAAGCCATGAAGTTTGTGCAGTGCTCTATTATGGTGACTGCTTGGCTTTTCATGCATTCCTAAATTACCATGTAATCTAAAACCTTGTTTTCAGCTGCTCTATATTGGAAAGTCCCTTGCAATAATCAGGATGATTACAGCCTAGTGCAGAGAACAAAACTTGTTTGTATTATTGCAAATAAAAATGTCGTTTATCAGAAATTTTACCTTTCAAGGGAAAAATAAAAATAATAATAATAAGCTTTCTCTTTTCCCTGGCTGGAAATATTTTAAGCATGGGATTAATTTTGGCCACTCTACGGCTTAAAAACACATGGATACTTGGTATAAAAATATGTTTCTTTCCTGTAGGGACTTGACTCTTAATTGGTGTGCCAAAACTATCTCACAGAGATTTCATTGTCTTATCTACTTACATCATCTTAATGCGATTTTATTTTACTTTGTCAAAGTCATATTAATGTAAATGTGTTCTTGATAGCAAACAGAGTTCTTTTTTATGCTAAACAGGATTCAGCTGACTCTAATAAAACAGCTTGCAATCCATTAGACTATAACTGTAATATAGTTATTTTGTTTCCCAAATAAAGACCGTGTCAGAAAGCTGTATAAGGATTTTTGTCTTGTTTTTCCACAATAATTGCTTGGGTGGGGTTACATTCTGATCTTTAAATGAATAGTATCGCTTGGAACAAACACTTCATATATCTTTTATCTTCCTCTTGCAATACAGTTCTGAGTTTTCTTTGAAAATGCAAAGCTACTTTTCCAGATAAGTCATCAAAATGTTTCCAAAGTATTTTAACTGCCAGATTAACTATATCTTGAATACAAAGATAGATGGCTTACATTCTTTATGCAGAAATCCTGCCAATGCATAGCAACTAGCAACAAATTAATTTCTTTTGCAACAGTGGGAAGGAAATAAAAAAAGAAACCCTGCTTTGCTATGCAAAGCTCAAAAAGGTAAATAGATATTTAAAAAGAAAATAAGGTTACTCGTTCTGAAAGGGTAATCTGTAAGCAAAGAACAGAGGACTAAACATACATTTGCTCTCTTTACAGAATCTGTGTTCCAGCCTTCTCTTAATGTATTCAGCTAATGAAGGACTGCGGTGACCTTGTGGCAGATTCTGAAATCTAGGAATGTCTATTTTTTATTTTATTTTATTTTTATTTCTTTTAATGCTGCCTCTCCCACAGAGCTTAATACAATCTGTTTCAGGTCAAAGTCTGTTTATGTCAGCAATGTTCATGCTACACAACTAAAATGTTTTAATGCATTTATCAACTGAAAATATTGCAAACATTTCATTTCCTTTGATACAGACACAAAAAACCCTCTGCCTTCATTGCAAATTCTTGTTCATATGAATCACTCTGAGTAATATTTGCTTTAACTTTCGTGTGGTTCTACAAACAGCCTTTATATGGCTGGACTTCAAAGCTGGTAGAAATAAAGGTTAGAAATGTGATAGGAGTAATCTATTATTAGGCATGAAACATTACACCACTTTTTAGTTATAAGCCTTAAAACCTGAATAATATAGATTTTTAACTTGCTGCATATTTATTGTGTTTTCAGTTATTTAAGTCATTTAAGTATGGAGGGACTGTTTGGAAGAGAAATATTTTCCATAGGAACACAGACCACAATTGGGTTTAATTTTTCCTAATATTTAATTTAGAAAAACTGCAATATGGTAACAGACGTCTCATATGTCAAAGCTGAAATACTCTGCTCGGTGTTCCTTGCAGTGTAAAATTAATCTCTTACCAGCACGCTGACCCGAAAGGCAGGTTTTAGTGAAACAGGCATGGGGTGACAGGCAGGGTGTGGGAAAAGGGAAGATAAAATCTCATTCAAATAGCAGGGAAGGGGAAAAAATGAACACAGAGGAATGTTACAGGTTCTGCCATTGACATCCAGTGACGTGACCTGATCCAAATGTGTGTGTGTGAGGGGTTTCTTTGGCCAACATGCCCCACGCCATTCACAGAACATCCCTGTCACCCCACAGTGGTTTGTGGGCTATCAGTTCTGCAGGAGAACATTGCTGAGGAGGGATGTGCCCATGAGCCCTCGCCTTCACCCCTTCACTCCTCTGGATAAATTCACATGCTCGTGGTCCAAGAGGAGCTGGAGCAGGAGATTGCCCTGGCTTTGGGGGCCTTCAGCCTGTGCAGCCAATGGAGGCTGAACAGTGTCGTTCTTGTTCTTGGTTAGGTTTGTGTACTAGCACAGGAGCATAAAAATAAGCTGAAAACATGTAACAGTTCAAGCCAAACAGGTCAGCCAGAAATAAACTGCCATTTAAAATCCAGAATTTTAAATCTTCATCAGCCTGGGAAAGAAGAGGGAGGCAGCCTGGGCCCAATCCTGTTCCCACCCCTAGCAGTGGGAATTTGAACATTGACAGCACAAGACACATTGCCCTTTTCTAAAAATCTGGTTTTGTTTCCTTAGGTCCAGATCTACCAGCTTGCCATGGCTGCTGGCTGCCCTTCACATGGTGGGATGAGGGGATTCACTTGCCCTTTCCTGGTGGGTTCAGCAGCAGCACAGGGACATCAGCCACCTCCAGTCCTATCACAGGGAGACCTTGGCAATGTGGAGAAGGAACCCATTGCATCATGTGGAGTGGGTAATACCCGGATTTCCAGGATGTGTGTGGGGCAGGTGGCATCTCTGAGCTGCCCCGCTCTCCCCTCGGTGTCACAGGGGTTTGAGGGATTTGGTGGCTGCCTGCAGGGCAGGCACAGTGGCAGAGATCAGGTCCCACATGGGCCAGCTCTGAACGAGGGAGGGGTCTTGGGACCTTTAGACCAGCAGAGCAAAGTTGTGAAATGTGTGAAACTGGAGAAGCCAAGCAAGACCCTTCCAGCGTGGAGTGGGGAACGGCTCACTCCACGTCAGGGAGTGGAAAACTCTCACTGTTTGTATTTTGGTCACTGAAAGAAAGCAAGGCACCCATCCATCTCATTAGTGTAAAATAGTATTGACTACGCCATAATCCCCACCTTTCCTTCTCCCATGCTTCTCCAGAGCACCTGGTCCTGTGCCAGAGGGTTTAATAGGTTACCCTGCACAGCCTGGGACCGTGGTGTCACGCAAGGTTGCGCATTCCCAGGAAGTGAGTGCACACAAAGCTGTGACAGACCAAGGAGCAGCCATGGCCCTGCTGGCAGCAGTGAGAGGTGCTAATATTGCTGGGGAAGGTGAGAACATAATTGAAACCGTATATTTTGGGGGGCATGCAGGACACAATGAGGCAATGGCTTCTGAGCAACAGATACCTGTAATTCACCTATCCTGGTCTTACAGACTTTTAATTTGCTCTACAAATTTGGCTAGTTGCAGAACGTGTAAACACCCAGAACTGTACACGGCAAACCATTAAACATTAACTTACTGTCGACTTAAAAAAAAAAACCCACTCATGATATTAAAAACATAAGGGGAAAGAGATGCCAAGCTAGTGAATGAAGCCAGCTGACTGCTGAGAAGAGGCTACGGGGTTTGCTCTGTAGCTTTGCTGTTTTCAGTAATCTGACTCACTGAGATATTTTTAGACACAGTAACAAGTTCCATTGTTAAGTAATTTTTCATTTGAATTTTTCTCAAATTATGCTGTCCTCTTGGCCTGCAAATCCCTTTCTTCAGCAAGGCAATGCTGCTCTCTACACCCCAAGGAGGAAGGGGAGCTGTGGAGGACTCTGATGATTCGGACCACATTGTGGAACAAGATAGATCTCAGCATCAGGTTGGCAGGATATTTCCCTTTCTTCAAAGGTCTCCAAACCCAGCAAGATTTTCTTTGATATCTTTCCAAAGGGATTTATCAGCATTGGGGCATACATTTGTTTAGATTGTTCCTGTAGGGTGGGACTTTCAAAGGAGCAAAAGGATGCCAAGTGCCACATTCTCACCAAGTTCTCCATAAAGATTTCCTTAGCTTCCTTTGAAAATGCTGTGCTCCCCATTGCACGTTGCATCCCTGCTGGAAAGGTGCCCAACAGTACCCTCACAATGTGGGCACAAGGGAAACAGGAAAGATTGTGACATTTTAAAAAACAGGAGGAAGAACTGGCCTGAAAGAGAGGAAATGCATGAAAATGTGCAGGTTGGGGAGGAAACAATGGGGGAAATGGAGACCAAATTCCCTAGACCCATCATTGTTTGGTTTTTATATTCTTCCTCTCTGCTTATTAGTTCTCTCAGATTTTCCCTGACATGTTTTAGTTAATACAACAGATGAGCATCTACTGAGAGCATGAGCAGAACTCAGGCCCTGCAACCAACTCGTGCTCCTGCTCTGAGCTCAAGAAACACTGGAACAAACACAGGTGACCTGGCAGTGCCAGACATTGGTCTGGTCCCCCTCAGGGCTCCCATAGGAAAAGGAGAGGCTGTGCCCTAGGACAGGGCCACAGGAAAGTCAGAGGTTTGACAACTGGTTGTCTTATGTACTTTTCATGAAGTAGGGGCTAAGTCCTCCCTGGTGGTAATGCACTGCCTCAGAAGTAAGCAGGAGATCTACAGGGAGCTGCACAGAGAATTTCAGGCCAGAAGCTCCCAAATAACAAATGCACTGATGTCCAGGCAAGGACTGCCAGACCAATTTGTTCTCCTGCCCTGGGGAAAGGGCCTGATGAGGGCTGTTTGGAGAGGATGGCAAAGAAGGAATTTTTATTTTATGAGCAAGGAGATAGACAGCATCTTTCTGATCTCTTATAGGTGCGATAATGATTTGTGAGCTGCAGCAGGGTTTGTGGTCCTCTGGTTATTTTGCAGGCTGAAAAGATCCTTCCAACTTCTCTAAGACCTAGTATTTGTAGTCATGTACCTGGTTGTGTTTTTTTAATGATAAGTACCTAGAGATTGCTGAGAGCCACAACATGTCTGAAAACTGGTTTCTCCTTAGTGCTTGTTCCAGATACAATTTAAGATGTTGATTTTGCCCCCCAAGCCCCCATGGCTTGGTGTTGCAAAGAAAAGTGGTTCTGTTAAAATTTGTCTTATATCATGAGCTAAGTAAGCCTCAGCACATCCCTTCTCATCCCATATTGATCTAAGGATTAGATGTCAGCTCCCTAATTCAGTGAGGAAAGGCACAGACCTGCTGCAGTAGCTCTGCCCAGTGCTTCTGAAGGTGAGGGCAGCAGGGTGCTGAGGCAGAGAGGGAGTAGGGGCCCTTGAGTCCTTGTCTCTTGCAGAGAGCTGGAGGGCAGATGGAAGAGCCTGGAAAGACTCCCAGTTTGTCACTGGGGCACTGAACGGGGCCAGCAGCCAGCCTGGGACGTCCTCGGATCTCAGGCAGGAATGGCTGTTGAAAAGAGCTTCATTAAGTGCTCCTCACTGTAAGTTTTGGGAAATCAGAGTTTCACTTTGATTTATTTCAAACATTCAGCTACCAAGAATAAAATAAGGACCTCTCATATGTGTTTTGGAGAGCTACTAAAACGTATTTACATGTCTGCAAAGTCCTTTGCCACGCGCAGTTAAATCAGCATTGCAAATCTATCCGAACATGGTGCTCTGGCATCAGCCTCAAGATGACATGTAACATGTTTGCAGTTTGATGGCCTTCACTCAAAAGGCTGGCTACAGTATTTTTATATTTAGATTTATTTTTGGAGTTTATGGTTGAAAGGTTTCGGCTGTGGGCAGCCTTTCCCATGGCTTTTAGCAGCGACACTTGCAGTTCTGTTTCACGTAATTAAACAGCCAACAATACTTAATGAAGAAATAAATAACATCAATAAAGTAGTAAATAATTATATGCAGGCAAACACCAAAGACATTATCCATCAGGCAACAGCTGTGAGCATTAGTTTTGATTAATCAATAATGTTGTACAATAGGAGCAGGAATGCTGGCCAGGCCTCTGGGGGAATCACCAACGCTTTTCTAAGCAGTAAGCATTGTGATTTTAAGCAGAACTTTCAGCAGAATCTTTAATTAAATGTAACAGCCAAGATCTCCTCCAGCAGCGTTGCTGCACTTCTCAAAACCCACCGAGCAGCTGGAGTTTAACCAAGACCCACTTAAGGAATTTTCTGTAGCTGGGAAGGTTTCTTGGTACATCTGTGTTGGGGGATGCCAATGAGGTACCACGTCCATCAGCAAAGGCACTGTTGGGCCAAGGGTGCTTTGGTGGGGTTTGGGGACCCTCCCAGCAAGGGGCCAGCAGTGCCTGGCTTGTGCTACCTGGGAAAAATGAGCTGGAGCTTTTTGCTGTGCCTCCAGCAAGGTGGCAGAGGGCATGCCTGCCCAGCCTGCAGCTGCAGCACACAGGGCCTCACCCCAGTCTGGGCAGCTCTCGGAGCAAGAGCCCGTTCTGTATTTTAATAAGACCAGTCTTGAAGCCTTTTTTCCCAAGCCTTCTCAGCAGGAAAACCAGGAACAGAAATTTCACAGGATAATTGCTGATAGTGCAACAAACCCCAGAGGGTTTCCTTACCCGCTTCTCAACATGCAGGCACTAATAAACTCCTGTGTTAACATTAATATTCCTGATAGTCTCTGTAGGCTCCTTCTCCCAAATGTGAATCTCATTAACATCTGCAAACCCAAAGTAAATTTGTGGGCATTTAAGGGTGTATGCTGTAAACTGGGGGGCTGCTGCCTGCTCACAGCCCCTCAGAGCACCTGCCAGCCAGGTATGGTAGCACTGACTGCGTTTCTGGGGTCTGGCATGGCAAATGGGTATAGCCAAATCTACACAAATCTGGTTACATTTCAGATAATACCAAGTGAAAGCTGCTCACATTTCTCCTTCAAAATCAGGAGATACAATCATGGTCTCCTCCCTCCCCTGTGAAGGATACGTGGGGTGTTCCCAGGGGCACAGAGCACACACATTTTTCTGTGGATGCTAAAGCTGGTCAGGACAAACTTACTGTGTTTCTTAGAAAATAAAATCTCAGTTTGGAGTTTTTAAATAATTAATACAGTGTAGGTAGCCTATAAAACTCATGGCTTTTCATTTCCTTAAAAAACAGGAAAGCATATCAATAAGCCACAGGTAAGGGCAGGGTTTGGAGTTCTTTTTTTAGTTCTTTGTCACATTCTTTCACAGAGTACCCCGACTTGCTTCTTCAGCAACACTATTTATGGCAGATGCTAATTTGTTCAATGAGATAAATTTAAAAAATTACAGATAAATAATAAGTTTTTGGTGCAATATGGATCTCTTTCCAGGAAAGCAGCATCTTAATAACAGATGAGGTATGGACATGTCTTCAGAATAAAGACTTACTCTAGGTCCAGTTGTAAATAGTAAATAGTACTTAAATAGTACTTTTTCCTAACTGGAATAAGGCTTCTGCAGACCTTTTTTTCCCAAGCAGACAATATTTGGCATCTTATGCACTTCATCAGATAAGACAAGTGGATGATGTTCAGGTATTTCTCTTCAGTCCTGTTATTCCTGCTTTGTTTTATTGAGATGAAGCTCTGGATTCCTAAACCTGGGAAGGGCAGATCTCATCAGGCCTCCTCCTTTCTTGCTGTCCTGAGCCTGTGCTTGCCACTGACTCTGCTCAGAATGGGTTTTCCCTTGGGTTGCTGTTTTCTGGAAGTTTTGGTAGGGGTGGAAGCACTGCCGCCAGGCACGGTGCCCAGCAGCCAGTTCTGACCTCCTCGTGGCTGTCACCAAGGTCCATGCTGTCCTCTGGTTTCACCAAAATTCAGGGCTTGGGAGTGAGATCCTTTTGAAAGACTGCAATTTATAGATCCCTTTTTATTGCTAAGCTAGGTAAAGCACCTCTCAAAGTCATTATTCAAATGTGGCATATGTTTTGCTGTGAATTTTCAGTAGAACTCTTTCCAGTGATTTCCAAAATAAATGAGACTTTGCATAGTACTTTTTCCGTATTTAACATTGCCTTCCTGGCTTTGCAGCCAAGGCTTCCTTTTAAAGGCATGTGCATGAGATTATGCAATCGTAGTATTCCGGATACCCAGAGCAATTAAAATAAATCAGGCTAGGTATAATGAAGATGAGCCAAAGCATCTGTTTCTCAAGAGGATTTAAAAAAACCCCACCAACACTATCATCCCCAGGGGCCTGAATCCATGGTGGTTAGACCTCAGAGATTCTTGTACTTCAGAAGTGTGTCCAGGACTCACTTGGTGGGGAAAAGGAGGAGCTACAAAGGAGGAAAGGAGTCTTTGGTAAGGCAACTGTTCCTGCTCCCTGGAAACAGTGGCTGGATAACCCCATGTGTTTGGCAAAGCCGGACATGCAGATTAATTTCTTTTTCCTTCTAGTGTTTTAGTTTAATGTGTGTACCTGGATGGAGAGGAGGAGGAAAGACTTCTGCATCCCCTCCAGTGTTTCCCACACACACCTTGTGTTTATAACCTGTAGTTATTGACAGTGGTGCCTCAGCAGGAGGTGCAGAAATGTCCATACCCCCGACGCCAGTGCGAGGCAGCACAGTGACAGTGACACAGGAGCACTTGCTTGTTGGGCCACTTGTCCTGTGAGACAAGAAGCACACTTCAGGCCCTAGAGCTGAGGTACCAGGAGCTACTACTCTGATTTGTTTCCCCCTCCACTGGTACTTGGCACCAGATGCCAAAAGCTGTTTTCAGACAAAACCAGGAAGGGGGTGAAGTGTGGGGCAGTCCACAGCAGGTTGTCTACTGAGCTGCCTTGCTTAGGTAGGGTGGCTCAAAGACAGTTTAGCTAAAGGTTAAATGTTGCTAAACTGTACCAGATGATTGACTCATCATTGTTGTGACATTTGTAGCTCAGGTAAAGGATGAAGATGTGGGAATAGCTGCAGAAGAGACTGCTAGCACTTACCAGGAAACAATCTGCATGCAAAGGAAAGAGCAAGTTGTGGTGGTGGATAGCTGCAGCTAGTCAGGGGACCTCAGGAACTCTTTCTCTGTGTCAGTGCAGCTCATTCTAGTGCTGGCAAGAAAGATCTCAATAACTGGGAGATCAAATGTCCTTGTACAAACCAAACTGAGGAAAAGGGAAAAACTCAATCCCAAAACAGATGAGCAAGAGTTGTCATAAGCACTTAGGCATTAGGAAGGCAGTCCAAGTCAGTAAGGAGATGAAGCCCCCTGCTTTTGTATGATGGCAGGGCAGAACAAAGCACAATTTGAATTTGGCTGATGTATCCCCTGCCTTGGAAGCCCACTTTGCCCTGACTTGCTCCCCAGCAGCACTGACTGCTCACTCTGAGACAGCTGCTTACTGTCCTCTGAGGCCCACCAAATTTCTTTTTAAAAAGGAATTTTCTCAGGGAAAGAAANACAGCTCAGACCTGTGAGGTGGAGAGAGGTCAGCTTGTTTACTTAAACCGATTTAAATCTGGCACACTGAGAATAGCAACTTGCTTTGACCACTGACTTGGGTAAATGTGGCCTGGCATTCTTACGGTGATATTTCCAGCCCCAGCTATCCCCATCATGCAGGTATATATATACATAGGTATATTTTCACTAAAAACAGTTGAGGTTAATTATTTGACAGGAGTTGGATGCGAAATGGCTGGTGTGCATTTCCTGTGTGTTGTTCAGAAAGTGAAGCCCATCTAAAGTCCTACCAGGCAACGTCCCCTTCCAAGCTTTATGATTATAAAAGAAATAGTTTGGTCACATTTAGGAACATTTCCAGTGGAGAAATTTTTTCCAGGATTTGGTGAGAAGGCAGCTATTTTTAGCAGATAAATTAGCATGTTTTCTGAAGTGATCACACAGGAAAGGATAGCCAGGGATTGCTTGCTGGACAGTTATCAGCATTTTGGCTTAGAAATGACAATTCAGCCCCTGTAACACGAGATGAAATGATCTCCGTGGCCTCGGCTCCCTCTTTCTTCCACAGCCATCCACGCTACCACCACACGTAACAAGACATAATTTTACATAAGTAGAAGACTGTGCTCTGAGCCAATATACGAGTCGTGCCTGATTGAATATTGCCATTTCAGAGCCACCATCTAATCACATTTTTCAGGCCGTGTGAACAAAATAATGTTGTTATAATTACACGGAGTGTTTGTGTGTATGCGCGCATGTGTATTATATATGTATAATGACATTAGGATGATAATATAGCTGTTTCTATTAGCTCTGTGGTATTAATAAGGTATGACAGAAAGTTATTTGATACCATTTGAAATCCCACTTGCATTTTCATATTGCTCTCAGATGTAATTCAGGGACTTGATTTTTATGAGTTATGGCTCTGATGTCACTTGTATTTTTGCCCGTAATAGGTCCCACTGGAGCAAAATTCATCAGACTCAATTAACAGCGTCTGAAAAGTGTATTTGGTTAGCAACTGATCAGGCAGAAATGGTGTAGGCTCTGTTTTAGCTGACCCATCACTCTGTGCCACTAGATGAAACCAGCTTTGCAGGCAGCAGTTAGCAGGCACTGCAGCTCAGTTACTGTGAGAGTAAAGCTATTTTGGGGGCTGCTCATCTGCTGCTTCTTCCTGTCCCATGGCTGCACCCCTTGTTATGGGTGTCAGAATACTCTGCAATCATCTGGGCTTTTTCTCCTTTCTGCACGGGCAGGTGATCTGTCCTACCAGTTACTGTTTTATTGGTGAATATCTTGTTATTCAGTGATGATTATTTTCTTTAAGCAGCCTGGTCTGGGAGCCCTGGGGCAATGGGGTGCTTGTTCCAGGCGAGCTGCTAGCAGTGCTGTGGGGGAATTAAAACACAATGCCAGGGCAACAAAAAGAAATGGAAGGTAAATAATAATTCCAAATGCACATATGAATTGAAGACTGGAGTTTGAAAGCTGATCTCACATAAGGGCTTTCTGCTTGGTTTGGTCATTTATTGGGGCTGGTGGATCTTTTGAAGGGAAGATAAATGCTCTGACTCCTGGTATTATTAATGCTTTGAGCTAGTGATTTGTACATCTGATCTAAAGGCCTCCCAAAGTGAGAGACTGATCCCAAAACCTGCTGAAGTGAACATGGGGCCTCGTGGCAATTTCACAGGGCTTTGCATCCCATCCCATGTGCTCAGTTGGGAGCAGGGGCTGGCATCACCCTCAAAATCCCTGCTCCTGCTGTGTCTCTGTCTCCCACCCCAAACACTCCTCATAAAACTCCTCAGTGTCTGAAACACCTGGAAGGGAGAAGCTCTGAGCAGAGAATCAGCAAGTGAACTGGAGCTCCCCAGCAGGGCTGGCTGCCCCCCGTGCAGGCACAGCCCATCACAGCATAGATCAGGCTGTGTTGTGTTCCCTTCCAAGCACAAAGCTGGGCTTCAAGACTCCAGTTGCTTCCTGTCTCCCAACATGCCTGACCACAGCTATTTTTAATTGTAAGGCATGAAAATAAAGTTATTTAATAAATTAACGCTTCAAATGCTTTTTGGTTCAACTTTGGCTGTTTATTAGGACCAGCCTTATTTTGGCTTCTATGCAGTCATTTCCAGCTACCACTCTGTTTGATCCCCATCTTATTTCCTTTGTAATCTACTGATCTTCTGTTGTTATCATTGCTGTGTTTTATGGTTTTGCATTTCTTTATTGACTCAGTATACTGTAGACTGCTTTTTTTTTTTTCCTCTTCACTGAAAATAGCCTTTTATGAGAAGCTTAAGCAAAAGCCTGGAATGTCCAAAGGAAGGCACAGAGAAATTACAACATTTTGCACATTTCTTTTGGCCAGAGAAAGTTACAAAATATTCATATGAAGAAACTTATTCAGTGCCTGCAGGACAAAACCCAACTTTTGATAATATGTGGAATTTCAATTTCTGCTATAAACAGGCTCTATATTTTTTTATTTATTATTTTGAAGTATAAAGAGTTTTCTGGGGGGGAGGGGGAAGGCTCCTATAAAACTGATGTCAGAGCAATGATGAGTATGCATACCCTCACTGCTGGGAATATGTACTCTTCTGCACTGCCGCAGCCTCTGTTGCTATCCCATTCCAAATGCTACCAACATTAAAAGCTTAAACAGGATGCTGATGGTCCTACCAGGCAGCAGCACCAGATGAAGTGACACCAAGGGCTGGGGGCTGGAGCCAAGGGGATAGAGGGTGAACCCTCCTTTTGTTCATGCTGGGCCCCTTCTCCTGCCCCATGGACAATGAGCTCCTCTACAGCTGAAGGTCAGGTGGGGTCCTGCAGGAGCTCAGTACATGGCATAGTGACTTGGGCCATCCTGCATAACCTCTGCCTCCAGCACAGATGGATAATCATCCCTCTGCTGAGAGGACCAAAGCATGCTCTTACCTGGTTCTTCAGCCTCACCACCTTCTTCATCCCTCCACCACGGCTTGGAGGGATGACTGGCTGGTGGGAAGGATGGGGCTCTGCAACTATGAGAGCTGTGAGTGATACTTCATGCAGTGGGGAGAAGCTGAGGGCTGGCACAGAGGCTGCCAACAGTGCCTGGGCCCCAGCTGCTGGGGTAGAAGCAGAGGGATTTGGGCACAAATGGAAATTGGAAGTTCTCTTTGCTACTTCATTATATATTGTGGGAAAGGAGAAGTCCTACCTGCCTGAGATAAAAAAAAAACAAACAAACCAACCTGTCTGTGCCCAAAATATTGTAACGATCATTTGAAGACTGTCTTATCTGTGTGAGAACATAACCCTGATTAAACATGCCAAGGTCAGTAAAAACAAAGGTGAATTGCAGAAGAAATGCGTGTCATTCAGGCCAGGAGTTCACTGGGGGCCATATGGAGCACTCCCAGTTTTCCAGGGATGTGTTGAGGTGTGGGTCTCCATCACCTCCTACACCTCTCTAGCCCCTGACAAACACTCTCCCCCCAGGGGACTGAGCTCCCAAGCACAAAGTGACAAGGCTTTTGGGGGCCAAAAGGGCTGCTATTTGCACCTTTCCTGAGCTGTTCTGCTGGGTTTGCCCATCCAAGCCGTGCTGGTGCTTGGTGAAAGGCCAAGCACCGGTACCCACTGGCTTCCTGCCGTCCTCAACAAGCGTCCCAGCCTGGCGCCGGGGTCACAGTGTTCTCACCGCTGTAGGAGCCGTGAGGCCACAGACCGGACACGCATTCAGGGCATCTCAAAAGGATAAGGGGCAGGAAAGGTGAAACCTCTTACAAACTATAAGGATTTGGTAACTCCTCCAGAGGAACCAGCAGAAAATCAGCCTGCCCCTGCAGAAGCACCAAGCATCCCAGCCAGGCTTGGGCGCTGGGGTTGTCAAAGTGAATCCTTCACCTTCGTGGCAGCAGTGAGGGATTGCTCAAATTCCTGTGCCTGCTCGTTCCCGCTGCCCGGGGCCAAGCGAGCCCTGTGCCTCGCACAGGGGTTCCCGTCAGCGAACATCACAGCTTGCAGCGGGGTGGGCTCCTCGGTCCCAGCGGGATTTGTACACCGACTGTGCCCCGCTGTCCGGCACCGTTGTCCCTGTGCCCGCAC
>VYXD01009663.1:0-31207 GCA_013397195.1 Hylia prasina
GAGGCCCATATCAGTGCCATCAAATCAGTCTGTTCCTTACTTATCTTTTACGTTACATATTTTATAGTTTTCACTTTTCTTTTATATGATTTTTTTCTAAGTTATAGCGTTGTAAAATGCTTATGTATAGTTTTATTAGCTGCCTGTCCTACAGGACACACATTGGTCTTAATTTGGAGCAATCCAAAATTTCGAGAGGTACCAGCCAGGATTTGGCACCACATTAACTGTCATGTCAGAACTTCATCCATGTAAAATATCATGATTTAGCCTGGAATTTCTAGTTTAGTTCCAAATGAACTCATTTGAAACCGTAAGAGTTATAAAGTAATAGAAGTTGAAATGGGTACATTAGATCACTAATCTGGAATTATGAAGGGGGTAGAAATTGTGCTCTATTTACTCTTCTTTCCTTGAAAATCATAGTTTCTCTAAGACAGCAGAAAAACAAGGCCAAGACTCAGAGCAGAATGTAATCTCTCTTGAAATGCTTTAAGTAACTAATTCATGACACAAACAAATCAGACCTGCTTGATCACAAGCATGTTCATGTTTAATTTGGGATTATGATGCTTGAATGCTGTTTCTGGTTACTACAGGCTCCTACTGGGGATGGTAAGGAATTCTCAATAACATGGGAATATCTTACTGATCATTTTTGACTACTTTTGAATTGTAGAAAAATATCTGTGGACTCTAAAGGTGTCTATAAAATTCCACAATGGTTCAGTAAAAAGTGAAGCCTTTTGAGCTTCCTTGCTCTTGCTGAAGTACTGCCCAGTGTCTGTGTACAGGTACAATTTCCTATTTCCTCACACTCCACAGCATGCCCCAGAAGTACCTTCACTGAACTCAGTGGTTTGGTGTTCTGCTTGGAACAGATGCATTGGACGACTTGCCAAAGTCCTGTGATTAGAGCTAATAAGAAAAGCCTCACTACATTCTTGGTGCATTCGGACTGAAGCTTCAGAATCCTGTTGAGCTGCCGTGGGATTTTATTTACTTTTAAAGAGACTGTCACAGAAACATTCATGACTTTACCTTGTGTTCACTAAGCCCATCCTGATTCCATGTATCTGGTTTGGATGTTGTCAATCTGTTTGAAGCAATGCACCTATAATTGATATGAGCCTGTGCCTGAAGAATTGTATTTGAAAATTAAAAAAAAAAAAAAAAAATTCCATTCAGGAAACCTAAATCTGGACTATTTTAATCTGTAATTAATATGTTTATGTTAACAAATTATGGCTACTCTAACCAATATTTGTGAAAGCAGTTATGGTCAACATGGTTTTATAAACATGTAGTATTTTACTAACCCTAAAGNCCCTCTGTCTGTAACTCATCAGCTAATTAAATCTTGTCATATATATAGAAATATCTTTAACATGCATTATATACACCATTCAGTGAATCCCTGGGTCCTACTGGATAAGTTATAAGATAAGTTTGAAAAGAGTTTGTTCAGGGAAAGAAAATAACAAGCCCTCTATTAGCAGGAAAATGACAGTTACTGGGATTAGGATCCTCTAAAGACATGCACCTTGTCTGAGAGGAGGCATTTTCTCTTCTCTCCCTTCTGCTTGTAATCCAAAGGTGGTTTGGTTCCCCCCACCAGTCTGCAACCTGAAGAAGATTTGAAAGTCGGGGAATCAGACCCTTCCAAGACATCTGAACTTTTTCCACACACACTGATACCACAAATACTGCAATGGCAGCTCGATTCAACTCTGGTAGAGTGAATCAAATCAGGAAACAAACAAAATGCCAAGCTCCTCCTGGTCTAATACTGCCAGAAGGACATCATGCAAAGCATGTTGTCTTGTACGTCTTTCCATTGAGCACACAGGAAAAAGCTTACAGGATTTTCTAGGAAATTGCTCACATGTAGCATAATTCAGTGCAGCCATCATTTGAAACAAAGCACTTTTCCTTTAAAAGCACTTTTCTGCATTACTGTAATTTAATGATGAAAAAGTCATCAGTGAGCCATTCAAAGGTAGACAGCAGCTCCCATTTATTTTCTAAAGCGCAGCCTTTTCCATGTAACAAACCAGTAACTTGATTAGTCCTTAGCTCAAGGCAAGGAATGCAAATATCTACACGAGAAATGATTTGCATTCCCATAAGCATGCCTGGAATTTCCATAATGGAAATTCTGGAAGACATGCGATGCACTCCACTTTCAATGCCCAGAAATCATGTTCAATCAGAACATGATTTAAGAATCGGGAGCACATGTACAATTGACAACTGGGCACATTATATGATGGTCCTTTATTAGCTTTGTGTGTGCATATTGAAATAAAAGGCAGGAAGGGAACATTTAACTCAACAGCGTCTTATGCCGAAATACACGTCTATTAAACAGACAGTTTCTTCACCAAAATTCCTTTTTCTTTATCTCAGAGGGGCTTAGTTTGTCGAGATATGGAAATGCAACTGTTACTCAGGTTGCAAGAGTCTTACACAAGCCAAATTTTGTTGCTTATTCAGGCCAATTCACTGAACTTTTTTGCACCTTTTACTTATGCAATGAAATCTCTTAGAACAGTATCTTTGTTTTATAAAGGGATGTTAAAATTGTAATACCTGCACTTAGCTTTTGAATTATTTTCATGTATCTTATGCAATGGAATGGAACACTGCACTAAGCTCAGAGTTGGAAAAAGAAAATTCTGTTATCTTCAAGTAGTGGCACACATATGTAATTATGTGTTGAATTAATCTAAAATGCAGGATGGGCAGAAATTTCAGTTCAGCTATGACAGCATATATGTGTTTGTGAAAGCCCAGAAGCAGTAAACATCAAAAAATGAGCAGTTGCTCAAAAAATGAGGGAAAATTCTGCTTAAGGGAGTTGTCAGCAAATCACTGTTTGTTTTTACCACAATCATAGAAAGGGTGCATTTACAAGCACATCTTACACTCAGGGATTCCCAAATCACTTATTTTACAGGGGAAGAAAAGAGACCTGAATAGAAAACCTCATTATTCGGTGTTATGAAAGTTGAGATTGCTTTAAAAATCACTAGCAAGGGTATCAGTAAAAATCAGATTTAATACTAAGCAACAGCATGACAAAGTTCATTAGCAAGGTTCACTCTACTACTTACTAGGTGATTAAGGCATGCCAAGGGCAAAAAAGCAGCAAACAATTCAATTTGTTTAACTCTTCATTCAATGGGTCATAAGATCAAAATACAGTTTATTCTGAAACTGAATAACATCTTTTCTTACAATAAAAATCATATTGGCTTGCATTTGAAGACTTCCTGAAATCAAATTTTGTCAAATATTAATATTTCTTTAGTCTACTTTCTTCAAGTGATACTTTTGCTGAAAAATTTCTGACTGACCCTTCTCCAAAACCATTTGGGCCCACACAACAGTAAATATATAACTAGCTTTTGGAAGCTTTTGACAAATACATTCATAAAGATAACACAAAGGTAAATACTACTCCAGATAACTTCGTTTCAGATGTCTCTTTAAACCATTGTCAGTTTGAGATACAGAGATTAATCTGTCTCAAAGCTCAGGTTTATCTTAACCACAGGATACATGTCATTTCTCTGAAACTCAAAATCCCTCCAGCACAGCCCGAGTAAGGAAGAAAGTGGTTTCCTTCCTAACTGCTTGTTTTCCTTCAGGCAGCCCCATCTTTACCTTAGCACTTAGTGTATTACCTTCGTCTCTTAACTCCATCTATGTTTTGTTGAAAGATAACAGCAGTTCAAAGGCACATGTACTTAGCCCCAAAACAAGCTCTGGAGCAGCCTGTATTGACTTCAGGCCACAAGACATGCATTTGGGAGTGCTTATCTTTCTCACTTTCACAGGCGTATGGAACTGACAGTCCTAAGACCTGGAGGAAGCCTCAGAAATGTGTACAGCCTTCTGTACAAAAGGGTTCATACTCTGAATTGAAACATCAGGCAAGAGGGGTTTGTCTCTCAGTTATGTGGTGGTGAGTGATGCACTTCGAAATTCTGTGTTACAATGTGCAGCAGTAAAGGTATAAATTTCCCATAGATACAAAAGAACTGTGTTCAGAGGGATTGGAGGTAAAGATTACTGCTGCAAGCTGAAATCATGAGACAGGACAGTGTCCTGTGGGACACATGATGGCTTTTGGATCAAGTCTGGTGCTGCATTTCTGTCATAAAAGCCCACATGGGATGATTTGCATGAATGAGGCAGGGCCTGTGCATGTGATACCAGAAACCAGATCAAAGAAAGAATGGGTAGGTGCTGAGAGGCAAGTGAAACTCTTCTAAGAATACATAAGGTGGGGAGACTCTCAGTCCTGTGGATTCACAAGAAAAGAAGAAAACTCAGAACGTCAAGATTCTCAAGTCTCTCAAGGCCACAAGCACGTTGTGATACCAGGTAACAGTCAGTGAGTGTTTGTGTGAGGCAATAACTGAGCATAATGTGTGAATTGTTATCTGCTATTAATAATAAAAGCTTGATTCTACTAATAGTCTAACTAGTAAGTGATCTAATAGACATTAATTGTGATCTTTTTCTCGCCTGACTTGAACACGAACCAGGAAAATTCACAGATTTACTCATGAAACCATCGCGGCCTTGCTTGACTCTCTAGGACTAGTACAGGCTCAGTAATGGTTGCCTACCTGAGCCCCATCTGTACCTCACTGACCAATAAATATTCCACTAATCCTGCTCATTGTCCCTTCACGGACCTGCCTACTTTGCATTGTGTTGATGACAGTATAGGGAAGTCTGAGATGTTGCATATCCTCAGGGCAGAGCTGGTTGTCAAGTACCAGATTAAAATGCTCTATGGTCACTATGGAGTAAAGGCCTTTCTGTTCTACAGCAATCTTCTCTTGTATCTGCAGCAAAAGGATGATTTATTCAGAGGGTCTGCTGTGGTAATTCCTGAACAATGGAGAAGGGATTTAAGGGGACCATTGGAGTCACCAAATCTACATTTTTTAGCTTAATGAAAGGTGCCAAATAATTTCTTTCAGTGATAATGACCTTGGTCATTACTGCAGATGTTTTCTCTCACCATTTTTACTCAGAGCTAATTCCAGGGCCTTATTTTTCCTCATTGTTAGAAACCTCCTTGTGACATCCAGTCTTAAATGTCTTCATAACAACTTTAAGTTTTTCTTTATGTTATATAGTCCTTGTTCCAGTTAGTGTTAACCTGTCTCAAAATACTTAGAAGCAAAAGTTTGTTTTGTTAGGCTGACAACCTTTTGAAATCTCTTCATTACCCTTTGACTGTAAAATGGACTTTGTATTCATCTGATCATCCCTGAAGATTTTCTTTGTGTTGTTTCAACTCTACCACGTCATTTTGGTAAGCAAAGTATTGTGTTCAGTTTCTTAAGCAAAATATCTCAGAGTTGTTCTGCTGTTTCCTGCTTGATTTTCCCACAATCATAGCACCATTTAAGTTAGCAAAGATGTTAATATCTTTAAGTCCAACCATTAACCTAGCACTAAACCTAAGGGCCTGTGGCCCAAAGTGCCTCACCTATGTATCTTTGAGATAAATCTGCAGATGGCAACTCAACCACTTCCCCGGGGAGTCTGTCCCAGTGCTTGACAACCNGCACCTACGTATCTTTGAGATAAATCTGCACTTCCCCGGGGAGTGTGTCCCAGTGCTTGACAACCCTGTCAGTGAAAAATTTTTTCCCAATATCTCACCTGAGCCTCCTCTAGCACACTGTGAAGTAGTTCTCTTTCATGCTGTCTCTTCTAACATCCATGGGCACTGGCATGTACCTGGCTACATGGACACAGTTCCCATAAAAGAGGCTCTGGTCATCAAGGGCCTGTATGCTGAGAAACAGATCTTACTCTAAGGCTTCCTGGAAAGGGTTTAAAATATTGGTGAGAATTCAGCTGGTGGGCACCAATCAGCAAAGAATAGTGCTAAGTAAAACCACTGAGGCTCAGTATAGGAACTGAGATGATAATGGATTCCTTACCTATCTCTCATTAGCACATCTGTAGTGGGATTTTTCCCACTCTGCCCACATTTCTAATGGAGTAGCAGTGGCTTTCTGGTTTTCAGAGGTCTGTATCAGGTAGCAGAAGCAGGATGCTCTGCAAGGGAAGGTCAGCCAGGAACTGAAGCTGACAGCAAACCAGGCATGAAGCAAGACCACAAGAGTTGCAGTCCTATAGTACCTGAACAAAAACCACTCCAGAATAGCTCAGCAACAGCAGTAAGGTTAAGCCAGTAGTCCAGGCAATCCAGACAAAACCAAGATCAAGCCATAAAGTCAAGTCAGCAGATCAGGGTCAGGTATCATTCCTGGGCAGACCCCAGCCTGGCTGCTCTGTAGCTCTCGCAGAGACCACAGGCAAGTGTCTGAGCTCCTGAGCAAAGAACAGGCAGCCTCCAGCCAGACTCTCTGCTCTTCCTGCCAGCTCTTTCTGCAGCAGTCTGACCCAAGGCTGTCCTGCTGCACAGTAACACAGAACCTGAACAAGCAAAGTCCAGTGAGAAGGGAAAGAGGTTGCAAAGACTGGTGTTCTAAGGACCCAACAGCATGGATGTTACTGAACTCGGGATTCTGGATAAAGGTCCCATCAGACAAAAGGAGGATGCTGTCAGTGTCATAAAGGAGAATGTGCGTTTAGACTGGTATAAACAGCATTCTGCAACTTGTTCCAGTTGCCAGAATTAGTCAAGTAGCCACTGTTTAATTAACAAGTAGCTTTTATTTCCCTGAAGTTGCCATTCTAGTGCGAATGAGAGAGGGGGTAGAATTACCAGCAGTGGTCACCTGAATCAAAAAGAAACTCAGCAGAGGAAACAGGAAAGCCTGTAATTCGAATCCTAAGGAAGATTTTTTTTAAGACCTTCTGCCCAAAAAGTTTTGACTGAATAAGGAAGCCTTTAGCCTGCCCCAAAGACAGAGAGGGTATAATTTTTTACTCACCGAACCACCTCCAGTGATAAACACCATTTTTGTTGATTGGAGTACAATTTCCCTCAATGAGACAGATAAGCTACAAATTAAAGGAATTTTCTTTGCCTTTCCTTCTTCTGAAGTGATTCATAAATGACCAGTGTTCTGCACTTCCATATTCCTTTGTCAGGTGAGAAATACCCACTTTGCGCACTGCTCTGCCTGTGCCACCAGTGTTGGTCCTGCCGTAAAACAATTCCGATGATGACATCAGATGCACAATCATCCTTCATATAAGGTCACAAGTACACTTTTTGAATTTTATTGGAGGTTTTGGCTCCTTCAGATTGGAGATTAATCTGCTGATAACGTCTAAAAAGGTGAACAATATTTCTATTGGTTCCTTCAGGTAACTCATGCTAGCACGTGAATCTATAAATTTCCTCCTTTGTAGTCATTTGTGAGATGCAGGAATGCACAGCCAGAGCTTTATCTAGGCAGTGCCTGGTGTTTGAAGTTTCATCCATCTGTGGTCAGGATGGCAACAAAAGGACGTCTTTCTGCTCCAGTGCTGTGTTTGGTTTTCCTCCCCATTCAGGTCTCCCTGGGTGAGTACATACTTTATTTTGCATAAGGCAGTGAGATTAAAAATATATGCAAATTTAACATAAATAGGTTAACATTTAACATAAATAGGTTGTTCTTCTACCAACCTCTAAAGCAAAGTGACAAAAAGGTGTTTATGTTTCTGTCTTTGATTCAATCTCCTTGGTAATCCTGAGATAAGGAAGGGTAAGCCTTTCGTAAAAGTTTTGTATTTTACTCAGATATCAGTGACTGGCCATTGTCATAAGAATTCAAGTTCAAATTTTACAAACAGTTTAGCTGTACTAAAAACCAGCTGGATATTCTTACTATTGTCTTATCTCTCCTGCTGAGCTCTTTGTAGATGGAATTAATAATTCCAGGTCCTTGTTCAATACCAGTTAAAATGACGTAGCTCTACCCTGTGTGCCCAGTGGCGTTTCAGTAACACAGCATCTCCTCTGTTGTTCCTGTATATCTGAAGCTTATCACTATTTGTCTCTCTGCTCTTCTGGAGCTATGTGTGCATGCTTGATGCTGGTGATGATAGATGGATTTTGGAAACCTCATTTTTTTCTCTTTGCACGTGGAGGTGACATTTTGGCATTGTGGTGGTGGTTGCATCCCCGTACGGTGAGAGCAGAACTTCATGGTTGATGTTTTGCTATAGCAGGGCCCTAGTCTTGAGGGTTCTCACCATTTGTGTGGATGCAGTCAGAGTTCACATAGCAGGGAACAGGAGGCACTCTTGACATACATTTTCATAACATGAAACATTTCTTTATTTTGACACCTTTGTAGTGGTGTTTGAGTGTCAACTGAGCTGTACTGCAGAAATGAGAGTGAGTTTTCTGCCAGCTCCTTGTTAACATCAGGGAATAGTAACAGACTGACTGGAAGATGCAGGCAAGAGTATCTTTACAATGACACCATCAATCAGGACCTACCACCCTCATGTCTGCTCTGGCAGCACTTGCACTCTCCATGCTGCTACAGGAGTTCTGATGTTCCCCAGGCACAGAGCTCTGTGTAGAGCAGTGCAGGAGTCACAACTCTCTGGGAGTGAGTTGGCAATCTGCCCCTGAGGCAGCAGGCCTGGGCTGGAAACCTCCTCTTAGGGCCTGGGGACAGGAATGTGTGGTGCACTCTCATCCTTTGCCTATGAGAAGAATTGTGTTTTCAGGTGGAGCAAACAAAAATCTCATGCCTCCTCAACCAAGCAGAACACCAAACCACTGAATTCAGTGAAGGTACTTGTGGAACATGCTGTGGAGTGTGAGGAAATACAAAATTGTACCTGTATATATCATAAAAAATCAGAGAAGAGTGAATACATTATAGCTTTTATTAGGAAATATTTAAATCTGTCAGTTGGGTTATGCCTACATTTTCATCCAGTCTTGCATGCTGTTACATGTTGAAAACATCAGATGTACAATTATTTAAAAATTCAAATAATACAGTTGAGTGAAGAGCTGCTTGTTTTGCTCCTGGATATGGCTAATAGAAATCCGTAATCTGGTTCTTTTAAAAATGTATTAGGATTTCTACTTCTCTTAAAATTAATTTCTCTTTTAAATCTATAAATGTTATAGCTGAGAAAAGTCTTTTTTTTACTATGTTCTTCAAATAGCCTGGGGGTTATGCTCCCTCTGAAATAACATGTTTCAGGTAAAAAGTGGTTTAGTAGTTACCTGAGGACTGTGCTATGCATGTGATTTTCTTACTTAGGAGACTTGAGGAGAGAGGACATTTTGCAGAAAAAATAGGTTTTGGAAGCTACCAGCTGTCAGTCACTTGAATAACCACTTTTTTTTTTTTTCTGTTTCCAAATTTAAATGATAGGCATGAAATTGTGAGGAAATCCAGCAGTATTAGCAAAGAGGTGAAGCCTGTGCCTGTGTATGAGAGTTGATCGTTTGTCAAAGCCACACTGTCTGTGTCTGATGAAGCAGTTACAGACCACATGAAGATGGAGGCAAAATTGCCTTCCAGTTGACTACTGCTAGCAGTTTACTCTGCAGTAAGAAATGAAACAATGGTTAGTTTTGGAAAGAAATGTCTGCATTAGCACCAGCTCATGGGTTAAGACTGACACACCTGCCATGAGTAGAGAGAAGAATTAGATTTTTTTCCAAATGTGAAGAAAAATTAAATATTCTCATTTCACAATGTCAGATGACAGCAAGGTGTGTGATATGTAGAAATACCTCTCTCTTTTGAGGAAGAGAGGGAAGGTGATATTTTACATAAAGGATTGTTTGAAAAAAATCTTACAGGAAAACCCAAGGCTCTTAGTGCAAATTATCTTTTGTCGCTTATCAAACGCCATCATTGATAGGAGATAATCTTCCTGGGCTGTTTCCAAGATTTGCACAGCTGCACTGCTTTCTATCCACATCAGTGCTGGGTCTGGATGGGTACTGCAGGTTTCTCGTGGCACCTGGTCACTGTGGCTGTGAGTGCAGATCAACAGGCATGCCTGTGCCAGAGTGGAACACAGAGGCACCTCCCACACAGCACAGGCAGTGAGAGAAGTTACAGGTCTGTGCTTAAATGGCGGGGAAGGCCAAGGCCATTAAGGATTCTTAGTGCACTCAGGACATTGACAATTGGATCAAACCTGTCCTGCAAATTTTTGCTTTAATATTCTGTTGTGTGTTAGGTCTTGAAACAGTAAAAATTTGTGACCAAAGTCATTAGGCTTCGTATGTGACTGTCCTGTAAACCTCCTGTAGCTATGTGGTCAATCTGAATAATCCCCCAGGCCCAAAGAAGTTGCCAGCCCTCTCCAGGGATTTACCTGTTCCATAACACGCTGAAATGTAAACCTGATCAAACTGAAGACAAAAGTCAGATGCAGTGGCCAGCTCTTTCCTCTTTCCTTTGCTCATTTAGCTCATAGTTTGTCCTTAGCGTGGGAATACAACAGTCCTGCATGTTTGATTTTCCACCCATTTCATGAATATCCTCTTTCATGCTTCAAACAGCAGTGACTTTGATCCAGCTGGTAGTGAAGCTGACTTTTAATCTAAATAGTCACAGATATGTAATACTCACATACAAATACATATCCACACACACCACAGCCGTAGGTGGCTGCCCACACAGATGGAAACATGTGACATGTGACACATGTGTCACAAACCTAAACAGAACCAGTGGCCTTACAATGATCTGTCTTAACTTCTGTAAGGCTTTTGACATGGTCCCACATAGCAGTCTTGTCATTAAATTGGACATATGGATGAATTTGATGGATAAACTATTCAATGGATAAGGGGAAGGAATGCTATCCAGAGGAATGTTGACAGGCTTCCAAAATGAGCCTCACCCCATGAAGTTCAACAAGGGCAAGTGCAAGGTGCTTGTACGTGGCAACCATCAGGATCAGCACGGACTGCAGGATGCATTGATGTAACCCTGGTTTCATGCTTGAGGTGTTTAGTTCTTCTAAAATTCTTTCCCCAGGAAGCTTGGTAAGCACAAAGAATGTTTTTGTAACTGTACCTATGTTATTCATTCCTTCTAACAGGAGGCACTTCTTGATGTCCCTCTGGTTTGACCAATATGATTGAAAAAGTTTGCCTTTGTTTCACCAATCAAATTGGTCTGTGTAAAATAGTATATAAAAAAGACACATCCCAAAATAAAAAGTCATTTTATAGCCTTCTGAATCTCAGAGTCTGTGTTGTTTGTAGTGTAAAACAGCGACACGTGGCTTGAGAGCAGCCCCGTGGAGAAGGACTTGGGGATACTGGTGGGGACAAACTGGACATGAGCTGGCAATGCGCCCTTGCAGCCCAGAAAGCCAACTTTGAGCTGAGCCTTCAAGCAGACCCTCTGACTTTACCACCTCCCCAGTAGCTGGCCTGGCCCCTCTGGTCCCTCTGGTAGCCAGCTCCTCCAGTTACCTCACTCCCAAAGACACACACACAGGCTTGGCTTCCAGGCCAATTAACTCACAGGATAATGAAGCTTGATCTACTGTAGCAATTACACTCTGACAGGCAGTCTCCTCACCCACTCCAGTTGCCAGTGTTTATTGTGGCAGGCTTTGTGAATCACAAAGCAGGGACATTACTCAGCATTTCTCAGCCCTGATAAGTCAGTAAAAGAGAAAGTTTGCCTGTCATTAGAAATAATTAACATTTTAGTGGTTCAGTTAACTCAAACTTGTAAATACAGACTCCTTGCAAAAAAATGCTCTTTAAGTTGGACTATTTAGAAAGGTGAACCAAATAAGTCTGATGTAAGAGTAAATTAAGAGCAGTGATGATCTCATTAACATCTGCAATAAATAATCATGACTAAACTCTGTTCTTTCTATAACCTTGCTCTGTCTGAAGGCGCTGATGAATTGAGGCTGTCAAACGGAACTGGCCCCTGCTCTGGAAGAGTGGAAGTAAAACATGAGGGGCAGTGGGGAACCGTGTGTGATGGTGACTGGACCATAATGGATGCTGAGGTTGTCTGTAAGCAGCTACAATGTGGATTTGCTGTTAAGGCCCTTAATCGAGCTCCTTTTGGAGAAGGAACTGGACCAACATGGTTGTACAGAGTTGATTGCCATGGTGACGAACCTGCTCTCTGGAACTGCACACATACAGGATGGGGTGCTTTTACCTGCCCTCATTACTTTGATATTGGCGTGATCTGCTCAGGTAAGAAGTGATCCAACCTTGTATAATAGAATAAAGATACGAGCCTGGGATCAAACTTTGTCCTAATTGGATAAAGCCAAGTACTCCCTCTACTCATCAAAGCAAGCTTAATGCTCCAGCATTAAGTCTTCTGCTGACTGTGAGTGCCAGCTGACTTTGCCTGGGCACAGCAATGACATAGAATGAGAGCAGAAAAAAAAAAAAAAGGGCACTATTTGTTTCTACCACAGCTCTCCCAAGCAATAGGAGAGCAGTACTGAACTTGTCTTTGACCAAGGATGTGGGCTAAAAAAGCAGCTGTAGGTAGAGAAGCAAGAAAATGTAATGCTATGCCATACAACTGCCCTTCTTCTCCAGATCTTCAGGTAAGTTAAGACAGGACAGTCTGAAACGGCAAAAAAAAGTTCAATATCTGTTTGGCTGCTTCCTGTGCAAGATGCACATGGTTGTACTCTTTGGAAAAAGAACGACTGCCAGAGGTTTTTCCTTCCCAGCTTCAGGACTTTGCATTTGTCCTTTTTTGATTTTTTGTAAGGTTCCTGTCAGCCCATTAGTCTAGACTGTCTAAATGTCTCTGAATGGCAGCTCTGCCCTCGTGGTTATCTCCACACACCCCCAAAATCATAAGAGTGTACTCTACCACCACCTCCATGAAGAGAAGACACTGAGCAGAACAGGCCCCTGGAAAGACCCAACAAGTGATATTCCATTTGCTAACAGTCTTCAAGGTAGAGTGTAACTCATTAATGACTGAGTCTGACCATTCAATCAGCTGCTTAACCGTGTTGTCCTTCCAGCCAAACAGTAACATCCTAGTTTTTGGACATAAGAATATTGTGCAAGACAGTGTTAATGGCAGTGTTAAATGTGAGGTAAATAGCATGTGCTGCTGTCCCCTCATTCATAAATCCATTTTAATCAGAGAAAGCCATACAGCCCTACAGGCATGATGTATACTCTTGCTGATTCTTCCCAATCATCTCCTTGTGCCCACAAATGAGTTCCTAGAAGTCTCACTCCATATTTTTTTCAAGTATCAAAGTGAGGCTGCTCAGCCTGTAGATCTCCAGACTGTCTTTTTAGCAATTTCTGAAACTGGGTGCAACATTTCCTGTTTCCTCTTCCTGGGGTGCTTCACCTTCCTGTTCATTGAAATAATGAAGTCTCAAGGGCACACACTAGTAAATGGTTATTTGTCTCTTTATTTATTTGGGGATTGCAACTTCTCAGTCATTGGCAGGTGTTAAAATCTTCATTCCTCTTTTCCAAGGATTTAGTATTTTCACATGCTGAGAAATAAGCAATCTCATACACCATTTGCTTTTTTGTCAGTGCTACACAGGAATTGCCCCAGTGACAATTCAAAAGTACCAGTGGTCCTCAGAGAATTGAAATGTGTCTTGCCCATTAAAGTACAGGATTTAGGAAAACAGGTCAGTACAACCAACCCTTGAAATACAACCCTGCTGTATTTCTTGGTTTTTGGGTTTTTTCCAGGCTTCTCTGATCTGCGTCTGACTGGAGGGGACACTTCCTGCTCAGGACATCTGAAAGTAAAGCAAGAAGAAACTTGGGCAACTGTCTGTTTCTCACACATTGATTTCAAAACTGCCTCTGTCATATGTAAAGAGTTAGAGTGTGGCCAGGCTGTGGATACCTTGAGAGGAACTCACTTTGGAAACAGACATGGACTGATCTGGCAAGAAGAGTTTCATTGTGTAGGGAATGAGACTCACCTTGCAGACTGTCCCAGGAGATTACACCAGACTAACACATGCTCTCACGATGCCACTGTTGTGTGTTCAGGTGAGACTTTGGACTGATGGACATCATTCACCCATGTCCTATATGCTTTCTTCCTGTTAACCCACAGTTCAGAGCATCTGTACACTTCTGTGGCCCTCAGGATCCTTGGATGCTTCTTAGAAATAAAAGGAAAATTGGGCAAAGCAGACAAGCAGGAATATTGAGACATTAATTTATTTCCTGTGATTTCCAGTGTGTATGCTAATCCCTGGCAGTTCAGTTAATTATAAAACTGGATGAGGTATCATATCTCCAAAAGGCTGAGGGAGGCACAAGTCACTAATGTAAGTTACTAAAAAAAAAAAAAAAAGAAAGGTTGCCAGGGGCCTAAATGACTTTCATTGTGACTGGAACAAGACACTACTTAAGAACTCCATACAGTCATGGCTGCTGGGGGCTCTGAATACAGCTGTGCATTGCCACCCACTGAAAAAGTGAAGATTACGTCTAACAAACACAAATTTTATCCTGAGGCCACAGTTCTAAAGGGGTAAACTAAACCTGGGGCAGAGCTCCTGGCAACAGTCTGACACAAAACAAGCCTGGAAAAGGGCTGGAGTTCATGTCCATTTCCTGCCCAAAGGGCTTCAGTCTGTTTCAAGATTGCCTTGGACACTGACCAATGGCAGCCAAATACCTCAGTTAAGGCATCTAACAGGGCTTGGCTCCTGCCTCTATCTTGCAAGAGTCTTAGCTCAGAGCTGAAATCCTGGGCTAATTAGGGGTACAACGCAAGGACAGAGTAAGGGTAGAAAGTAATAGTGTGAGAAGACAGAGGGACTGCAAGGGGCTGGCAGTGGGACACCACAGTGCCATCCAAGCCTCCCATAATTTATTTTCAATCTGCTGATGGTTGTGGCCTGTGGTGTTCAGAGCCTTGCTCTGGGGCATAGATGAAAGCTGAGCATTCCCCACTGCAGTTTCTGCTTACCAGGAAATGTGACATGACCAACTACTGGGATAGAGAGGGATACCAATTGCTCCTACTCTGAGTTCCTCACATGTGGGACAGCGCTGAAACTGCCTCTGCAAGAGAAGATGTTACACAGTAACCTGACACATAAATAAGTGCTAGTTTCTTGAAGATAGAGAGAGCTCCCTTACAGTTTTCAGTGCAATAGCACAAAACCCCAAAAGTAACTGCTAAGCTCCTTTATTCTTTCTGCAGGCTACGGTGGGTACAGGCTGGCAAATGGCAGTACCACATGTTCAGGGAGAGTAGAGCTTCTTCACGGAGGCACGTGGGGAACCCTGTGTGACTACCTGTGGGATTTATCAGCTGCCAATATCCTCTGCCAGCAGCTAGACTGTGGAGTTGCACTACTGATACCAAGTGGACAGTCCTTTGGGGAAGGAAATGGATCTGTCTGGAACGGCACATTCAGCTGCCAGAAGAATGGCTCACTCCTGAGAGACTGTCCCGTACGTGCTCTAGGTCATGATGAATGCCCTGCTGGAAAGGAAGCTCGTGTGGTATGTTCAGGTGAGCAGTGGAAAGGTCTAAGAAGAGAACTGAAAAACTCCTTCCTTGAGGAAAAACATGGACTCAAAATTCAGAGGGCATATGTGGAGTCAGGCTCTGTCTTTTGACTGCTGCAACAGGAGTCAGGGCTGCACCTCAACTGTACCACAAGGCTGCTCTCTCTGGAATGCTCCCAGTGTCAGGGAACAGCAAGAGCAGGGCTGCTGCAGGAGCCAGGATGAGCTGGGCACAGAGGCTGAGCACAGCACAGGCAGAGTCCTTGCCACAAGATGCAACCCACCTGCACAGAGGACAGAAGGTACTGGTAGTAAAGTCCATCAGCAGTCGCAGAAAAGTCGAAGCAAACAAAGAGATGTAGGGTATGGCTGGAGAGAACAGCCAGGCATAGCATGAGACAAGACTAGAGATGGTGACACCTGTCTTGTACTTGAGGCAGGGACTGAATTCCTGGTCCAGGTTTAAGTGAGGACTTGGATCAGCAGTTCAAGGATGCAGAGCTGTAGCCCCTTGGTGATACTGGTCTGAAAAATTAAGGTCTATTAGTTGACCCAAAGCTCGAAAACCAAGTGCCCTGATTTTAAAAATTGCAAATGGGACCTGATCCTGAGTTCTACTCATTCTTCTCAGTAAAATAGGGTGGACTGAAGTCTAGTTATGAGTATGGAAGTTTCTAGTTATGAGTGTGGCCCAGTTAAGTAAGTTTTACTACTGAATGATAAGAAAAACTCATTCCCATTTCCCAGTCACTTCCAGGTCTTGCCCATGAGCAGTTGCAAATGTAAAACTCCAATATTCCCTTTCTCTTACATACAGGGTGTCCAGGGGGCAGGTTGGTGAATGGCACCACATGCTCTGGCATAGTGGAGATCCGCCATGGAGACACATGGGGAAGACTCTGCCACTCCCACTGGAATTTGCAAGCTGCCAGTGTTCTCTGCCATCAGCTGAACTGTGGCTATGCAAAATCAATCCAGATGGAAGGCGGTTTTGTGGATGGAAATGGGCCTATATGGAGAGATGCTTTTCACTGTGAAGGGACAGAGTCCTGCCTGCAGGATTGTGCTCAAGTGACTTTGGGTAATCCAACTTGTTCAGCCAAAGAAGCAGCCACTGTCACTTGCTCAGGTAAGTTCAGGAGTGGCCTTTAATGGGTAGTGCAACTTCAGACCAAAGCAATGCTGGTGATCTCTCTGGCAGGATCTAGTCTTTGAGGTGGGGAAGCCTTTCTCGCTGCCCATTGCTGGCCCTTGTGTGCACAAAAGCAAAGCCTTAACAGGGGCAGTCTCCTTAATCAATGGGCAAGAATTAATATTTTACCAGCACAGAAATTTGTCTTCCATAGCTTTCCTGCAAGGTATTTCTACTGCAGTGAGATAAGTAGATGTTACTCAATGTATTTCCCAACTCTCTTGAGCCCAGGTCGTGCTGAATCCCTCAGACTCTCAGGGGGTGAGAGCCGCTGCGATGGGAGAGTTGAGGTCTCCCTCCGTGGTGTGTGGAGCAGAGTCCTGGATGACGACTGGGACATTAAGGATGCCCATGTGGTGTGCAGAGAGCTCCATTGTGGAACTGCTGAGAAAGCCTATCACCTTCCCAAGTCTGAGCGAGGCATGGGCCTTGTTGGCCTAAGGAGTGTCCAGTGTACTGGAAACGAGACCCAGCTGATGCTCTGCAACACCTCCCATTATCAGACAGTGCCAGAGGGGGTTTCTGAAGACGTAGGTGTGATTTGTTCAGGTGAGCTGCTGTGTGAAAGGTACAGAATGTTTCCTGGGGTTTCTCCAGCCCACATCGCACTGTGGCGTCACAGATCTTAAGCTGGCATGAGTCTGAGCTCGATGATAGTTAAGGAAGCAAGTGTAATCTACATAATGCTCTCTTCATCTGAATTTCTTACAGAATTATCTTCCAGAGTCAAAAAGAACTATTAGAACACAGAAGCCATAAGAACACTAATTTGGCTATGATTGCCAAGCATTCTTACTGCCACTTGAGAATTAAATAGCTTTTATTTTGTGACATTTCTATATTTATAGATACTTGCAGCTATTCTACAGAATATTACAACTGTTTCTATTCTTCTCTGATTTTGTAACCCATCTGTAACAGGAACGGTGTCTGTCTCTAACTAAATGAGTATAGATAGAAACCAGGTTGTCTGGCTTTCTAAGATAAGGTGACCTCTGCATATACTTAGTACGACTAGACACTTCTTGCCTGCAATATCTCACAGGAGTTATTCAGACATTCACCTGGTGCAGGAGTAGGCCTTTCCCTTTATGCAGTTTTAGCCTCACAGGACTTCTGCCCAAGCAACCATAGCAGAAGAACTGGGATATAACAAAAACATGATGTCTTAAAAGCACTTTAAAAGTATTGCCATTATGCTGACCTGTGCATTATAGCTGTGTTGCATGTTGACAGCTGGATTTTCTTCCTACAGGCAGCAGACAGATGAGGCTGGTGAATGGAACAAACCGCTGCGCTGGGAGAGTAGAGCTTTATCATCATGGCATCTGGGGCACCATCTGTGATGATAACTGGGGTCTATCAGATGCCAATGTTGTTTGCAAACAGCTTGGATGTGGGCATGCCATCAAGGCATTTGTGTCTGCTCATTATGGAGAAGGGTCAGGGCAGATCTGGCTGGATGATGTGAATTGTACCGGGGCTGAATCTGATCTCTGGGCATGTCCCTCTAGGCCGTGGGGCCAGCACAACTGCCAACACAAAGAGGATGCTGGAGTCCTGTGTTCAGGTGTGTTTGGAAAGCCCTTTTCTGAGCCTGTGGGTTCAAACAGGAGGGTTATATAAAAGGGAAATCGAGAATAGTGGAGACTTGCTTGGACAGCCTCTTCCTGTCTTGACAAGCACAGTTGGTCAGCACATCTTCTTGGTCCTACCAAGATGCAAAGGATCTACAGAAGCCCATATTATGCATCAACACACACACACACTAAAGTCTGTGGTGTGGTAGGATATTTGGGGATAAATTTGAGGAGTTTGTAAAGATTTCCACGGCACGCTTGTTGCAGTCAGTTACAGCTGGCTCTGAAACCAGTGGGAACAACCCACTGTGCACCACAGCATCAGACAATCCAAGCATCTTATGGTGGCTCTGCTCATGCATATTTAAGACAGAATGGCAGCAGCAAGAGAGAGGACAAATGAAAGAGAAGTGGAAAAAATCACTGATAACCCCTGAAGGGAGTGCAGCCTGTTAGGGTTCATGCTGGAGCCAGTATAAATCCTGAAAAGACTGCAGCCTCTGGAGCACCAATATGGGTAGAACCAACACAGGTAGTTAGCACCGTAAAAAAAGCAGGCATAAAAGCAACATCTCACAAGAAGTTTGTGGCACTAATTCCATTTTTCTCTCTTCACTTCCAGATTTCCTGGCTCTGAGGCTGGTGAACGGTGACGACTGTGCCGGACGCGTGGAAGTTTTTTACAACGGGACGTGGGGGAGCGTCTGTTCCAACAGCATGTCCCAGCTCACCGCAGCAACTGTGTGCAAACACCTGGGCTGTGGAGAGGAAGCGGGAATAGAGACGGACTTCAAATACGGCCGAGGGTCTGGGCCCACGTGGCTGGACCACATTGAGTGCACTGAGCAGCAGAGCTCGCTCTGGCAGTGTCAGTCAGACCCCTGGGATCCTCAGTCGTGCAGTAATCGAGCCGAGGAGACCCACATTACTTGCATTGGTAATCAGAAATGCATTTGTATGTGGCCAGACACGGACATTAACCTTTGCATGCACATATGGACATCACAGTAATTACTTTGTGTTCACTTGTTGTCTGGTGGATATCATTTCTAGTTTCATGAAAATGGCGGCAACATTTTTTTTGTCTATATCATTGAATTAAATGAGTGAATGAAAATTATGAGATTACCACAGAATGCTGTGGCCCAGTGAAATCCTAAGGAATTTCCTAATAGGATGGTGCCATTGCATATTTTGTAAAGCAAAAATCTATGATACACAGTCAGTCTGTGAGATCTGAGTTAGGATGAGACTTCCCAAGAGGTCTAGAGCCAAGTCCATGTTTCTGCATGTAAGGAGGCATATCAGTGTGTACACCTAGCCATAGAAAAATGAACAAATCACTTTGGTTCTAAAGGTCCAGTTCTAATGCCTGCTCTTATGACAGTATTTCACACTTATGGGAAAGAATATCTCTATTTTTATAAATATATTCACTATAATAAAAATGAATTCTACATGACATTCAGATATCCTAAAAGGGATTGCAGCTGCTTCATGAGAAGAAGGAAGGCGTAACCATCAGGAAGGTTATTACTCATAGCAACAGTCAAACAGCCATCCACCAAGGACTAAACCATACACATATTTCAGGAAATAATTAACCTGATGGTTAATTTTCAGGTATTTTATACTCCCTTGATTCTTTTCATAGAATAATTAAAGTATTTACTTCATTATTTAAATTCTGCAGGAAGAAAGGAGGCAACATCTCCAGCTGCATTTGCTGAATGTCCAAACTCTACAAGTTGTTCAGGTACCTCCACCTCTTTCTTTTTCCTTGTTGGTCCCTGTGGACCTTCTTGCTGTTCCAGTAAAACAGAAGGTTTCTGTGTTTTGCAGACAGGGAGAAGTTACGAGTCATGGGAGGAGAGGACGAATGTTCAGGCAGAGTGGAGATGTGGCACCAAGGTTCCTGGGGAACCATCTGTGATGACACCTGGGACATGGCAGATGCCAGTGTTGTATGCAGGCAGCTGGGCTGTGGATCTGCTGTGTCTGCTCTGAGTGAAGCTGCCTTTGGGAAAGGGACTGGTCCCATCTGGTTGGAGAAGGTGCACTGTAAAGGAACAGAGCTGTCTCTTTGGGAGTGTCCTGCCAAGCCTTTGTTTGGCAAAAACTGTGATCATAAGGAAGATGTTGCTGTAAATTGCTCAGGTTAGTGACTGGTCCTTTATTACACAGGTCTGGAAAGGAGGTGGGTAGGGGAGCATTATGCCAGCTGTACTTCCCAGTGACTATCCCTTTCATAATTTTGACATCACAAAAACATCACAAATTATATGAAGATATTCTCCCTATTTTTCACACTTGCCTCTTCCTTCCTTTTGCAGGTGTGACAGAAACAACAGCATCACCCACAAGAGCAGGTAAATTCTTTCTCTTTTCTTTCTCCCATCAAATGACAATTTAATGTGCCTGATACTTAGCAGATAAAACAGCAGTTTATTTCAGCTCATCAGAAAGTACTTCCCACAGCCTTTCATAAAGGAATACTGAGCAGCACCACCACCAGCTGCTGAATTTTATCTGCTTGAGCAGGACCTAGAAGAGAGCAGCAGGTGCCCTGCCTCACCCTGCTGGCATGGGCACAGCAGAGGGCTGCAGACCAGGAGCTCTTTGGGACACGTGATTCTGTACCTGTTTCATCTTTGTTTCCATTCAGATCGTCCCCGCCGCCCTGTCACAGGCAGTACGAGACTTTCAGTGCCTGTCATCCTCTGCATTATCCTGGGAACCCTCCTCTGCCTCGTCCTTGCCATCCTTGCTGGGCAGATCCAACGTGCCAGGGCACAGAAGAGAGGTGGGTCTCTCAGGACTGGTATGGAATACCTCCTTTACATGGCCCCAGATGTTTAGCTGGCTGGGGAGGCAGTGGGGATGGGTGACTGAGATGAACTGCATCTGTTGCCACACTGAGATTTTTCACTTACTTTCTCTCAGTGAAAGAGCCCTGAGGTGCTTATCCTCTGTCAGCATCTCTTGGCGCCTTTCTAGGTACCAACCAGGTACCAACCAGGTACCAACCAGGCCAAGTAGACCCATGTAAGGCATTTCTCCTTTTCATGACTCCAGCCTGAGTATAAGCAGAGACTATGAAAGTGATTATTACCTTTTACTTTCAGGCTCCAAACTATCCTATGACCCCTTCTCCGAGGCTGTCTACGAAGAGATTGATTATAACCTGATGAGGGAAAAGCAGGGCATGACTTTCCTCTCAGGTCTGTGCGTGTGTCTTGTTTTCTCAAGGGAAAGCTCCTCTTTTCTGATCCCAATCTGATACTTGGCAGCTCCCAAATCTGCTGGGAAATTTAAAATTCTTGGATTTGAGGAGTCTCCTGCCCAAGTGGACTCTGACAATTCCCCTCCTAGGGACAATTTGTTTTTTGCAGTCCTCACTGCAGCCACAGACCATAGATGAGTATAGGTCAAATAAACAAACAAACGCCTTTTCCTGCAATTATTTAAAGCAGGGACAAATAAAGGAATAATTTGTACCTCACTCACAGCAGTTGGATCCCTGTAGGTCTCCTCCCATGAATTGCTTTTCTCCCTTTGTGGCTTTCTTCCCCCATGATCCATGAGAGGTGTTATGGGGCCCATGAGGGATTCTTGGTTATTCCACTGTAAGCCTTGTAGAAGTAATACTGACTGCCCAAAGAATAAGCTGGATTTGGATGTTATTCCTGTAGCCTGCTCTTTTTCTCATGGTGCAGTCTTAGCACTTAGGGAGAGTTTAATCTGGTGTCATGCTCTTACTCATTTGCCTAGATTCTTATTCAGAGAGCTCAAAACCAAAGGAACAGTTTTACAGAGCAGAGAGTGATGAAGAAAATGGTCCTAGAGCAACTCAAGGTAATGTGGAAAAGGGTTTGTACAAAGAAAGAGATTCCAAACCAGGGAACTATTAATATCCAAAGCATTATGAGTGATTAAGACTTTCATTTCATGTCCTAGTGATGTTTCCTTGTGATCCAAAATCCTCTGTGTAACTCTTGTGGTGGAAGAATGTCATACAATCTCATATACAAGTGCTAGTTTTCTATATGAAAAATTCAAAATAAATGTTTGGTAGTTCTGCCCATACTTCACAGGATCCAGACACATGAATCCAACAATGTGACAACTGCTTCTCCCAGACATTGCAACTGTAATAGCTTGTAAACTCTTACCTTATTTCTGAGACAAATGGGGAGAATTAAAACAGAGGAAAGACATACTCCAAATAAGAACACTGGTGTACAATTTGAGCTGATCAAGGGATCTTAATCCAAGTGATCTGAAGAAAATACAGATTCCTAGCTGTAAGGTTTGCCTGGGGGGTACATTTGATTTGTTAGTTGTTTTTGTTAAAAATTTTGAAATAGGTGAGGGAGAAATAGGCGAGTTTGGAGAAGAACTGCATTTTCCTAGAGCTCTGTTAACTATTGCCTGGTGGCCAAGAGATCAAGTGCCAAAGGCACAAGCAGTTTTGGACCTCGATTGCCCATATCCCAGACTCTGCACCATGTCTTTATTTTCTACTGCTTTTCTTATATTAAGGACTTTTTTTTTTAGTTAAAAAAAAAAATTAAAAGCTTTTCCTTACTTGCTTTGAAGTGCTTATAGAGAAGACAGTTATTCTAAATAAGCCTCTCTAATTCAGATTGAATATTGATTTCTAGCTAAAAAGTGAAAAAGGAGTGCTTTGATATACTTTTATGTTTATACATGTATTATTGGTAAGCATATGTAATGAAACTGTGCCCACTGACATTTGCTGAGGGATGGATTCCAGTTAAGTACAGACACGCCAGTATTACAGCCCTGTGTTGCTGGATCATCAGTTACTGCTTTCCCTAGTGGAAGTTAATACCTGCACTGTTCCAGAGACCTCTCCACTGCCTGAAAATGCCCTGGAAGATGGTTATGATGACGCGACAGAAGCTCCTGGACCTAGAGGTGCTTCTCTGTCTGGGCAGAATGAACAGGAAATCATTGGGATCCCTGGAGAAAGCGACAAAAGCCAGGATTCATGGACAGGTGAGGCTAGAAGAGCAGAGCTGTTCTGTTCTCACAGCCAGCACCCGTGCTCTGCTTTTCTTAAGCCCATAAAATTCCTGCCTGTGAACAACCCAACCTAAGTTTCCACTGTCGCGAATTAAAATTGTTACTTCTTATTAGAATGACCACAGGGACAGAGGGTTGCAGTCATCTTTTTAACAGCCTTTTAAGTACTTGAAGACTGGTAACAGTTTGTTCACATACCTGTCCCTACTTCTGTTTTGTGTTTTGTTTCTCTAGGCAGCCACAACCTAAATTAGTCAGCTTTCTACTTGGGCCTTGTAGACTACACTCCATTCATGATGTGTCTCCACTCAGTCAGTGTCAGCATCTTTCAAAACTTGTTCCAAACCCAAAACTTTATGGTATTTCTTTACAGCATGGTACTGAGATCTTCCTAGTGTCAGGTAGAGCAGAAGGACCAGCTCTTATTTTTTACAGCATATCCTTCTCTTTATGGATGCTAGTGTGATACCTCCTTTTTTTTCCAATAAGATGGCAGGCTTCAGAGGGCTCAATGTCTGATGCAGCTACAAATCGTGTTTTGTAAAATACTACACATCATTAGACATGGATTTTTCAAATTACACAATTGACTGTTTCTCCCTTCATCTGTAGTCTCTTAAGTCTTTATTAGATCTCATTCTATGTCCATGGAGGATGGATTCAGCTAGGTTTTTAACCTAAATTTTGTCAGGCACATATAATTCAGTAAGTATTAACAATAAATATTTAAGACAGACTTTTCTTTATCAGTGTATTTAATATAAGACCTTCTGATCTGAACTCTCCTTTTGGAGTCGTGATAAATATTTCTGGCCTACTGGAGACATGGAAAAATAATCAAAATATAGGACTCAAAGTAACTAAAGAGACATTAGAGGTTTTTGGTTTTTTTTAACAGCCCATGAACTTATTCCTTTTAACACTGTGTATAAAGCTTGGTCCTTGGATATGTATACACACAGCAGAAGGCAGAGTGACCTAAGCATTTCTCAGGTCTTTCACAGTCACTCCTCTCTAAGGTTCTAACTTCTGGAGGAGACAACTGGCAGCTGCACAACCACACAGAGGTAATATGTACAGGATGTGTGTTTCTCTATCTCAGTGTTCTTCCCTTCATGTTTTCAGACTGGACTCCCAGAAGCAGGACCTCTGAGGCTGAGAGACCCTCATCCCCTGCTCTTGAAGATACAGCCTATGACGACATTGAAGAGCTAGGACACTGATAGGGAATGCTGAGCTCTACTGACTTCTTCTAGAAATACACCATAAAATGCTAATCCTGTACTAGCAGAACCAGAATAACCTGCATTTAAGAATAGTTTGCATAAGTTTGGGTTATTTCCAGAGAAGAGATTACATACATAAAAGATAAACAAGCATAGTTGTTAAGAAAACCTTTCAAATTTCTCTTGTAATTTCTTGTTGCTAAGACTTAGTGGACACTTTTTGCTTTTATTTTTAAATACCTTCATTTTATTTTTTTAAACTGAGTTAATTTTTAAAATTATAATATTTTCTTACTAGAAACTGCCCAAAGATCTCAAATTTATGCTTTTCCTCCCAGATATATGGGGACAGCTTCTGGGAATTGGAGATTCTTGTTTGGAATGGAGACTGAACTGCAGGAAAATCATCAAAATTCTGCTTCAGCCAAGTCTTTGAGAAAGGAATTCTTGCTGATTGCTTCTGCAGGAACATCAACGAGATCTGACAGGTGTGCTGCAGGCATGCTGTGAGGCACAAAAGGAGGGAAACACATACACCCATGGGATTTAACTGCATCATGCTCCTGGCTCACTAACAGGAAAACTGGGAAAGTAGAAAGTTTTTGCAAGGAATAGGAAAAGGCAGCAGAACACCACAAGGTCATCCAATTCTATGCCACTGCCTGAAAATGCCAGAAAAAGGTGTAGCAAGCTATTTATCCCTGTCAGAACCATCTACACAGGACAGAACTTCTCCTCTCCAGGTGCACCAGGCAATGACCAGAAAGAAGGAATCCCTGGGGACACAGAGATGACAACAACTGATGTCACAGGCATGATGCAGATGAGCTGAGTGCTCCCCAGGTGACTGGGGTATATAATTCACACTGTGACTGAGTAAGTGGACTGATTTTGGGAATGTGTTAAAATTTGTAGCCAAACTCTTACAGCATTCTGCCTGCATCTGAATGGCACCTGCACAAGGAAATTTTTAGGATAATTGGAGTAATTGGATTAAAAGCATATTAACAACACAAGATTAATAAAAGATGTAAAATGGCTTAACTGTGGGATCTATCAGGAGAAGTTTCTCTTCTAAGGGATGAAAACGGATGCATACAGGATTAAACCCAAGAGAATCAGGCTACAGCTGAGCTCATTGCAAATCCTTCTTCAAACTTTTGAAAAAACAGGTACAAAAGAAAGTTGTTTGTGAGTGGAGTTACAGGCAGCAGTGCTCGTTGCAGCCTGTGTAGCCAGCTGTGTTGGAGTCACCTCTGTATGTACATACCTCTCTGGGACACACACTGCCTCCCTACTGTCTGAATAAGCCCTTGGGAAAGCAGCAGTCACATCCATAGGCGCCAGTGGCCTGAAGAGATGGACCCACAGACCCCAGAGAACGCCAGAGGCAGTAACTTATTGCAACTATCTAGAGTCACACTCTGCAGTATTTTTGACCCCTTGAGAAAAACATAAGGCAGAATTTCCCTTTGGAGAGCCCCTACCAATTCTCCTAAATAGAATTTTTATTCAGTCACTCATTCATTCTTTTTTGCCACCAATATGTTTGGTAAAGACTTCACACTTAAAGTTTCCCAGCTCCCTGTCCCAAATCTTTTCTCAACGATTGGCTCACTGCCCGGTACTCAGGTGTTAATGAAGATTTCAGTGAAGGGTCACAAACTGTTGTTGGCACTTCAGGTTTTTCATTCTTGAGTTAGTTACCCATAACCCAGAAAGCTGCTTTGCTAAAAAAATCAAGATTACAGCCAAAGGAGGGATCCAGGAGCACATTCCATATCACATCCAGGCGGGCAGGGAACCGTAGCAGAACTAGAGCGTTTTGGGATTCCACAGGACCTCCCGTGCGATCGGTAGGGGAGGAACCAAAGGTGGTGAAAGGGAAGGGCTTAGGTGAATGGAGGAGGAACAAGTGTGGGGAAAAAGGAGGGGCGGGGGATGAAAGGGTCAGTGGCACGTAAATCGCTTGCTGATCCGGCAGGGAAGCCGGAAAACATGCTGGAGTGCTCCGCTGAGTCAGCTCCCGGGTTCCTTCCTCGGAAGCCTGCCTTCCCTCGGCCTCCCCATGGACAAAGGCACGGGCTCCCTCCCGGCCTCTGCCATCCCAGCCCTGCTCTTCCTCCCGGGCCGGGATCCGCCGGACAGGCAGNCGGCGGCGCGGGAGGGAACAAGGCCAGGATGGGCCGGACGCTCGTGGAGCTGTATTACGATGTGATCTCCCCGTACTCCTGGCTGGCGTTTGAGGTGAGGGGTCGGCAGAGGGAGGGAGGCCCTTCCCGGTGCCTGCGAGGCTCATGGAGCCCGGCCGGTTCCGCCGCCGCCTCCCCCTCGGAAGGGCCGCTCAAGGGCAGCTCGGCCGGCCGGCTGCAGGCAGCGACCTTTGCGCCCTTTGTAGGTACTTTTTCTCTCACCTCTGAAGGGTGCCTGGGCATCTCCCTCGCGTGTTGAAATCCAGGGACACGAGGGAAGCGTGTCTGAGCCAAACGCCAGTGTAGGAGTTAGTGCTGAGCATTTTGCTTCGGGGGTAGTTTTCATATTTAACAATTGCAAGTGTCCTGATCATTACATGAGCCTGACCTTTCCCTTACTTATCCCTGCTTAAACTTGGACAGTCGTGACACGAATAGAGATCCCTCAGTTTTTCTGAGCTCAGGGTTCTCTGGCAGCATCCAGGAAAGGCTTTGGGACTAGCCCTCATACAGTAGGAAAGGATTTATCCGTAGTATTTACTGCCTTAGCTGCACACAGCTTTATAGAAGTCTCTGACTGTGAATCCCTCACAACTCGTTCACGTTGCAGGTTCTCTGTCGGTACCGGCACATCTGGAACATTGACCTGCGCTTCCGTCCAGCGTTTCTTGGTGGCATAATGCAACAAACTGGTATGGAGCACAGGGAGATGAGCTCTGCAGGGAGATACCTTCTTCACTGGCAGAGCACTAGTGCAGGCCCTTGGGGTGTGCAGAGCCCGCACAGAGCCAGCTCCAAACTAAGTTTTGGCACCAGTGACAGATTAACTATAGGATTGTGGCGCTCCCAAGGGATTGAGAAATTAGTCATAAGGAATTTCACACTGTTGCAACTACACAGTCTGTGCCAAAGTTCATCAGTTCTAAAATACAATTAAAACAAAACAAAACCCTCCTCCCAAAAAAACCCCAACCAACCAACCAAGCAAAAAAACCCCCACAACTTGATATGGAGTGTTTTCCTAGAGTTAGATTTTAAACCAGAATTCATTTATGGATAACTTGCACTTTGTAATATGCAGGAAGGATACAAGTATGTCCTGCAAGTACTCATGGCCTTAATTAGATCACCAAGACTTATAAATCATGAATTAACAAGTCTTTATATTGGTTTACCTATGCATTAGGAGTTGTCTAGCTTAAAAGTCATCTGTCTGGATCAACACAAATCCCTGCTAGGACATTTGTACCTTAGTTTAAAACTGAATCCGCTATCTTAAAGGTTTGATCTGTGCAAAACTGAAATAAACCATGTTTAAATCGTAGCATCATCTTTGAAAAAGCCAAGTATGTTTCAGTAAGCCAATATGAAATAATACTATGAAATTATACTCTTCCTTAGATATATGTATGCAAGAGGCATAATTTGCCCAGTGTTTGTTTGTTCAGTGTTGTTATAATACAGCTAGAAATCTCAACAGAACTTTTTCCTAAAAGGTAACAAGCCACCCGCAATGTTACCAAAGCGAGGTGAATACATGCTGAAGGATATGAAAAGGATGGCAAAATACTACCAGGTGCCTGTACACATGTCTGCAGATGACTTCCAGCGTATCATGGGCACAAGTAAGAGTCTGATATTTCCCATCCCTAGCACCTCTGGTTCCAGTTGTCCCTTACTAATAAAGGTGAAGATGAATTCCCTGTGTGCAGCCTTTTCCCGAGCCAGTGAGCAGTATGTAGTCTGTTCGTTCTTAGCCATGAAAGAAATTTCTGGAGAAGCATGGCTGTGAATGATACTAGCATGGGAGGTAACTGTGGATCAACATGAGCTTTACTGTACAGACCGTGGGTTTCTCAGGACTGTTACAGGGGAGATCACACTGTTCTCAGGCAGCAGTCGTGCAGACCATGCCTGCTCCTGGTGCTGTGCCTTGTCTGAGTGTTTCTCTGTCTCCCCACGACTGCAGGCAGCCTGACAGCCATGCGCTTTATCACAGCCATGGACATGACAAACCCACAGTACCTGGAACCCTTATCTAGGGAGTTCTGGATGCGGTTTTGGTCACAGGTCAGTATTTTATGCAGCCAACTTCCTGACCCTTTCTGTCACCCTTCCTGTCCCACATCATTCAAGTGTGGAATTCCAGCAAGAGGAAGAAAATGTCTTCTAATGAAAAGTCATAGCAAGGAACTTAAGGTCACAGTGGTTCAGGAGCCACTACGAAAAGAAGTAGCTTATAATCAGCTTAATTTGCCTTCTTTTAGGTATATATGGTGGGTCCAACAGGCTGGACCGGTGGATCAGTGGTTCATATCAGAAAGCACTTTAAGACATTCCTAGATTACGTGACATAAAACCTTTTCTGAGGAAATTCCTCCAGCAACTAGTATTGGGTTTATTTTTGTTTTCTGAGAAAACTTGCTTTTAAATCCAGAGCTGAGCTTTTGTTTCTAAATACTGATTTACTTATTTTATTCTTTTACCAGCATGAAGATATCAGTCAGCCAGAGAACATATTGGCTGTAAGTGTCTCCTTCTTCTTGGTGCTTCTGCATTTCTGGTAGAGATTCTTATTGATGGCTCTGATCAGTAGTAGACATACAGACATCTTTGTCAAATGAACACTTGAAGTGCTGAAAATTTTCAGACAGAAAAAAATGGATTTAAATTCCCTTGCAGTTTGTTTGGAAATTTTTTTTTTTCTTGTCATGTTTTACATAACACTCAGAACCAGAATTCACTTTTTTTTATTAATTCATGTGGCAAGACACCCAGGCTGGACAATGAGTTATCTGTTGATATTGTTTTATTAACAGTCATGAAAGTATAAATAGTTTCTCCAGAATGCACTAAGGTCTTGCTGCTATATGAAATGTTCAGGTGAAATGCAACACTTGGGGAAGGTGACTTTTCTTAGAGTGATGCAGTCAGGTTTTCTATTAAGCTCAGTGCTATATTGCCCTTTTACATACCTAGAAATTATACACTTGATGTATTTTCTTTTGCCATTTTAATTTTATTTATTACAGTAAAAGCTGTAATGGCATGTAAGTTAGTATACCAGGAGATCCTCCTGAAGGTCTCTCTTTTCTTCCTTATTTTATAAGTTCTTGGAATATGAAGAAAAGAGAGTTGTCCATGATTAATCTCCCCATCCAACATTCCTAGTTGAAATCTGAAACTTGCAATCATGCTGTTCCCTCCCAAGTCTAGTCCTTGCACTTCAGGTTCATCTTTGTGTAGCTTTTTTACCAAAATTTCATCAAAGGTTTGCATTTTGCGTTTTTAAGATTTGAAGGATATAATTAAAGTGTGGTACTTTCACCCTGGTAGGCAGACAAGCACCACACAGGTGCTCACTTGCTTCTTCCCACTCCCCAGGAGGACAGGGGAAGAGGAAAAGAGGAACAAAAGCCAGAAAACCTGTGGGTTGAGATAAATTACTTAATAAGCAAAAGAGAAGTGGAAGCAGAGTGAAAGAAAACAAAGAACCACCTACACATAGACTGATGCTCAGCCAGTTCCCAAGAAAAAGGTTAACCTGCCTAAACCCCCTCCTCACCAATTACTGCTGAGCATGGCATATGGCATGGTCTCTCTCTTGGGGTCGTTCAGGTCATCTCCCAGCCTCTGGTGAAGCCCCTATTTATTCACTGTGGGGGGAGAGTGAGAACCAGAGAGTGCCTCAACACTATGCAAACACCATTCATCAACAGGTAAAATAATTAGGATGTTATCAGCATTGTTTTGGTCACAGATCTGAAACACAAAACCATAGGAGCTGCTGTTAAGTAGCTCCATTCCAGACAGACCCAGTACATAAATATGTACAGAATGTTGTCACATAGTCTCAGAATCCATAATTATTTAAATAAAGCAAGGACATGCAAGAACTTCAGTGCCACAAACTTCATACTCAGAACAATCTCTAATTTAGTCACAGTTTGGCAGTCGATGAGTATCCCCCCTGTTCATCAAGGCACAGAGGGAGGTGTCCCCTTGTCTGCTTGTGTCTTCATTCACTTCTGCAACAAGTACTAGACTTTCCTCTCTTCTGGAAATTTATCATCCAGAGGTGGGTGAGAGGTCCCAATCAATCATCTGAGTCTTTATAGCTGAATTTATTTTACACGCCAGTCAGAAAAATGGAACTTTTTTACTTGATAATAATTACTTTGTGTTTTTTTACTTTATTTGGTCAGCAGTAGCTTCACATAAATTGCTACAGCAACAGTGTATGGTCTGAATTCTGCCCCAGCCCACTTAAATCTTCTTTCTGCCCTGAAATGGTAAGGACCAGATCCTATGTCACTGTGTAAATATTGCAGTCTAAACACTGTGTCTACCAAGCATTTTGTTCTGGTCCAGTGGTACACTTGTTTAACATCCTGTTCAAGCACAGTCAAAAAGAGGTCCTCATTTCCCTGATGTATAAGTAGGAGAAGGTACATGAAAATGTGGGTGCTAAACAAAAAAAGTAATTGAAAGAGTCATTAACACCTGCATGTACAGGATTACTAGTCCAT
>VYXD01009663.1:31288-119777 GCA_013397195.1 Hylia prasina
TTTTTTGGGGGGCGGTTTGTTTGTTTGTTTTGTGAAATACTTTATTTAAAATAGAGTCTTTGTAATTCATTGTTACCACATAACCTGGGACCCTTAAATTTGGCTACTTTGTCTCATTCCTGTGTGGCAGAGGCTCAGAGGAGGTGAAAAAGATACAGCAGTAACATCGGCAACTGTTTAGCCTTTGTGATTTAGTGTCTTTCATGCAGGGTCACTTACACATCCCATGTGGCCACATTTGTCATACAAACTGTTTCTGCCTTGGTAGGCTTGTACAGTGAGATTTTATTTTTCATAACACCAGTTTCAGGGGTTTTTTTGTTATCTGGTGAGTCATTGTATCACAGGTTCTTTCTTTTTTCCTTCTTTGGTTTAGGAACTCCTGGGGGGAAAAAAAGTATAGATTGTGGGCTTGGAAGATTTGAAATGTCTCTTCTACTTTGTCTCTGAGAGTTGTTAAATGATAAACAGGTTGGGAGTACAGCAAGACAGTTGTGCAAGAAGTGCTTCAAGAGTATTTTGAAATGTTTTTGTCAATAGACCTTAGGTGATAATTAAAATAATTAGACCAGGGTAGGAATTAGGATATTTATTTTTAGAGTATTCTTAACTATATCATCTTTTCACAGGTTGCCCAACAGGCTGGGCTCTCAGCAGAGCTCTCCCAGAAGGCACTTGAAATGACTTCATCCCCTACAGTGAAGGACCGACTGAAAGAGACAACAGCTGAAGCGCTGAAACATGGGGTGAGAGACTTCCAATGGCACTGGGCTCCACAGCTATGCATTCCTTCCCTCTTAAGAATACAGGGAAGCAAGGAACAGTGAGGGTGATGATTAGAAACCACTAGAGAGACTCCTTGTTTTCCAGCGTGTGCAAGCCACCTCACTGTTGTTACTAGTTTATCTCACTGTCACCTGGGCAAACGAGGTTGACCCACTCGGCTCATTCCAGCTGGACAGCAGGGACAGGACCAGTACTAAGAGATTTATTGCTACTTGAAATAGAACTGTGGATTAATCAGGTTGGGTTTTATGCTCCTTCAAAAGAGCCATTCAGGCTCTGGAGAGTCACCTACTTTCAGATGGCTTTATTAGGCTTATCTTTAAGAATGAAGAAGGTAAAAAGAAGGGGAGAAAAAGAAGTAAATGTTACTGGGATTTATTCCTGAAGATTGATGATATGTCTGAAAGAAATTCTCCCATTATAACATTCTCTGTTTCATCTCCTTGGTGTGAATAGGCATTTGGGATGCCTGCTGTTGTGGCACATTATGATGGAAAACCTCATCTGTTTTTTGGCTCTGATCGTTTAGAGCTGCTAGGCAGCATTATAGGTGAGTTTGCCTCATTCTGTCACTTTGGTTTCATGCTTTCACCCTCCTGGAACAAAATATGTAATGCAGCCAAGTAAAACACTCTTAGGGGCTTTCAAATGTTAAATAATGTTGGTTATCCTTCTCCTGGAATGAAACTGCTGACTGAAATCTATCTCAGTATACTTAAAATGACCAAATTATCCTTTTCCAGGCCAGATGTAACTTGAGTTTTCCATGCTCTTGGTGTTTTTCAAGGCTTTGTGCTCCATGTGCCATTCTCAAAATACTACTGAAACCCTTTAGTTCTGAAAATATTAATATGTAACCTTTTGGTACTGGACAGTAGGCCTTGACTAAGATTATGACTATGGGTGGTACTGCTGATTTTTTGGGGGTTTTTTGTGGGTTTTTGTTTGTTTGTTTTGGGGGGGGGGGTTGTGTCATTCTAACATTTTTATTTTATATCTGTTCCTTCTTAGTAAAAGCACATTATTACAGCTCCCCAGTCCAGAACTTGTGTCTACCTACACAGCTGTTTAAAGGCTGTTCACATATTGACCATGCTTCTTTTAATTTTTCTATTAACAGAATGCATACTTTAAATTCATTAAGAGTTTGAAGTAGGTTGTGATAAATAATAAAACTAAAGTCACCCATTTTTATGAGTTAGAGGGCATTTGACTATCTCCAGATGTGGCAATTGAGAGAGTGTTTCTAGAAAGAGTTATGCACATAATCAGCTCATGCATTTGTGGAAAACATTTAGCAGAAGGTATTAATGCAAATTTTTATTAGTCATAGGCTTAAGCAGAAGGGAAATTTGAATTTTTTGTTTTGTTTTGTTTCGGTTTTTTGTCTTCTGGATGAGTTTCTGATTCTATAAAATATTCTTGATGAACATGAGAGTGAGGAAGAAGAGTACCCAACACCCACTACAGTATTCACTAGTACTGACTGGAATGTTGTGGCCTGGTTTCTAGTTCAACTCCAAGGACTTTTTGATCAGATTTTCTTTTTGATTCTCTGACGCCGCAGCCTTGCACCCTTTTTTTGCCTTTTTTAATCCCCCAGCCCCCGCAAAAATGAGTCCTAAAAAGAACTGATTTCTCCCTCATGTGGAATACTCCCAACCTGCAGAATGTCTCATCTCTAATGGAGGAAAATAATTCTTCTGCACAGTTTCAGTTGTGACTAGACAGTGAAAGATTTATAGAGCTGGCTGAAGCACACCAAACAAGATATAAATCTGTATTCCATCACCAGCAGTTACTTTCACAAGAGTAGGAACAGTAATCCTGCTGCAGAAAAATGACTGGACAATCACTTGTATGGATTACATTTTAACTGTCTCTTTTGTGCTGCTTTGTCTTGCAGGTGAAAAATGGCTGGGACCAGTTCCAAGCCCCAAGCTGTGAGAAGTCCCAGAGAAATATATAGGAAGGAAAAGATATATATATGTCAATCTTCAGTGGTTATCTGAATGTATTCGATTTTATGGAGAGATGGCTTTCTAACAGTTAACTTTACTGCTTGTTCTCATCTCTAATTTTGAAGAATTTCAAGGTTTGCCAGTATTGGTGTTCACCAATACAAATGTGTTTCCTTTCTTTCAACAGATCAAAGGTTGACATTAAAGATTTAACTTCTTGCAGAGTGAACATTCTTCTTTCCTGGTTGGTTTTCTTTCCTTTACCCTAAAAACATGAGGATTAGGTGGTTACCGATGTGTGATCTCTGGGTTTTTCCTGTCCTCTGCTTGTCCTTCATAAACACACACACACAACCTAAGAGAAGCTGGTCACATTCTCCTTTTATTTTAAGTCCAGTGTACTACACAGACATAAGAAGCACAGGCTAAGATATTAATGTTTCCTTGTACTTTGCATCATGGCAGCTGAAAAGGACACAATTCAAGCCCAAAGAAGAGTCTATGAAACCAGTCAAGTATTTTAAAAGGAACTGTCCCCATCCTGGACAAAATTTGATACAACTTGCTCTGCAGTGACTGATATTTGAGGAAATCAATGCACACGTGCATTCTTGGGCACCAACCCCAAACCTTGCAGGGGTTTTTAATTAATGCAAGTTTTACAGTAATGTCTTTGGAGAACAGTGGTGAACACCACTGTAGGTTCAGCTGGTAATTGAGGAAAACTATTTTGGTTCCTCAAGGATGCACTAATTGCTGCCTACCCAAAGATGATTTGGATATGGCTGTGAAGGACTTCCCATCATGTAGTCTGCAGTGGAAAAGGTTGCAAACAATAACATTAAGAAATTTCACATGGAAACAGTTTGAGCCTAGCCCTGTATCAGGTGAACTGGAATAACACATGGAAATTTGATTTATATGAAGTTTGATTTCTCAATGATTCCACACTCTGATGCATCACTGAATGAAACAGCAGCAGCTGGAATTCCTGTTTTTGTCTTTTTCTGAACTTCAAGGTAAAGCATATTCATGTATTTTCACTTGAATGGCAAATCCTGGAATAAAGCATCAGAAAAAAAATCTGTATACTTCATATTGTTACAGCTGTAAGTGTTGTGGGAGTATAATTTGTTCCCCCACCCACAATTTTTACTTCTTTCAGCTCTTCAGGAAATACTCCAGGACTGGAGGAGACCTTCCTCCTTTCTACCAGTGTAGCCATTAGTCTTTGGGCAAATCCAGCCTGGAACTTAGGGAAATCTTTGTGAGAGATGAGTTAGAATGACAAGGAAGTTACCATGTGTGGGGGTGCCTTGAGTCCCTTGAAGCTATGTAAAGAAATTTTTTGCCATTTCTTCCCTGAAACTTGCTAGTCTCCAATCTGTGCTATCAAACTGATTCAGAGATTGTGATAAAATGGAATGACTAAAATATCACTTTAAGTCAATAGTGATTTCTCAGGAATAGGTGAAATGCCCTTTTGTGGAAATAATGAACTCTGATAAGGAGCTGGTGAGAATTCAAAGAACATCTGGCAATAATCTCACAGTGAAAAGCAGGGTCTCATGAAAAACCAGATCAATTTTTTGATCTGGTTTTTCTTTGAACCAGATCAGTTGAAAAATAACCAGCCTTTGTGACAGAATGTTGTTAATTTGGCAGATGGACCAAAAGAAATAGACCCTACAGACTGCAATATATTTCACAAAATTATCTTAAATGCTCTTTGACCTACTTCAAATCAGTGGAAACTAAATGCTCAAAACCTTAGGTACTAAAATCATACTTATGCACTAATGAGACACACTGCTTATTGCCTGTAATAGCCACCACTAAATGCAAAACCACAGCCTTTGCATTTTGTGTCAATGAGTTTACAGATTGTTGCAATTCTGACTCTGTACCTATTTTGAGCAAAATCTGCCTGTTTGGGAGCAGAACTTTGAGGGAGTTCTGCCCCTCATTTAGGCAACCTCGCTCCTGTGTTACAGGGCTGTGATGTGAGCACAAGCTCTTGGCAGACACTCCGGGGATGACCCCAGCAAACAGTGGCTGGCAGCTGCACTGTCAGGCTCAGTTCTGAGCTTTGGCGTAGCACACACCCAAGCAGCCCCAGCGCCGAGTACCAGCTCCCCTCTCTCATCTGCTCTGGCACCAGCGGCCACCACCACACGGAGCTGAACTGTTCATCTGACTGCTCTGAATGCCACAAGGTGGCAGGGCAGCTAAAACTTGAGAACTGAGACTCTAAACGGCAATAATAGGAACTACCAGCTATTTTGGAATATGTAGGAATAGCTGGAAGAATTTTCTTCCATAAAGATGATACATCTACTCAGCCATATACTAAACTAGTTCCTGAGAGCCTCACATCCCCACCACTTCCAAGGTAGCTTTTTAGCTGTCAGGCCAGAGAAGATACTGGGCAAGGAATGGGACATTGAGCAAAAAGAGAGACTCCCAGCAACACAGGCAAAACTGGACTACAGGGAGCAAACCTCAAGTTGTGTTCCCCTTTGCTCTATTACAGACCTCACCAGGAAAATCAAGTCCCACTTCCCATGTCTGGAAAAGCTGTGAAAGTGGCACAGACAAGTAGGTCCCACCAATGCTAGGCTGAAAGCAAATAAGCAAGATAGGCACAACTACAGAAACTGAGCAACAGAAAGCGGTTCTGTAAAGTAACAAAACTATAAAAGCAGAGGTTAGGCACAGAGAGAGGTAGGTTGCATCTCAGCAAAAGAAACTGAACAATCAAAGACAAAGAAGAGAAAGAAACTGTGCCTAGAGTAGGGCAGAGAGCAGAATCTCAATGGGAAATGCTGTTCCCTGAGAGGGAGGAGGCAACCAAAAAAGGGAGCACTTAGGTAAATCACACAGGCCAGAGCTGCTGGCCATGGAAGATCGCTCGGGGAGAAAGGTCAAGGACTAACTCTGCTGAGAAGCTGTACAGCACCTGCTGCACTGTCTCAGTGGGGCAGGGATGGCCAGGGGCCCGTGGCTCTCCTCCCCCCGTGTCCATTACCTGTGCTCCTCACCCGAGCTCCAGCGCTGACATCACACACAGCACAAAATGGAGGCCTGCAGAACAAGGCACCACTTTAACCTCCCCCTGCAAGCACCTTCCTGCTGCCCTTTCAACCCTCAGCAAGCAACACCTCCTAAACCAAGCCTCTCTCTTTTCTCCCATCCTTATCTCTGTGCAAGTCAGAAGGAAACATTGCATTAAAGCACTTACTGGATTATGGTGCTGAGCCTCTGCTTTGCTGCCTTTTCCTTTTCCAGTGGAGCCAGCAGCACTGCTGGCAGGAAGCAACCTGCTTCCTAGAAGGGAACCAAGCACAGAACAATACAGAAATAATCAAGAGGGTATCCTAGGAGCTGTACACATAGCTGGTTTTACCCCAAATTTTTCACATATCTGTGGCTCATCCACAGGTAGGAGTGAAAGGAGCGCCCAAATTGATTAGTGTTACCTTCACCTGTTTTTTATTCCAGCTTGAAACAAGAGGAAAGTGACTGCTTTCATTTCATTTTTAAAGAAATCAGCCACTGGTTCCAGACAATCTGAATGCCTTATTCCCAAGGATACACATTTGTGAAGCAGACTCTAATCTTATGCTCTCACAGTGCTTCTCTTCCTTCTCCCTCTGACCCCTCCCTTGAGATTCCCACATCTAACCTCTGGCTTTAAGGAATTTGCCTCTCATCACATATCAACACCATGGCAAAACCAGGGATTAAATACTTGAAAAATTCACAAATTAAAACCATTCTTTTGCTTTCTGTAATCAGCTTAATTCACTATACACATTTCTCAAAAAATGAGTAAGATGTCTTTAACATAACGGCCTTCTTAAACCATTCTACATTTATTCTTAGGTGATCCTCCATTCTATGGTTAAAATTACTAAATATGGTAATTTCATAACCAGTACAGTTTGTGGCAGTTTATGCATAGCTGCATCACAACATAGATTTGTATTATAACTCCTTTCTTTAAATCAGAGGAAAATGGAAAGAGTTTGAATTAAAGAGTAGATATTAGTGTGGAATGTGCTAAGGGGTAGAACGGGCAGTTGAATACCTAAGATGGCATTTCTAACCACCATTCAATCAGGAAAGTGAAGAAAGCTAAAGAGAGATTCCTGCAGTACGATAGTAAGCTAAGATGCTTTTCCCAGGAACACTTTTTTTCTTTTTTTTTTTCTTTTTTTTAACTTATATGTGATGATGGCCACTTTTTCTATGAAACAGATGAGATGCAACTATTTTTTCAGCATTTTTTCAATTTTTATCCCCTTTCCCAGTGTCATAATGTAATTTAAAAGTGAGATTTAAAAACAAAACTGGTAAATCACTGCCAAATGCTGCTAAACTGTGGTTTTAAACAACATGAAATTACACTATGATGGTTCTTCTCTATTTGGTGTATATCCCAGTTCTACTATGCTGAAATGTAATTATGATGTATGTGTTTCGTAGGAAGTGACTAATAGGCCAAGTAACTAAATAAAAATACAACTAACACAACTGGTAGTCTAAGTGCTAAGGAGAGTTATAGCTGAATTTTTATCTTGCCCTTGAGGCTAGGAGGAAAGTCACCTCTGCCTCATGTGACATGCTCTGGCACATGAGACATGCTGGTGCTTTAAAGCCAACTCAGAAAATATTTTGGCAATGGCAGTTCCCTATGTCATGATCTGGGAGCATAATGACCACAGACTGCTGACAATTTTTTTCCTGCAATTTTGCTCTCTCAATCTGAAAGGCAAATTGGAGAAGTCAAGATTGTGTACATGGGTTAGGAATGCTGGATTTATTCAGCATAGGAAGGATCTAGACACACGGTGGGCTTGTCTTAGGTTTCTCCATTGAAAAAAATCAGTTTGGTCTGATTTTACACAGTGCATTAACTGTGGCTGAATATTTATTGGATAACTCAATAAAGGGCAAAACTAAACCACCAGGATACTGCTCTCTGTCCCCAGGGTTGTAAAACCTAAAGATTACGTTGAACTTTACATTGCTGCAAAGTTTATTCTGTAATGATTTATTCTCAGTGATGCATATTAATGATTTATATACTGTGAGACAATAAAGAGTCAGCAGACAGACAAACTATCTGTGAAGGGCAGCAGAGGCCAATGGAAAGCATCCCTGCCTCCAGCATCCACAACAAAAGAGGAACGTCTTACAGAACAGAGGTCTCTGCAGAATGTCTGACATATCATATCTTCAATGCTGTTGCTAAGATACAGACAATTTTAAGCAGGGATCTGATGGCCACTCTTGATATCTCATATATGGCAGCTGTGGAGACTATCCTCAAAGTATGTTGGCCCCACTTTCTGACCCTTGTAATCTTTACAAACAATCATTTTTCTCACAATTCCTATAAGGATTTCACAGCTTCTTCCAACCAACTCTCTTCCTTGACATACACATAATCCCTAGTATCCCTTACCACCTCAGCATGCTCCTATTCAGTCTTCCAGCAACAAATGTTAAATGTTATGCCTTTCACAGTTTCTAACAACTCCCCAAACTCAACAGCTTAGTCTTTTCAATCATACTTTCCCAAAATCTTACATAGCCTCATTCTCAGAAACAGACTAAACTGTTTAACTGAAACTGATTTAAACCTTCCCTATTTTTAGCTTAAGGCTGATGCCCAACAAGAAATGCCTCAACCCAAACCAGTTCATTTTAACAAAGTGAAACACAACTGCAAACAGGGTCTGAGATCAGGGCAGGTGATCCAGCTCCACAGCAGGAAACAAAATAGTTGTCCCTGCCACGGGACTGAAGAGAACTGCTAAGGACTATAATCATCTCTGCACTGTGAATGGATCCAAGCTGATTTTAATCGACTACGTCAGCTTTAAACAAGTACTAGACTAAGAGCCCAGCCTTGGCAAAAAATTCTCAGTGCAGGTTAGCTTCCTGATTACCCACCTTCTCAGGAGCACACTGCTTTGTTCAGGAAGCAGTTCCTGAAATAAACCCATATCCAAACTATCTAGTCTCCATGGGGACTGGATTTAGAAATGTAACCATAGCTCTCCACAGGAAACACATATACACTTTAATTCTTTGCAATCTACTGTAACTCCTTTTGCACTATGTACAGTACTATTTATTCATGCCACTGAAATATTCTTTCCCCATTAAACTTTGCATGGCAGCTTCTCTCACCATTTTCCTGCGCTTTCATCTACCTGTGCTTCTAAAATTTTAGGTACAGCATACATAAGATTTGGCTCAACCTCTCATATGCTTCTAGAAGTGTAAGTAGAGGGCTTTTTCTATTTTTCTTCCTTTTTTACCTGGTGAGCTAGAAGTACTGGGTGTGCAGTCACTGTCATCCAGCCACATACTCTGAACCATTGAATCCTGTTTTGGAGGGCCCTTAAGTGAGCACGTCAGCTCCTGGAGAGGGCAAAGAATACATGTTTTAATCATGCACCTGGTAAAATCAGGGAGGGCAGCCTCTGTTTGTTAGAGATCATACACCCACCCTGTCATTCTCCTCTTCCTCAGATGTTCCATTTTCCCTCAATCCACTACAACAACTGCTTACACTGGATGATGAACGTGAGAGTGGCTGCATGACACAGTATCCTGAAGTCTGACTCCTGAGCATTCTGTGAAATGCAAGCATTCAACATCATCATGCTTATTGTTACACACAGGCTTAACTTTTTGAGGCATAGCTTTATTATGTAGCAGTCAGAAACAGTAAGAATATATTACTCATCCACAGCTAGATTTTCCACCTAGGAACAGAATTCAAGTGAACTGGCATGCATACCTTAATTTCTTTTAGGAGAAACACCAATTCTCTGTCTCCATTCTGGATAATTGTATGAAAGGACAAGTCTGAACGAATTTTGAAGTCACAAACCTAAGTGTAATAAAGTGGAGTGACTCAAATCACTTGCATTTAAGTATTAAATACATCTAGACATTCATTCAAACCAACGGATGCTCTGTTTTGGAGATCAGAGATTTTAAGAACCTAAATACAGTATGAAGAGGTGTTAAACTGAGTATAAAGGGCAGGTGCAACCCAGTCTAGGCCACCTATTTCCACAGCCACTCTCAGGCTATCGTGTTTTCCCTTATGTGAAATTCCAGGCAGAACAAAGGGACCATAAAAAACATACTTTTCATGTCATACAGCTTATAAATTGTTACTGCTGTTTTCTGTACAGGTGTAACAGAAGGAGGCAGGAAAGCAGACAGACATTAACCAGTATTACAGAACAGTTAACTAAGGAAGTTTAAGGAAGCAATGGGGAGGTAGAAACATTACTGAGATCTGCATTATTGCAGGATGTCTCAGTGTCAAACTATGTAGGATCAAGTGCCAAGCTCTTACACAGACATGTCAGAGCCTTTCTCCTGCTTACAGACAGGAACACACTTAGGTCAGGGTTCCCATCCTGGTGATTTTCCACGTGCCCAGTTGCCAATAGACTGACTCCTGTAGGTCTGTCCCACTAAAATTTAGCTCCCACAAGGCCATTTAAAGGGGACATTCAAAGCAAACTGTATTGGATCCCTTTACCACCACTCTATCAATTGGAACAGACACTGAGGTAGCCTGGTGCATGTTTCAGATGTATCAAAGAAGACCCTTAAAAGTCAGCTCTTCCCAGCAGAGAATTTGGGATCCACTACTCAGTCATTCAGGAGATATAGCAGCTCATGAGGCTGACACACTTACATAGCAGAAGGTACACTGTGCATGTAATCCCAAATTTATGGTGTAATACTCATTGTCTGCATAAGACACCAGCTAGTGAGACAGAGATGAAGTGGTTAAAAATTTTAAGGAACAAAAAATATAGTTAAGAGAGGCAAGAAAGATAAGACACCTTTAACATACTAAATATATTTATTCCTTCAGAAACACTGCAAAATGTGGCCAGTCTCGACCTACAAGCAGTAATGAAACCTGAAGTCCCAGGCATATTACATGCCAGCATGCAACAGGGAGAACAGTAAAGACAGGGCCAATAAAGGCCAAAGATATTTCCTCAAGAGATTAGGAAATATATTCTGGAGGAAATGAAGGCAAACATGCTTCTCCCTTAGCAGAGCAAATCAATAACATGAATCTAAGTGAAGTGGGATCTAGATTTCCACAAAGTATCTCCTTCTCAGCACCCTTCCTCAGCAGGTTTCTCCATCCTTGTTCTCGGCACTGCATTTCTTGACCTGCGTCAAGGCATTAGAGACAGAGGTGGAGTTGTGTTCTGCTCTTGCCTTCTGCAGGCCAAACTATTCTCACTCATCTGAGGGGAGAGGAAGGGAAGAGAAGGGGTCACACTCAAGGTGGTCTCCGTTCCCCATCATTAGCAGAGGTTGGTTCAGTGGCTGCTGATTTGGCAATGGGAAGGGCACAGAGCCAAAATGCTCCAACAGGAGCTATCTGTCCATCTCCCTCTCACAGAATTCCTGCTCCAGGAACTGCCAGTGGAGCGTTACTTGGTGCCACTCGGTCTCTCCACAGTCCTTGAGGTCCTCTAAGTACGTTCATGCTCCTCTTAGCCAGGACTCTGATTTCACCCCAAAAGTCTTGCCAGTGTCTTCAGTGAGGCACCCAATGACTGAGTAGCATCCGGTCCACTCCTGATTGGCTTGATGTCCCCACTCAGATGTGTCTGATGAGGGAAAACACACATACAAAAAACCCATGTACTTTTCCTAGGATATGGACATACACAGTACAGTTCTTGATTTTTCAGGTGCCACCCAGAGAGTCGTCTGATCCTCAGGAGTTCTACTACTTGGTTACATAGGCTGGGTTCATTCTTTGGAGTCTGTCCCTTGGGAAGAAGGATTATTTGGAAGGCTACCTGGACAGTAAAGCAGAGACTAAGGACAATTGTCCCTGTTTGTGGGAGAGAAGACACCGTTAGCTCAAGTGAACAATGCAGTTTCATGGATTGCTGACTGATCACTGCATAAACATGTGTTAAACTCAGCATGTGAGGACAGAAAGTAAGTGCTGCTTTGCCTCTACTGTAAAATAATTAATCTATTACTTATGTGTTCCCTTTGCATTTATTTCCAGCTTGGTTTTAGTAGAACACAGGTGAAGAGGTTGATCATTCCAAGTTTTGAATCTGAAATGATTATGTAAGACCAGTAGCACCATGCTGGACATTTCTGAGGTAACAGAAATTTCTCGTGACTCTATGGAGAGAACCAAGAGTGGACTGATGACATACTACCAGGGACAGCCCATTCTCTTATCTAATAGGGACTACATAAATTATTCTAGCACGAGGCAGAACTCTTTTGCATTGGAATTATGCTTACATCTTGATCCTGGTTTCACAGCTGATGAACAACAGGTAGGCTATTTCAGCAGAATGCCAGTAAACTGTCTCCAAGACACTTTACACTCCCAGTCTTTTCCTGCAATATTGTGCTAATACTGTCTTGCTGAAAGTGGTGTGCTCTACATGGTGGAATTACATGTCCTTAATTCCCTGTTCCCCATGTCATGCAAAAAGTATGGCTGCACATGGGCTTGTCCCTAACTCTGAGATCACAACTCTAACTCTGACTAATCACTAATTGTGCAAAACTCCATGCTGCAATCCCACCTGGTAAATGAACTGTCCAGGAATGGGCTAAACCACCACAGACATGAAAATACTTCTTTTTTCTGGTGATCCTAAGTGGTTTTGAGTCCATGACTGGAAAAAGAATCCTGGAACAGAACTAGACAGACTGACAAATCATACAGGTCATGCCTAATGAGCATAAACAATACTCATGCAGTAACTATTGTTAGTAAAATCCCATGCTATGTTTGCTCTATGAAAGCATGTGGATACCAACTTGAAACAGCCATTGCAGCTGGCTTGCCTCCTCAGCTGATGGAGAATGGGGGTTGGGAAGTGGGGAAAGCAGAATTCTTGGTGATTATGCAAGGTATCAGCTAGCTATTCAGAGCAAGAGTCCCTCACACATGCCTGTCAGGAACTTCTAGTTCACTAACATGGTCCCAGGCAGGATGAGGAAGGGAAGGTGGAATGATGTGGTAATGCATGGGGGGTTGCTGACAATCAGCAGTTCCATGTCCTGCATTCCCTCTAGTCCTTAGCCGCCAGAGCTAGCACCTTAAAAGGTCTGTATCTCCTAGATGTGCTCCCATCCTCCTCCACACCAAAATTCTGGGCTCTCATCCAACCCAAAAACTAGTACACACACAAAAAAATGCCAGAACACTGCACCTTGGCTGTGATAAAATTCTGAACGCAGTCCTACAGCATACAACTGGGTAGCTGAACTACTGCAGATAGTCACCAGCTTGTAATTCTTAGGGAGAATTGGGTGTAGTTGGAAGGGAGGCCCTTCCTTTGTCAAATTTGGCACCTGAAGCAACTATAACAACAGATGCCTGGTTCTAGGGCACTCCCTGAACTTTTCTTAAGAGTCTCCACAGTCCTGAGAAAGGGAAATGCCCTAACACAAAGTACTTGCTACCTTTCTTGCCACAGGTCTTGTCCAAGTTTTCTTGAAAAAAATTAGGCGTGGCAAAGTGTTCCAGAAAGTCAGCTGCAGCCTTTGATTTAGAGACAGGCTGTTCTGGAGTCTTGGAAAAGTAAATGGGTGGTTTCCCTGAAGTTTTCCAGGTAGGATCACATCCCAGTATAATACAGCTTGGCAGCAGCAAAGCTCCACTACCAGGAAATTGCATTTTTCCAGTTTTTGACAACCAGAAACTGGAGAAGAAACTTGCAGACTTCTGCATGAAGTGTTTTGCACATACCACTGGGTGTGGTATGGCGTGCTTTAGCAATGAAACGTAGGTGCAACATGGGACCGTGCTGGAATCCTGCTGTAACACTTTGGGGGGACTGGAGAGAGGTTAGTTCACGCTGGCTGGGAGCAGCGGCATGAATCCTGCTTAAAGGGGCAGAACTTGAGTACAACCCAACATCCCAACATACCCTTGTCCAAGCTTCTCCATGAAGCTCCAAAATCACTCCAGAGCAAACTATAGAGGAAACATACACACGAGTAAACATGGATAATTGGACAGCTAGGATTTTGTGTATCCTGTTGGATGCAAGCTCACATTACAGAAAAGATACAAGCCAAATCAAGTGCTCCAATCTTTCATCACAGTCTGTTTAAGAAAGCCAAGTTCCTGACAGGCTCTGGATTACTGTGCCACAGCCAGACATCCAACTTTTGAGATGCTACAATGCCTGATGTGGACAATTTCAGTAAAGCCTCCAACAGAGCAAGACATGCACCACACTTAAGCCAATACCAGAGACAGTGAGCATCATTCAAATACTAAAATTTATTTTCAACTCACTTGCTCTTCCTGCTGGGGAACTCTGGAGAGCTGGGACTGGATGATCCATCAGACTTCAGGTCAAAGAAAGTTCCTGGACTGTCCAACACCCTCTGTATCCTCTCTGTGGTGTCTCTGCTGGAGAAAAGAGAAACTAGCTACAACCCACGGCAGAGTTAACTACCATCTATTCTAACACTCCCTTACAAGACACAGTACAAAGCTGTATCTCCTATATACATGTAAAAGGGAAGCAAACAGTTATGCTGAAAAGGGCAGACTCCTTAGATGTGACATGTGACATCTGGAAATGGCCAACTTAAGACTGCTTTTGAATTGATATAAAAGCCTGAATTAATTTCAGTATTCACCTTTAATTTTTTAACTTTTTCCTCTATCCTCTCCATTCCACTGGTCTTAAGAAGTTATAGGATTCAATAGAGAGTGTAAACATGATGGTTAAAAAAGTGTTATTGCTACTAGGACTTGCCAAGATACCTCTGAAGAAAGTTGTCTGTGTGAGTAACTGAAATGAGAGGTATGTTTAATTAAAGAAAGGAAAACTAAGGGATTCTGGGGGGTTTTTTTAGGGCTTCAAGTGATGGAGTTTGTCACAATGTTCTTCCTCTGCTCTCTTGGTCAGTTGACCCTACCTGTGCCCCTCACATCAGAGTTTCTGATACCCTCACTTACGCTAATACAATTGTTGGTGAGACTGGAAATTACCCTGGCCAAAGGTAATTCTAAAATTAAATCAACCCTGAAATTCCTACAGCACACTAACAAGTGGGACGGACTGGGTCAGCTCTGTCAGCAAAGCCTGAATAGCATTAGGTTACAGCTTCAGGGTGAAGTCACACGGGACACTTTGAGCTCACTGTTCCCAGAAAGAGAGCATGCTCCAGCCTCCTTCATTCTTGCTGAGTGCACTTTCCACCAGTCCTGGTACCCATCAGACTTCTCCACGAGCCAGTTCATGGCAGAACCTGGCAGACAATTAATCCAGTGAAAGAAAGTTGATACTTTTTCTATTTGATTAATGGGCTGAATCAGTTCCATGAAGAACCACTAAGGATCTGCCAATTATCACAAGGAATAGTCAGGACTGGGTAGATGACAGGGACAGAGGGGAAGTATCACATCTGCTTTCAATAACAACGAACTGTTAGAGCAGTTGCTAGTGAAAACTGCACCTTCAAGAATGACCCAAAACGTCTTTCAAAAAATACAAGCTAAGGCTCCCTGTTCCTCACATCTAAGTTTACAAGGAAGCAAGAGGAAAGCTAAATAAGCCAATCAGTTCATCAGATCCCTCCAAGCAAAGAGCAGGGAGGAAAAAAAAAAAAAAAAAAAAAGAAATCAAGGGGTTTTTCCTGTAGTAGGAAAATTTTACAGATCCTTCAAGGGGATAGAAAAGGTTACTGTACAAAAAGTAATGGATTGAAGGACACTGCTGCCTCAGGTAAAAAGTATTTAATGTAGTGAGGAGCTGTGGCTATCAGGATAGTTTAGACTATTACAGGGCAGTTGTCTCTGAAGATTTAATTTTTCTCAAAAGAAGTTCTATTTTTATTCAGATTAGGTCATAGGCACCTCATTAAGAAAGAAAGGAAAATGTAGCAATTTCCTCCTAAAATAACTAGTTTCCATGTTAGAGATGACTTTCGCCCTTTTGCACCCAGTCTTTAAGCTGTTTCCTGGAATTCTTGCAGCTGGGAAAACTGCATATTAGATGCAGAGCATTCATGTGACTTTTGAGACTGTATAATCTTAAAAAGGTGTCTCAGCTAGAGCTGACAGAATTTATAATTTAACTAAAATAATGTATCGTGACCGGCAGACAACTTTTGAATGGTTATAATTCTGTCAAATATGCCAAATCACTCCTTGAAGCAGCATATTACCCATTAATTGTAACTATTTCTCAGACAATCTAACTTAAACACTAGTCATTTGGACTTAAAGCTTTTTAAAATAAATCCTTTAAGTTACCAGAAATTTTGCCTATTTGAATATTTTAACATGAAAACAAACAATGAAGCATCCCCTTCCCAAATACCAGCCTTTCATCTGACTCTCTTCTAGAAGTGGTGAGTGAAGAACAGGAAACTCAAGAATCCTGGATCATACTTGCACAATATTTAAGTGTGATCTTAGAATGTTCCTCCACCCATTTCCTCCTCAAACACTGATTCTCTCCATCTCTAAATGTCCTCTTCTAATTTTTGTCTGTTTCTGTTACTTGTCCATTTCCCCATCAGTCAATAAGCACTCCCTTTTTTCCCATTCCAACCATTTCCGTTTTAATCCTCATTCCTGATGGTTCCCCCTTTGCCTATATGTGCCTTTCTATGTTCCTTTTCTTATCTCCTCTTGGTTTTTTTACCCTCTTTGTCTCATCTCCCCACAGCTCATACCTCTTTTCCTCCTGTATGTTTTCAATGCCAATGGCACTACTCCGTCGCCCGTGGAAGCGGCTGGCTCGAGTGCGTGATGGGCTCCTACCAGGCAAGGCAAAAGACTAGAAAAAAGGAAAGCATGACAGAAAGGAGAGGAACAAGACACAAAAAGCTGTGGAGAGCTGAAAGCATAGGAGAAGAGTTTGCAACATGGATCCAGATCCTCTCCTTTACTGCAATACAAGAGCTCAGCTCCACCTGTGCAAGAGAGCAAGAGCAGCCAGGGCTTACAAAGGTGGTGTGAGAAAGGGACAGAGATAAAAAGAAACAAAGGCAGAACACAGCCAGGATACAGGCTTAGGAAAGGAAGTACCCCATATGGTGAGAGGAGAGGCAGAACCAGAAAGGCAAAGAAAACAGAAGTTAAAGGAGCAAAGGAGGCAGCAAACCCAAGTCACTAGTAGGCTGTGACTTTGTTGTATTCACGTAAAGAATGCATACAACCAAGTAAACTGTCACCAAGAAATCTTCACACTGAAGGGCAGCTTCTTGGCTTACTCAGAGATGTTTTTTTTGTAGTTTGCCTGTATTGACATCACCAGTGCAGAGACCACAACCAGCTGGATGCACTTTGGCCAAGGCAACCATATTTTCAATATCAGAAACATGGATCCTTTTCTGGAAAGATCTGTGATAGATTTTTTAATTCATTGGTCACATATGTTTAGTATCCCTATCAAATAAGAAAGGCTTTGATAGTGACTAGAAATATTCATTCTTTTTCTCACCCAAAACTTTATTAATTCTGCTGTTTGTTCCCAACATGCAAATTCTATTTACAGCAAAACAGCACCTTGAATATCTTGTGCATCTGTTTATATTACAGAAAATAGTCTGATTGGTGAAATCGAAGAAAATGGAACAGTTCTAGTGTCCTTATGTTCTCAGGTCTTGCCATATGACAATACAGTACCATTTCAAACCACAGTGCATGCATTTTTTAACACATGGCACCATACAGGATCTAATCCAGGACAGCAGATGTAGAATCACGTTTGGCTTTCTTCTCCCAGTCTGCATCAATCTCAGCTCTAGTTTACACATGAACTGGGGCTAGAGATGGACACAGACAAAACAGACTGCAACACATGCTGTCACCACTCGTGAAATGGAATGACACAACAAAAAGATTCACAGTGGGACAAGAGGACAAACTAATAGGGAAAGGAAATGTATGTGTGGTCACAAAGGTATGCCGGGTTCTCTTCCTACAGCCCACCCGAATACCTTACCGCAGCAATGGCCTTAGGGCCCTCGGCGACACTCTGGCTGAGGGCAAGGCCAGCTGTAGCTGGGCGGCTGGGCAGGGTGGCTGGCTGCTGCTTTCTCATGGATATCCCCATGGTATCCAGGCTCTGGCTGCGGCCTCTGATCACCCGCTGAACAGGAGGGAGGCAGGGAAACAGACAAACACAGATATACACATATAGACATGCACACGGTAGGGTAGCGTGAGAAGCACCACAGATTGAGTGGGAAGTTGTGACAGACCGACACCAGAACCACACAGATCCTAACTCCTCGAAGGCAGCACCTTAGATACTGCCCTGTTTTGGTCCTAGCTGATTCATGGAGCTCTGGGAAGAGCTCTTCCAAAAGTATATTCTCTAGTTTCACTTCCCTTCTCCTATTGCAATGAACAGAGGGTTCCTACCAGTATCCCAGCACACTGGATTAAACAGCATCACCTGGAGCAGTCCTATCCAATACAGGCTATAAAACACAAAATCAAAATCCTGTTCAAGGCTGTAAGGTTCAGTCTCATACGAACTTGAGTTCTGATTTCAATAGAAAAGCAGCCATATCAAAATCTGCAGCATCTGAAAAAGCCATTTTCTGACTTAACTCAGCCTTTTCCAGCCTTTTACAAATGTCATCTGTGTACACGACATGCAAATCACAGCATCTGCCAGAAGTCATAAAAGGACATTTTGGGAGAATTAGTGCAAGACATGGATGGGTTAAAATTCATGGTTAGCAGCAAAGGCAGTTTGTATGTAAAAATACACCTCACCAAAGCATCCCAGACCTGACCAGGGCTATGCACACAGCTACCAAACCTATTTGTGAACAAGTTAGTTTTACAGACCTATATAATTCAAATTGACCCACCATATAAAGGCATAATGTTATCTGAAGAAATGCTATTTATAATACATCTCTCTTTCCAGAGAGGTAACTTATTATATAAAAGAAGTGGCAAGGCATTTCCCACGTAAGTGGGAAAGGGCAAGTAGATAGAACAGGAAAGCAATAAAGATTCTCTCTATATAGCCAGTTCAAAACTCAGTTTGCCCATTCATGCAAAACCTTTGCTTTTTCATACCAATCATCTTTATCACTTCTAAAAGAAAGTTATGTCACCTGTTTTTTTTAAAAAAGTCAACAAGAAAAACAATAAAAAGCCCCTAACATGCCATTTACACTGAAAAAGATAAATTAATCTGGCTTTTAGAGGGTAAGTAAAGCATCACAGTTTTTTTCTAGACAGTACACTCAGAGATAAGTTAGAATCTTGCAGTGGCTCCTGCAATTCTTTCAGTTATAATGAAAATGAATTGAAAGAGATCTGCTGTAGGAAAAGCCCCTTGCTCCTAGTTACTACAATTCCTCTTGCAAACACTGACTCCTGTAAGTCATGGAATAAAACCACATCTGACACTTGACACCAGCACAAAGCATAAAGAGTTTGACTTCTGAGGTCCAGTATGGAATTCTAGACCACACTATAGGTTTGTAGAAAGGCTCACCTTGAAGTTCTCGAGGAAACCCCCACTGCCATTCTCTATCTTGTCATCCTCCCCTACAGGTAATCCCATCATGCTGCGGCTGCGAAGCTGCAGCTCCTCAAAAAGGCTCTCCAAGAGGGCACTCCGTGTTCTTTCCTGCATCAACATTGGGATTTAGAACAGCTTTTTTTGGAAGCAGAGAGATTTTTTCCTGTTTTTTCAATGTCTCACATCCTTCTTAAAAAAAAAAAACCCAAAAGACCAACAATGACAACAACAAAACCCCACGAAAATTACTTTAAACAGTATGAAGTGGTTTTAACTGCATAGTTACAGAATATATTGCAGTAACACCCAGCCCTTTTAAACCCTTTCTAAATCAAGTCATAAAGGACACTTCTTTAAAGCTGATGAAACAGAGACATATTTTTTTCTACATCAGACAACAGCAGAGTCTTGAACAGAATCTGGGGTACCTTGAACCAAAAATCAGTGATATCAGCATGCATCCTGTAGCATAATACTGAATTTCAGCTAATACAGATTTTCCTCCAGCAAAATACATGCATCACATTCCTATCCTTACTTAAGGATTAGGTCTTTATATTAAAATGTACCTGTTCATATTGTATCACACCTGCTAAGAAATATGAAGGAAATATCCCATAACTGAGTAGAAAATCACATTTCATCTTCCCTTCTTAAGCAACACAAAATTAGAAGTCAGAAATTTTACTTTATTTTCTTTATCTGATAATAATATATTTATTATATATATATAATTATAATTTTTAATTGAAGCAGCCAGATAACAGACCCACCTCTAATTTAGCAAATTTCTCAGCTCGATAGCAGCTGTACTCGGCGTTTATGAGCTTGACCAGAAGGAACTCACGAAACTCTGCACTCTACAAGACAAGATGAAGACTAGACTAAACGGGAGATGAAAACATGAGTAAAAATATCACATTATAAAAGCTCTGCTTGCTACTCATTGGACCTCCAAAGTGCCTCCTCCAGACTGACAATACTGACTCAGAACACAAATGTGTGCACCATGTCCCCTGCCAACTAACAGGATCAGAGAAACAAACCTTTTTAAATATGGCTGGATTTGGCAGAGGTGGTCCAAAGAAGGGGACATCATCTCGGGCTGTGACTGAAACCTGAAATAATATAAGGGGAAAAAAATGAGTATCAGAACACAAGTGAGACCATCAAACTACTATGATATATCTGATTCCTCCTAAATAATATACCTATACAAAAGAGATGCAATACAGTGTCCTGTGCATCCCTCTTTTCCTGAACTCAGTGGATGGATGTGCCCACTTATCTCCCAGAAACTCAGTCAGATAGATGTGCACACATTAAGAACACTAAAAAAGGCTGAACTGACTGCTTTTTTTAAAAAATATTTAAAATAGTAACTAGGATAACCAATATATTTAGGAACAAAAAAATGCTCCTATTCAACCTGCAAGATTAACCTCCACTAAAGAATCTTTGTCAGTGTGGTTGTACTGACCTATTTTTTTACAGAGAATCCTTGGGGGAGATAAGCTGCAGACTGAGGGGACTATCTCAGTGCCACTGCCTCTGTGAGTCACAGTGGTAAACATGCAAATGCATTTTCCCAGTAAGAGACAGGCTGCATTTGTTTTATTTTTAGCACGCTCCTACCTGATGTACCAATGTCTAAAGAAGGAACTGTAATGCAGTCCAATTTTCACATGGTCACTTGTTTCTTCACAGGACTTACCCATATTATATGTAGCTATCTTACCAAATACATACAGTACTTCACAACATTTCACAGGGGTTTTTTGTCATGTTTGATATGAAACAAGACCATTATTCATTCTTTCATACAATAGGGAACAGTGTAATAACAACCACAACTGCCTCAAAACAAGAACAAATAAATGTCACAGAACCACTGAGAGGTGTGAGTTTAATGAGAGGAAGAAGGAAATGGACTCTTAATTTAATTCAGATTTCTCACATTTTAGGCCACCTCCCCGAAGTAGAAAGACTCCATCTCTCTCTTAATAGATATCTACCAGTTAAAATCCTGCTTTGCATTTTTAGTTTTCTGATTGCAAAAATTGATTCTGTTAAATAAATTCAATTAATATCCCCATTTAACAGTAGGCACTAAAGCTTAAGTAAATGGAACAAGGGATGGCAAAGGAATCTTTCAAATGGCAGTTTTTTGTGTACTACAATGTTCTCAAGACAGCATCAGTTAAAGCCCCTTAGAAAAGCCTTCACAGAAAACTCTGCATTGGCTCTAGGGTGATTACTGGGATGATTTCTTCTTCATGGAATGAGGCAGCCCTGTTACACTAACAGCAAAAAAAAATGGTACTGCAGACAGGCAAAGATGAAAACAATGGCAGGAAGACACACAACAAATAGCAAGCTTTCCCTGCTCTTGTCATTAAAACGTCCAGTGAATTTTTGTGTCCTACAAAACAGAGAGCAAGAGGAGAACTGCAATTCCATGGCCTGGTCAACACAAGGCTTTCACTGCAAACCAGCTGCCCAAGGCACAGGGAACAAGGGAAGGTGGTTGCTCCACCACCAACACCCTCTTGGTGGAAGAGGAGATGGGGATGTTGTCTTAATTTTAATATTCTTCCTGTTCCTGTAGACCTCCAAGGCATAAGGACTCATCATCACCATATCAAAATCCCTACATAATATAACACGTGGCACTTAGATTAAAATGTTTCTACAATGGAAAATCCATCACAAATCCAAGTTTCTTTATATTTTCTGGTCTCTCAGCATCACTGAAAGTTGAACATTAAGTTATACAGATATCCATATGGAGTCATGTCAGAGAGAGAACAAGCTGTGTCCAAAGGCTGCAGATAATTAATCTGGGCTCTATCAGGCCACCTTTCAGCTGGAAGGCCCTAATAGGTAACACTTCCCTGCCAGATGGGCATCAGCTCTGGAATCCCCAGAGACAGGTGTAGCTGGCTTCGAGTCCATGGTTAGGTCAACCAGCTGTATCTGACCTGCAGCTTCAGGCAGTGCAAGATGCAAGCACTGTGCTGTGCAGCACGGGCAATGCAGATATGAATTTCACCTGATTTATACAATGTAAGCGAGACAACCCCCAACGTGGAATCAACTCTGGCTTGTGCTCTTTGATGTAGGCAAAATTTTTTACCTGAATTCTTCCTGCTTCAATTCCAAAGCTTTAAGCTTCAGAAATTAATCATCTACTTTGAAAAGCATACAACTTAACTCTGCTTTCAGGTGTAGATACTCAAAGAATCAGGACGATATCTGGCTGAACCTGCACCTCTCCCAAAGGCCCAGGAACCCATTTCCACTTCAAGGATCAAAATCAGTAGAGGTTAACGTATTGATCCTGGTTACCTTGTAGAGAGTGTCCCCAGTGGTGCTATGAGTGAGCTGAACTACCACATAAGCATGTAGGAAATTAGAAGCAATCATATCAGGGACAAAAGGTGTGCTTTCATCCTGAAAAATGATGGCTACAATATCATTCCCAATGTGACGCTTCCGCTGAAGCTGGAGAGGAAAAAAATAATGAAGAGAGAAGGCAGGTGAAAAAGAGCAGAACAGTATGATGGCACCTCAAACACCAGTCTGCCTAACATTTCAAACCCATCTGTTCACCAAACCCCTCATCACTACTTTTGCCATTACTCCAGCCATAATTCCCAACATCATACAGTCATTCTCCCCTCTATGCAGTCCTTCTTCCAATACCCCTCCTCTCCCAGTCACACTGTTGTAATCCTTACTCCTCCTGCTGATACCTGCTGGGAATCTCCCTCTGTGAAGGGCAGCTTTGTGGACACGTGAAACATGATCTCCTTCCCCCGGAAATTTGTATAGACTGACTCAGTGCCTGTTTGACCTCTGGTAACATCCAAGCCTCCCCGGAACCTGAGCAAATCCACGCCACAGGTCAGGCAGTACAGAAATGAGAGAGCAGAGAGAAGACAGACAGTGTCAGTAACAGTAGTACATCAGGACTACCAAAGGTAATTTTTAGGAAATCAGTGATAGTGAGGCACCAAATCTTCCCCAAATCAATGCACTGACTGAAGCTGCACCATGCTTGTGCTGGTGAACATACCAGCTTGCTAAAAGCTATGAAGTTAAACCAGGGATCCTCCAAGTAGCTACCTTCTTTGGCATTCTTCTGAGAAACATGCTCCATATGTTAGAACTACAGAAGGGATGGGATGCCTCACAGAAAGAGCCTGAAACAACACTGCCCCATACCACTGTGAAACAAACTTGTATTTGCACTGCCAAATAAAATTATTCTTTGCTGATACTGTGGGTCAGATTGAGATACCAGGAGACCTTTAAATCAAAATACCAGCTGTTGCATGAACATAATATATTTTTCCCCACTCAAAACATTCTCTGGGAAAGCAGAGAATTGCAGCAAAGTTCTGTAAACAATTCTCTCCAGTGTCTGTCCTATCTCTTGTCTCCAAGGAGATGGAACTTTGTTTTCCCTCCTAACCAATGGGTGAAGTTTTGTTATCTCCCTGGTATGGAAAGGATTAAGGAAGAGAAAATTCAGCACAGGAGCAGAAGAAGAAGCAACAGCTTGCTCTTCACCTGGGCAGAAATAGCTAAGCTCAGAAAGAATGGAGTCAACTTTAATTTCTGACACAGAGTCCATGAGTCTTGTTTCGGGGTGCCACAACCAGCAGAGACCTAAGCTCCAACTAGCTCCCAGACATGATGGCTGACAAAAGCATCTGGGGCTTCTTCACCTGCACTTCTCTGGAAGCTAGGCTGTAACAGAGTCTCACAGCCCCTGAACACATGATGTTCCCTAACTTAATCTGGCTTTCCAGCTGCACTGGGTACGCACCCACGGAAATCCTGCAGCTGGATCTTGTCACCAAGGAAATCCAGGAACTCCAGGAAACCCTGACTCTCTACTGTGTTACTGAAGACTTCTTCTTCAGTTGTCTACAGAAGGAAAGCAGAAGTAGTAAGAAGCACAAGGAGTACAAAGAATAGGCAGTAATTTCTATAGACAGTTCAACCAACAAACATCTCTGAATACATTTCTGATCTGGGCCCCCCATGGTGCTGGGGTCCTGTGCCTCAGCCCCAAGCTGCCATGAGGGTTAGAGTTAGGGTTCAGAGATCCACAAAGCCTATACTGCCAGAGACATTGCAGGTGGAAGAGGCAAGCCAAAGGCACTGCACAAACACTGCTGCCTCCATGCCATTGCTTCTGGACAGTGCAGACCTTGCTATTACATCCTTTAAGCTAAGAAAATTGACTCTTTGTATTTTGCCCCAAGTACCATGGCATCTCATGGGTCTTACCTGTCCAGGTTTTTGGTAGATGACCCCAAATTTGAAGTTATTGCTTATGACGTGTTCATCAAATGCCACAATAAGCTGTGAGGCCTGAGGTAATGAAAACAGAAATTATCAGCCGCATGTCATTAGCCAGACCTTGATGGAAAAGTGACATACAGACATAGCAGAACACTGTACCTTGGGATAGAGGACAGGAAAGAAGCGTTCAACATTCACATCCTCACATAGTAGCTGTTGAGTGAGAGAGACAGGGAAGCAGAAGTGTGATTATCATGTGCCCTGGCTTGCTGCAGGCATGAGAGTGTAGGCACTGTTTATAATTATCTGACAGGAGCCCCTTTAGGCAAAAATTCTGAGGTAAAATTAGAAGAGAAAGAAGAGAGAAGAGAAGGCAAATGGAAGGGTAAAAGGGAACTATATGACTATTCTACTGGGGAATAATAGAAAAAGAGGGAAATGGAAGGACAGAGGTGAAAATAACTTGAAGAATGAGGCCTTAAGACAAACAGGCAAGCATGAATCTCACCTTTGCCATCTGAACAGCATTGGGAAACTCATTCAGACAGGAAATGGGAATTAGATCATGTTTGGTGCCAGTACGAGTCCTGACACAAAACAAAAAAGGCATTAGAGACATGGCTGAAAGGAGACACAAGCAACACTGGCTCTTTAAAGAAAGAGTAGCCATTTCTTCAGAATATTGTTAAAGCAGTTAATTCCAGAGGGTTAATTTTAACCATGGTGCATAGAATCACTGGAAAAGCAAGGTATTTTCACTTCTTACTGCCCATCAGCTGTTGTGGTGAGCAGAGGAAGACAAAACAGGAGCCCTTAGTGTCATTGTTCCTTTGCACTCTTGTCTGCCTTGAAGAAGTATTTTGCTTTCCCCCACACCATTTTCTTTCACAGAAAACTCAATGTCAAAATACAATTCATGGACACAGAATAATAAGGGATTCTCATGATCAGTGAGGGCTTGAAAGATTGTTAAAAGACCTGTTAGAAACAGTCTAGGAAAGGAGATCTATGCAAAGTAAAGGAGATAGAAACTGGTGTAGCATTGTTCCAGAAAGCTGGCAGAGGAAAGCTGTCTTTATAGGTGCATTTAAAGAGAGATATCTTCCTAAGGAAGAAGGAATATTGGGATGTCAAAAGCCTCTTCAAGCCATTATAAGCAAGCTATTGAGCAAAAAGTATTGCATAAAATAAAATATCTTAATAGAGGAATAACTACCCTTTTGTTCTTCTCTGGTCTCTTCCACATGGGAAGATAAACATTCCCAGGCACAGCTCACAAACAGGCTTTCTCTTTATTTCCAGATTATTGCTGGCAGTCTGAAGCATTCTCTGCAGACACTGGAGGAAACCCACCAGTGATTTTCTTGTAGCTAAATGGCTCCTATGCAACGATTTTTTTCCCCTCAGTCCTGGACAAATCCTTGTCAGCAGCAACTGTACATCACTTGGTTCCTGTAGCATTGCCTACTGGGAGTGCACCCAGCCCACAGTGAGGGTAAAAAGCTTCTCACCTACACAGCTTCTCACCTTGCAGTGGCCTCTCACCTACACAGGATCCTTGTCTGTTCTTCTTGTAGTTCATTCAGCAGCTTTCTCTAGGTAATGTCTCCCCCCATAACCCTCTCTAAACGTTATGGCTTCATAGACTGCCCCAGGAATCTAGGGAATGTTCTAGATCACCTTCAAGGGAGCCTTAATCTCAAGTACAAAGCCTGGGCTAGGCTGTCCTCCATTAGGGAATCCATATTCTCCCAGAGAGTACTCACATGTCTCTATGGAGACAGAATGAACAGAAAAACTTTCTATTTGAGGGAAGAACAGGTATTTTCCACAGGTACTACAAAGATGCACCTGTAAGCACCACACCATCTTCTTTAAGGAAACTGCTGAGAGCAACCCAAGAGCAGAAAGCAAGAAAAAAAAGGCTCAAAGGTTTCTTTGCAGTTTCTCTCCAGAGGAAAGACACAAAATTCACACCCACATCCATGCAGAGGGAGCACAAGGCACGACACAGCACAGCAGCATACACTTCAATAACAGGCACTGTTACCTCAGCAACAGGCGTAGATTTTCCTGTTTCTCAATCTGTTCATACTTCACAGAAAGTACTAGGTAGCCCAAGGACATGTCACTGGAGTAAAAGTTCTGGTGCTCCTGCAAACAGGAAACCAATATGCATTATTCCCAACACACTTCCTGGAGAAGTTTAACAGGTCGTGTTTTTTTGTATACAACCTGTCACTCAAGATTAGCTAATTTTTAATTTAACTAGGAGTCGCATGCTTCCAGAGGGTGTGTATGCTGTCTTCCAGCCCACTTGATCATCAGTGCATGAGCATATCAGTCAAAGTGCATCCAGTCAGTTCAGTTCCTCCTCACCTGTCCAACATCAGAAGGGCTCCTGAGAAGGAATAGTATTAGAACATTCTGTTTTGAAGAAATTGAGTTTCTTGTAAGTAAAATCGGATCTTTCATGGACTTTCCCCGAATCCATTCAGACTCTGCTTGACCAAGCAGTGTCTTCCAGACAGACATCCAACTGGATGTGTTGGGAATTTTCTGTCTGAAGAGCAATGGCAGGATTCGGGTAAACGGCTGAACTCCAGGAGTGCTCACATCTCAGGAAGGATACAGTCAGTAAGCAAAGAGGTTTTGCAGACGAAGACTGGTCTCAGCAGTGCCACTAACACTGCCTGAGCTTTAGTGAGTCTGCCTGGAACAGAGTCATGCAGTCAAACAATGAAAAATACTGCAAACATTTTCACAGTCTCCATACATAAGTGGCTGTGGCCATACATTTCTCCTGGGTGTACAGCCATGTTCCAGTGGCCTAGTTATTGCAATGTTTATTTTGTATATTGTTGTATCATATATATTGATGCATAATCTCTAACCTCAAAAGGTTAAAGCCTTTTGACACAGTATGTGAATGGAAACTTCCAGTACAATGAAAGTACTATTTAGGTGAAATTGTGTAGAAGTGCCTTGATCACTCCCATCATCCTAGTGGAAAAGCATCCTCAAGCATGACACAGAAGTGGGACAGCAAGTTGTATTCAGTTGTACAGTCAAAAATTGCATGATTTGGAATATGTTCTGTGAAGGGAATATTCCAGGCACAATAAGTTAGTGAAGAACTCAGTGGGAACAAAGTCTAATTTGATAAAAAATGGTTGCTAGTCTGTTAGTTCCTTCCTCAGTCTTTTGCCTAGAATATATAGAATATATATATGCCTAGAAGGTCTGCTCTGGCTCTGATGGATTGCAACCTCTCTCAAAACACTGGTAAGATTGTCTTTTGCTGTCTAAATCTTTTGTATTAGTCATAGTTCTGACTCACTGTCATAAAGATACATCTAGTGAAATACTCTTGATATCTATGGGGACACAGCCAACTTGAAGTTAACAGACATAAACCAATCCTCTCTTTTAAACAAAAAATGGAATAAGTAAGACTACAGTCACTGCCCTAAACCAAAATGTGAAGATGTAGCTATCTAATTTTTTAAGTACTAAAGATGTCATTGTCCTCACCTCCTCTTTGAGACAGAAAACACTCAACACCCAGAACTGCCCTGATACTGACTTATGGGCAAAAGGATCCATTGTGATCAAACAAAGCAGTCTGAAAAAGGTAAGGTCTAAGAGCAGCCAAGAGGCAAACAGCATTACATGGCCTCTAGCTGCAGTGTTCAAATCACAGAAGTCCAGTGTGATCTGTCACACTGGTCAGTGATAGTACATGGGAAAAGAAGCTGAACTCAAAGGAAGCCACAAAGGGCAGTTTATTTCTCCTGACCATGACTTTGAGGATACTAATGGATTTTTGGGATGTGAACAAGAATGTAAGTCACTGTGACCACAGGCAGAAAAGCAGAGCAGCAGAGGAACAGACAGATTCAAGCAGCATGTTCCATGGTCAGTTGAAGTCTAGAATCAAAATCATTAAACCAAAGAAATCAAATGCCAGGCTGGATGCCCAAGACAGGCTGTTAAGGAAAAATATGGCATAATTCTAACAAAAATGGAAACTAGAAGGCAAAGCAAAAGAAGACGAGCCAAAGCCTGAGGTTAGCTGGAGCTAAAAGTAACACTGAGTTGCAAAGACCAGAAATTAAGATGCCTTTTGATGAGACTTCTAAGCCAGACCTCAGCAGACCAAATACAGGGGGATCTCAATTACTTTGGAGACTGGGCTATCAGCTCTGCAGCTAACATAGCTAGGCAGAGCTGCACAAATGGGTGCAATCCCCACAGGGGAATGGGTACCTGAATTAGTAGAGGTCTTAAAATAACTGAAGTTTTGTCAAAGCCACTCTGGCTATGTCGCTTGATCCTGAATGGGGGCCTGGGGTTTACACTAAAATCTGAGCAATTGTACGTACAAATAAACCTATAATTTACTCCTTATGATTTTCTTTCTCTGTAAAACACATAAACAACATATGTCAGGCTCATATGCCTTCAGTGGACATCAACCTTTATTGTTAGCTGTCCTGAAGCTAGAGATGAACCATCAAAAGGCTTTACAATTGATACTGAAGATTGCAAGTCAGACATGACAAGATACCCTGGAGCTGAGATGACCTATGGATTAAGTACAAATTGTTCAGCCACAGAAGCAGTTTCTGTAACATTTAATATAGTCTGAAAGGTAGTTCTGGATTTCAAATATACCTCTGTAAAAACAATTAAGTATCTTTCCTGGGCGAAGGGAAAAGACTAACAGAACACACAAGGAATGCTGACAGTTTGCCTAAGAAGTTACAAAGCTACTAAGACATCTGCCATCTGCAGCAACTTTAACCAGCACAAAGAAAGGACAGCATAAAAGAGAGATACATGTTCACATATGAATGCACAGCAAGAAAGCTTCTCCCTCAGCACTGAGAGCTTCAAGAGCTTGGACCCTTAGTTTATTTGACTGGCAGTTTATAATGTATACCTTTATTAAATCCTTCCTGGCTTCAGGCTGCTTCTCTTTATTACAGCCTTGAGAAATAACATAAACATTGAATAATTCCCACAGTATAAGACTAAAGGTTTTACAGCCTTCTTCCTAAACGGTAAATAAATCTTACTGTGTAATGATCACATACAATACAGATCATGAGGCAAGGAAAAGGAACTGAGTTATGTCTTGAATGTTCTAGCACTTTTTTGGTGGCTGTTTTATAGGGTCCACTGTAAAATGTTCTGTAAAAAAATCACAGAATTGTTCGAGTTTGAGCAATCTACATACACACATTCACAACACAGACATTAATTTAAGTTTGGAATATCACACAATACTTTGATCTCCCATCTTGCTTAAAGGATATTCCCTAAACCACTGGCTATGCACCCCCCACCAGGTGATGCTTTCAGATGCTTTCTTCAGTTAAGAACTGTTTGCCATTATTGAAAGCATGAAAGAGACCTTTCCTGACATTGCTGAAATAACTTCCCCATGTAACCAACAAGAAAAAGACCCAACACAGACAGCATCAAAATCACTGGTATCACTAACTCTGTACTGAAGAAATACTCTTCTAGTGGAAAAGCTCTGAGCTCCCTCCTTAGCTAAGCTTTTAAACCATGGGGAAAGCTTTCTAGCCAAGGGTAGAGTTTTCTGTGACAAGAGTCCTGCTCCCCTTGTTCTTTTCTGACAGTGGCTTGCTCAAAAACTTGCATGTTTCATTGAACATGGTCATACATTCACGCCAGTTAAGGCAAAGAATAAAACACTGGATACCAGAAAAGGAAGAATACAGGAGAGAGTTTTTCTGTAGTACTGGGGCACTGATGGTTGGGCACTTTGAAGATACAAAGCTCCACAACAGAGGAAGTCCTGGATCTCACTTGGAAGAAACAATAATGATATGGGCTTGCTTTAGCAGGAGTATGGACAAAATGAGTCCCAGAGGTCCCTTCCAACCTCAACGGTTTTGTGATAGGTCAGCAGTGAATCCTACAATTTGACTGAAACAATCATATCCAAATTTGCCTCTCATCCTATCAGGCTCTGGAAGCCTTCAAGCACAACCTTAAATTTACCATGACAGAAAAATAATTACAGTTGGCATACTGAAAGCTTCCAGAAGGTTACAAAATAAATGTCCATTAACAGATTGCACAGCAGATCTGTTAGTCTTGAGGGGAAGCCTCCAGGAAGGCTTCCTTCTTTTTCCTAATTATTTACAAATCATATTAATATAATTTTCCAGTGTTGTGGAACAAGATTCGCTACAGAAGATCACTCTGACAAACCCAACTACTGCAGAACAGGTCTCCAGCACTGTGCAAAGCACCACATGTTCCTGGTTTTGAACTTATTCATCAATCACTGAGGGAGATCACAGAATAAGATGCAGTGTGAGCATACTTGCCAGGCTTTCTTATCTCCTTATGCCATGAACCAAAATCTCAGAAAAGATCATGGGTTTTTTCTCACTTGTTCCTTTTGGCTAATATCATCCTGAGATTCAGCCTGGTAATTCCCTAACCAGTCCCACCCAGATGGACCTCAATGGCTGGCCAGCAAACTTTCACTTTATGAGGCCTAGCTCTGTTTCCCTATATGACAAACTGGATTTTTTAAATTCATGGAACATTTAGCACCAAGCTTACTTAAATCAACAACTACAAAACACAGGGTCTGGTTTCATCATATACATTCTGTAATGACCATACAATGAAGGAAATGGACTGTTCTGCTTCCTATTGAGGAGCTTACACTGTCAGTATTGAAGTCTCCTCTAAAAACAATGCCATTTCCACTTCCAACACTACTATACTTTTGTCCACTTGCTATCCCAAGGTTAGTAACTGTATAGGAGCATCAAAAGACCTTCTTAACTAAATAACTAATAAATAAAACTAACTAAATAAATAATAACTAAATAGAAGTACTTTCTGTGCAAATCTTTCTATTAAGGCACAGGATGATGCACATTTCACAAGGGGACACAACTGATTTAAAACACTACAGACCATATTGTAGACTGTACCTCATTTACATCAGTTCAAGGCATCATAAGGAACTGAAATGCAGCAGCAGTGCAGACATTTTTAAGTTCTCCAGAAAAAGCCTGAGAAACATTTCAGCCTTGTGGCTAAGCGGGCAAAGAAGGCTCTGAAGGTCACCCTTACCTTTCCCAAAAAATGTTTGCGGTACAGCTTGGCTGTAGGGTCACTTTCCAGTTTCACTTTACCACTCCAGGAAAAGGGTACATCAGACAGAGTTGGACTCAAGCTGGAGAGGTTGTGGCTGGTCCCTTCAATCCAGTAGCCCCCAAACTGGGGTAGGATAATGAGAGGATATGGCCACCCTTTCTGTAATACCTATTCAGAAGGACAGAGAGCATTAAAGCTGACAGGTCTGTAAGCTGGAAGGCAAATAAACTGAAAAACCAGTGAAGTCCAAGGACAAACAGGGAGAGAAGAGAGCAGTACTAGCTCACCTCATGGATGCTGGGATAAGGAATATACTCCTCTTCTGTCTGAAATCAGAACAGGCCATTAGAAAAACATGACATCTTTCAAAGTATTATGCTCTCATGACTGTGCAAGCTGCACCCTCAGCTTCTATTCTGCCCTGGGTCATCCTTAGAGCTTTACTTCAGGACTTAAGGTTAGATTCCATTTCCAAGGTCTCAGCATTATAATAAAGAACTTTGAGAACAATAAACTTAGGAGTCAGATTCTACCCACCCTCCTCCTCCAAACTACAGGGAATATAGGCATGCAAAATGAGGAAGTAGCCAAACTATAGGCAAACTTGATGTGGTTAAAGAGTGGCAGCCTCTCTCCTTTCCTTCCACACAGTGTTAGACAGCTGCTGTCCTGCTGACAGGGATGACAGTAGGAATGATAGAAAAAGTGCTGTTATTTACAGTGAGATTGAGGCTGTGTCACCTCCATGGCTGATCTGTGCTGTGCATCTGAGCAATGCTGAGGTGTGACTCAGAGAACAGAAGCAGTATCTGAGCCAATTTATGCCAGTTGGATGTCCCCTCCATTACCACAAAGCACTGACTATCTCTGTCAGAGTAAAGCTATGTCAATTCTCATATGGCTTTTTTTATAGGTCATCGCAAGATAATAGTCAAGGTCAAGTTTGATTTTAAGGTTAGCAGGCCTGAGCTGAGACTGAAGAAATGGAATTTAATCCTCAACTTGAGGACTTAAAGATAGAAATCTGTTCTTATTGCCTTAATATTGGGCAAAACATATCAACTTTCTAGTAGCATCTCAATGAGTCATCAAGCAGACTACTGAAATAAATGCTATGTGGTTTCATAAATATTATTACAGCTCTTAAATTGAATAAATTTAAGAAATTACTTAGTCAAAACAAACACTTTTAATAATAATAAACTCTTATTGGAACCACTTAAATTAGAGAAAGGGAAATGTTAATTCTATTTCAGCTATATAGTTTCACCTTCTTGTGCAGCAGCTAGGAAAAAAAAAAAAAAAAGAAAAGAAAAGAAAAAAGGCAAGCGTGTAAGTGTTCTTGGGATGTTTGCAGACTCCCTGCTCATTCCAGTATGGAAGTACACTGCAAGCCAGGTCAGTAATTATCTGCCATTCTCAGCATTTTAGGAGGCAACAACTTGGCCTGACCTTGAGAGGAGCTGGAAGGGAACATCTTTGTTCATCCAGACGACTCCCCTAGAAACATAAAGTCACAGACAGTGAATCCTGTATTTTAGCATGTTCATTCCACTTACCCTCTGTGTCCTTCTCCATATCCTCAATATGCATATTTTGTCCCTCTATAAAATCTTCCATTTTAAGCAAGTTTGGAAGATTGAAATAAAAAGGAAAAATGAAGCTAGAAGTTGGCCAGTCCCCTAATCTGGCATTAAAACTGAAAAGCTACCCCCAAAAAGCTACACCTCTTAGAAAGCAGACAGCTGGCAGATATTAAAAACAATCTCCCAAACTGATTCTCTTATTTGATTCTCTAATCTCTTCTAGCTACCTTCCCTCCTAGCCTAAGCAATTAAAAAAAAAAAAAAAAGGGATGACTACAAGGTGGGTTGGAATAACAGAGCAAAAGGCTACTGGCTGCCTAGTTTCTTCCTGAATCAGGAGCTGACATCCAGACTTGAATCTCCTCCTTCAGGCTATTCCATCCTCTGCCTTCTCACCATGGCAAAGTAGCTCATTTCCATCACACCTCTGCAGCAGAAGCACACAAGAATAGGAACAATTTTACAGAGCAGATCCCCAACACAGACTGAGCAGAGGCCCAGACCAGAAGATACGAGGGTCAACAGGCCATAGTCCAAGTGGGCATCACAGAAAGAAGGGTAAGAAGCAGAATTTGCATCACGAGATAGGAAGGTGAGGACCAGGATTTAAAATGTAGGTTTCTCTTACATACAGTACATGACTACTCAGCTGTCACCTAAATTTTGTAACTCTCATACTAGAACATGACACTGAGACTACATTTTTATATACCATCAGTGACTGCTTAATGGCATGGCTAATCAGGGATTCCAGACAGGATAAGCAGCTCTTAACTTTGTAGTGAAAATAAGCAGAATTGGAATTATAACAGCCATGCCTATGGACATCTTCTACAATGGAACTAGCTTGTCAACCAGATTCTGGTAAAAATAGATAAATCTCAGAGGAGCTCTACAGTGGAGACTTAGAAGGCTCAAGAACAAAAGTTCTGGACAACACTCCAGCTGAACAGGGTGCAAAAACTGCCAGCATAGTACCACTAACACTGAGCAACAGCAACTTTACTACTGATGATTCATAATAATAAGCATGTTCTTTGCAGGAGCAACAAAAGAAAGGAAAAAACCCAACACATATACTTCACATAAAAACAACGTTTCAGGAAAATGTGAAAGTTTTTATTAAAAGAACCTAAGAAGGAGCCATAAAAAACCCTAAACCTTCATGAAATCATGATGAGCCAGACCTTGAGTACAGAACAAATGCTTAACACCTTTAAAAAACTCTTAGAAACATCAGAAGTAAATCAGTATGGCCACACTCCAGGGTAAGAGGACTAGTAGTGGATGCATGAAGTCATTCTTCAGAAGTCTGAGGTTGAGTTCAATCACAAAAAGTAGCACTAGCAACAAATTTTAATTGGTTAAATATAGAAACACAGTACAGCAAGAGAGGAACAATGAGCAGATAACAAAAGACCAAATTATTTACCTTAGCTTTACTAGGAGAAAGAAGCTTCACATATTATCTACAGGGTGACATCAGATCAAACTACAAAAGCTGAGCTTCAAGAGAGTTACACACCCTCCCCCCAAAAACTTGTTTCCCTATAGTATTTTCAACAATGGAGGCTAAACAAATACCAGTCTGGGAATATTCTTCATAGGAAAACTTTAGAATATATGTTTGAATTGTGATGTCAGTACACAGCATTGACAAAATGAACAACCAATTACCAGGATGTGGTGAGTTGTGAAATGAAGATGGAACACAGGTTGACAAGTGATCTTTATCTTTTGCAGAGGTCATTTTGCAACCATTTTGCATTTAGGGAAGTTGTAAAGGTGAAAAAGTTGAGTTCATGGAATGTAAGTGCTAAAAAGTGTTTTGCTGATGTGGTCTCGAGTTTCAGTTGTCAACCTACTGAGTTGAGGTTCACAAGGAAGTCCACGTTCTGAAACAGGGATTTTTGGAAAAGAGACAGAAAGTCATGTCACTTCCAGAAAGTCTGTGCACTGTCAAAATAGGACTGAGGCAGGACGGACAGATAGGTACAAAGCAGCCACAGCCTTCCACAACAAATTGTGGGAAGTACTGGGACAGAAAGGGAGATTGGGAAACTGCAATCTTCTAATATTTCTCTCTCCTTCCTTGGCATTTTGGCAGATCTGATAAATGCAAGAATTTTCCAGTTTCAAAGGAGGTCCTGGTAGGAGACCAGTATCTCAGCAAGGCCTGAGGGAAAACTTTCTGGGCTGCTGTAAAGGAGCTCTGTAGAAGAGCCTCTACAACCTCTCCTCTACACTGAAGTTTAAGATAAGAATAATGCAACGCTGGGGTGTACAGTCCAAAGTTTTATTTTAAAGAGTAACCAGGACCACAGGAAACTTACAGCATAAGCCTCTGAAGCGTCAAAGCATGGGCAGAACAACTGCTTGATGATCACTGTCATTCCCCAAAAGGGAGAGGAATAAATGGCAGCAGTCTCAGCCACCCCTTGAGACATCCTGGTTTGACCTGGTTTGGCTTGCAGCACTGCCAGTTTCCCTGGGTAGCTTACTGGAGACAGCATCAGTCTGGGAATCTCATATTCTTAAGGTCTTGTACAGGGGAAACACCTGGCCTGAGCAGGGTGAAAGAATGAATGTCAGTGAAAAAGGTGTCCAGACCCAGAGTCAGGGTCCAACCTGGCATAACAATGTGAAGATAATACACAATATGGGGAAAGAGCAGTGCCTGGAGGGGACTTGTTCAAAACAGACAACTTGGATACAAAAGGGGATACAGGAAAAAAACCCATGAAAGTAGTTGTGAGGAAATAAGACTGAAGAATATGCAGAAACTGTAGGAATGCAGAACAGAGGGAGTGATCAAAAGCAGTCAAGTGAAGAGGGATGGGCTATGCAAACATACAAAGACCTGAAACATCTGAGTTTATTGGATGAAATAAAATTTCCCTGCACTGCAAAGCAATCTAGGAACAACATATTATTAAGTGTCCTTAACAGAGAATATACTGTGACTTCACTAGATCTGTAAGCACAGAACAGGGTGGCCAGTAGCTCATTTATTTCAAAGAAATGATTAATAAAATTGAAGAGGAAAAAAAAAAAGAAAAAAGTGGAAGAAAAAAAGGGCAAACTTCTTTCCCAGATCTTGGGATTAGATTCGGTGTAAAAAGAGAGTACAACTCTGCCGTTAATTAATCTCACAGAATGTGAAATGGCTACCCTAATTTTCAGTCCAAAATTATAATCTGCAAGGATGCTCTGAGAACACATAATCTGAAAACATAATCTAACTTCATTGTTAAATATTTAATACATGTAACATATTGCTATTTCTTTATCTGATACAGTAAAGGGGAAAAAACCCAATTCTGCCCTATTTTAGGTTTATAACATAATAAATGCAGCTAAATGCATGTATTTCTGGGTAAGAATTAAGCCAGAGTCCTTCTTTCTTACACAAGTTAAAGACAGGACCTACAGTAGTTATTTATTAAACTGTCTGACCTTGCTAAATGCAGTTAGGTTAACATCCCATTAATCACCTGTCATTACACCTGCTACCCAGCAGAACAGAGTTTCCTGAAGAAGATGCCAGAGATAACTTATTGCAACTTTGATTTTTCTCTCAGAATCCCACTTCTGCAAAGAACAGACAGAATTATAATAACCTGTGTCTATTGCTTCCATCATGCTGACTGGAAAAATGAACACAGAAAAATGCTTTTGAAATCCCATTGAAGAGTAAGAGACTGAGCCTAGAAGAGGTAAAAAATCTGCAAGCCTGGATTAAAGTATATTGTGACTGAGTCAATAGGACAAATAGTAGCTGATTATTTGTTTGCTACAAAAAATTAAGAGATCCCAAAGATTGACAGAATTACTTCTCCTTACCTGCATTTTTTCAATCATCTCAAACAAGTCCACAGTCTGTGAAAAGGAAAAGACATCAGAGAAAAATAATTTGACATTTGCAGAAGCTAACATTATCTTCTGTGGTAACCCAGATACTGAAGGAGCCAACAGCTCCCTCCATATTGAGGCAAAGAAACTACTTGCTTGCTGAAGATATGATGGAATTGTTCTTCCTTAATTGGTAGCATGGACAAAACAACTGGCCAAATTGTATTCTGCCTGTGTTGCAAAAGCTTGACCTGAAACCTGGTCAATCAGGTATCAGGAATTTCTCTTCCAATGTGTCAGATTGACTTGAGATAGTATGGCATAAGAACTGGCCAAATTAGCAAGTTTAGGATTCTCACAGAAGGAGGCAACTATAGCTGTAAGACACACATGCACACAAGCTTGATTTCAGTCAATTCCTTTACACACATAACTCAAAGCAAACACAAACCCTGAGCCAAACATGGACTGCTTTTACCTTGTTGGCGACAGCAGGAGTGAGGCCACATGGAAAGCCTTCAGTGGGAGAGTCTATAACATCACTATAACCCTGCACAGCCTCCTCAGACCTCCTGCAACACACAGAGGCAGAGGAGAAATAAAAGAAAGAAAAAGTTAACTCTTATGAGAATTCAAGATGTCAGTGTTTGCCTGCAGTGTCTCCTTTGCCTTCTGCTAACTGCTCCTCTCCCCAGGCCATTTCTTGCCTATAAGGAAGCTGTCATTCCCTGAGAGAATCCCCGAGGTGGCTGAACTTACCATTTGCCACTTGCAAACATCCTGGATGTAACAGCAAAAATTTTCTGGCTTCTGACTGCTCTGCCTCTGCTCACATACAATATTTTCCTCACAACTGTCATGGAAGTGCTGAATGATTTTTCTTTGCCAAGTTCCTCTTCCATCATGGATTTGGAGCGGAATTAAGACATGTCTCACAAGAAGCTTTGTAATCAGATCCCAAAACAGAACCGTATTAAAAAGGATGAAAGTATTTCTGAGGCATCACTGAAATCAGAACCCAAAGGACAGCTCCAGCTGCCACAGCCTGGGTATTAATCTCAAAGGCAGGAGCACAACAGAGATGACACTAGAACAGAACCGGTAACACCCTGCAGAGATGCAGGCACAGTTTTATGTTACCACTGCTGGTACAGCCAGCATGGAGATTAGGTGAGCTTTTGTCTGCACATCTGCTATGGAAAATATATTATTACTATAGTCCCTGCTGGAGCAGCAGTGTGTACAAACAGCAGCAGGACTTTATTTGATTTCATAGAAGAGAAAATAAAAAGCAACACAAGCACTACACTGTCGTTTAGAAGACATTTAGCATTGCCCACGGCACTACAGACAGTCTCACTGCCAGCTGCACTTCTCCTACTGTTACTTTAGAAACATTCCATGCCTCTCACAGTTTTTACTAGCAGTCACAACTGGGGTTAAGTCATGGTGAAGGCCACATAGGTGGGGCTGAGAACCAAGCACAGGTTTATACGAGACAGGACTTGTCCACTTTGTAATGAAATCATGAATATGATTGTTAGGTGGTCATAGAATCACAGAAGGGTTTGGGTTGGAAGCCACCTTAAAGATCATCTAGTCCCAATCCCCCTGCCAGATGTCACCTACTACATCAGACTGCTCAGGGCCCCATCCAACCTGGCCTTGAACACTTCCAGGGATGGGACATCCACAGCTTCTCTGGGCAACCTGTTCCAGTGCCTCACTATCCTCTAAGTAAAGAATTTCTTCCTAACACGCAATATAAATCCCTTCTCTTTCAGTTTAAAACCATTCCCCATGGTCCTGTCACTACCTACCCTGTAAAAAGTCACACTCCCTTTTTAATAAGCCCTTTCTAAGTACTAGAAGGCTTTAGTAAGGTCTTCCCTGGTCATTCTTTTCTCCATGCTGAACAAGATGAAGAAGATGATAAATAAGTTCTCTCAGCCTGTTTTTGTAGGAGAGGAGCTCCAGCCCTTGGAACATCTTTGTGGCCTTCCCTAGACCTACTCTTGCAGGTTCACATCTCTCCTGTGCTGGGGACCCCAGAGCTGGATGCAGTATTCCACGTGCAGTCTCACAAGAGCAGAGTAGAGAGGGAAAGTCACCTCTTTCAACCTGCTGGCCATTCCTCTTGAGAAGCAGCCCAGGGTATGTTTGGATATTGGGCTGTAAACACACACTGCAGGCTCATGTCCAGCTTTTCCTCTACCAGAATCCCCAAGTCCTTCTCCCCAGGGCTGCTCTCGATGTGTTCATCTTCTAGTCTGTGTCCATGTCTGGGACTGCCCCAAACCAGGTGCAGCACACTGCATTTGGCCTTGCTGAACTTCATCAGATTCTCATGGGACCACCACTCGTCAAGCTTGTGCAGGTCTCCTGGAATGGTCCCTTCTGCTGTTGTGCCAACTCCACCCCTCAGCTCTGTGTCACCTGCAAACCTGCTGAGGGTGCACTCAGTCCCACTGTCTGTGTCACTGATAAAAATATTAAAGATCACCAGTCGCAAGACAGAGCCCGAGAGACACCACTCATCACTGGCCATACAATCATCACACAATGGACAAAATAATCCTAAAAGGCAATCAAGGATTGCTGTAGCTTTTAGATGCAGGACTGCTGCTGCTTCCATGCTAAGAGCAGTCAGGCAGACCCTTGCTTTGAAAGCAGTGGCTACATTCCCTCTTGCATGGAGGTACAACATATTTCTGTAACCTTGAAACTACTCTATCACAAGCTCCAAGAATCATAATGCACCAGTTCTTTGACAATTCACAATTCATTTTAGTGGCCCAATGGCATCATGTACCTTGCATATAGGCTCATCTACCACAAAGTAACACAACGTTTCCATCCCAGAGTTTTCTCCTGAAACTCAAATGAAAGAGATCTGTATAATGTATCTAGAAATTAATGCCACAACACGTCTGGGAGGGAAAACGTAGGAGTTAGTCTTGACAATCTCAAATAAATATTGAAATAGTTTGATGGCAAATGCTTTTTAAATTAATATTAATACTATACTAATACATGCCATATTTATCATCTTATTCATTTACTTGAAGAATGTTTGGGATAAGCAAAATTTATGTCCAAGGCAATACATGAAACACTTTCTCTGTCTCTTAAAAATCTGAAGTTTCTGTTCTGTGAGCCCTGAAAAGGCAAGAGCTTAATTTGATAAATTCTCGTTTTCAGAAAGAAGTGTAACAATAGAACCTTTTGTCCAACTGGACATCCTGGGGCCTTGTTGCATGCAAGTGTTTTCTTTGGCATGTCACTGAGGTGAATGCTGAATCATTCAGAGGAGTTAAATACATACCTGCATCATGGAAATCTGGCAGCTCCTACATGAGGTCAGTGTGGCCAGTCCTGCCCCTGTCCTCTCACCATAAATTCATCTCAACACTTTGGACTGACTGGAAAACTTAGGGCAGAAACTTTTCTTTACTGCTGAATCCTAGTACAGTTCTATTGTCCAAACGAGTCCAGTAGATGCCAAAATCATCAGTCTTACTGTACATTTAGAGATGTTCACAATTCTGTAATTATCCCAAATCAGGAATACGCCATGGGCCTTTGAAAATCCAAGAGAATGCCTTAGATTTTCTGTTATCTTTTATAAAGTAACACAAAAATTTGGAGCTATTATAATTATTGCTTTAAAGTCCACATTCAATTTCCAGAACTTTGAACTTCTGGAATGAAAAGCACTAGACTGTATTATAAAAAGGGAACATACTTCTTTTCAAATTGGACCTTCAAACTCTTTGACCACAGAAAAGAAGAACATCATCCTTCTGAAAAAGGAAAACAAAATCTGCAGATTGGGAGAGGAATATTTATGTGCAGATGTATAGTTGCTGAAGCTTTATTCTTAGGAAATGGCAATATGGGGAAGCATAGGGCCTGGAAAATGCTGAAGGCTAAACTGGGATTTTGCTAGTGACAGTAACCAGTGCATTAATTTCAAGCAGGCAGTCAAACTAAATGTAGGTACTGCTGATGCACTGATAAATTCCGCTCTCAATTCTGAAATGGAACAACAAGAACCTCTGAAGATCTCTAGGCCACTACAACTCTGCTCATGCCTTGTATTCCTTGGATGTCTTGCAGCATCCTTTGCTATTTCAGTCTAGGGATCTCTCTACCCAGCTTTGAAAATCATTGCTATCTGCTGTAGCTGAGGCAGCTCAATAACCAAGTCAATGCAAGTATTTGCTCTAAGAAAAACATAAATTGGACAGAATTTCATACACCCTCTCATAAATATTCCAGAGCAAATGGGGATTTGTTGCACTCTAAAAGGAAGTGCCCCAAATCCTGAGATAACCATTTTCCTGAAAGTTCACAGGGAAGCAGGTGTATAGCTGTTGTAAATACTTCTGCTAATCTGGAAGCCTTCCAAGGAGAAAAACACCACAGCATGATTTGCAGCTATCTATGGAACAACAGTCAGTACATTAACTGGTGTCCCAGCCTGATAAGAGTTTCTTACAGGGAAACACTAATATGTTTTTTAAATCCCTCACTAGAAGGGATGGGCAATTCACAAGAACTGAAGGCAATGTGAGACAAGAACAGACCTGAAACTCTCATAAGGAAAATTCTGGGCAACCACTTCTCTTGAGAAACAGCTTCTGCTGTTTCACTCCCTCGTTTCTGCCTTAGAGAGATGCATTTGCTTTATGAAATACAATTGTTAGCTACTCGGTGGAGACAGCTGAAAACATGACACGAGTAGCCCTCGGAACTCTCAGAACACCTGTACAGCTTTGAAATTTGCTTACACATGGATTCCTAGAGCTCAAGAGAAGGAATTACTGAAGCAGAACTCGGAAAAGGAAGCAATCGCTACAGATGAGAGGCGGTTTGTTCTCCGCTGGTGACAAACTTTCTGCCCACAGACTCTGACTTCCAGGAAGGAACCTCTCTGCCACCCGCACTCCCTTCTGGCTGCTGGGCAGCTCCCGTGGTGGCCACTCTTGGGCATGCCGTGCTCAGGACTTCGTGCACCCACAAAGAGGTGGGCAGGGTACCGGGAGGCCCGGAGAACCCCGCCAGCTCTTCTTGCGGGGCAGGAGAAAGGCGAACTACTGGGGGAAATTAATCTTGCCACCCAACCCGCACTTCCACCTCCTGAGAAGTCCCAATAGGAGAGGTCCCCCGCTCCCGGGACGCCAGGGGAAAGCCTCCCTCTCTCTCCAGGGAGAGGGGCACCCGCTGCCCTCCCCGGGCCCGCCCCCCCCGGCCGGAGCGGGGCCGGGAGGGACGGAGGGAGGGAGCGAGGGCCGGGCCCACAGCCAGACCCGGACGCGCCGGGCTGGGCTCGGCCATCGCCTTCCCCCTCCCCGGTTCTCCGCCCTCCCAGCCAACCCGCGAGGGCTCTTCCTGCTGCTCCAGCACTGCGATCCCAACGCCGGCAGCCGCTGCCCTGCCCCGTCCCCGGGCTGCCCGGGAAAGGCAGGGCCCCAGGCCCCGCGGCCGCCGGCACCGATCCCGGTGCCGGTGCCGGTACCTACCCTCCGCTGGCTCCGGCAGGGAAGCCGTGCTCCCGGGAAAACATGCTGGACTGCTCCGCTGAGTCAGCTCCCAGGTTCCCTCCTCGGGAGCCTGCTCTTCCCCGGCCTCGCCATGAAGAAGGGCACGGGCTCCCTCCCGGCCCCCTGCGAAGCCGCGGCTCCCGCCCCCACCCCTCCTCTTCCTCTCGGGCCGGGATTCACCGGATAGACGGGGAAGGGGTCGCACGGCCGGCACCGGGCCCGGCGGGCAGCGGCCCCGGAGAGGACGGAGGAGAGGAGGAGGAGGAGGAGGAGGGATGGAGCACGAGGAGACAAGGGGGGATGGGGTGATGACTTGTGCCCCTCCTCCGCTGTGGCAGAGCGGTTCCCCTTGGAGCCCCCCGTTGTGGGAGCCCATGGATGGAGCACAGCGTGCAGGAGCAGCTGCTGGGACAGCCGAGCCGGGAACGCTGCTCTCCAGGTTGTCCCTGAGAGTAACACAAGCACAGCGTTAGACAGGGACGGCAGTGGGGTTTCACTTACTCAACTCTGCTGTAGAACAAGATCACATTTCCGGGCTCTCAGCATCCAGTGCGAAAAATGAGCATCAAAGCAGTTTTCCGCAGATCCCCATTCTTTTAAAGGGAAGGCTAGGAAGATACTAAATCCACTAAATCCAAATTCTTGTCGTTTGGACCTGACATACATCAAGTACTGCAGAGATTTGGCTCTGCGCCCGTTATGAAATAGCTCATTGATGCAATGTGTAAACTAGGGAAGCTCAAATTTTCAGGGGTCACAAACGCCTTAACCACATGTATTTCCGTCCACTCGTCAACAGATTGTCATTCCTGATAAAAAACTGAGCATGAGAACATGGTCTGCTATAGCAAGAATATGCATATACCTGTGTTTAAACGAGAACAGAGAGTTCTTCTGGACACATATTTTTTCATGTGCTTCTCAGTTTCATTCCACAGGATGATGTCATGTTTTGTCTTTACATCAAGACCTATAAAAGCAGCAGCTACAGCCTTATGCCAAATGTCAGCCTCACACTGGGTTTGTTCTGACTAATGAAGGGGACATAAGGAAACACAGAACAAGAGACAGAATTTGTCAGACAGCTAGGAAAAGATGTAAAGGAAGAGTGCAAACAATATGCAGACAGACCAGACAGAAAATATGAGCTAGCAGATAGAGATGCGGAAAAAAGAAAAATGTAGAGAGCAAGGAGTTATATCAAAATTTTGGGGATGAATGCAGCATTTTCATCCTAATGCTTCCTATAAATTCTACTCTTGAAAGACCTAGATAGAAATTATTATGGGGACTTCAAGGGTCTGTGGGTGGGCAAAGAGACTGTAAGGAGTAAGGAATCAAGATAGGTGAAAACTTTGGACATAGAAAGGGTCCACTTGCTGTTTTTAGTAACTTGCACGGAGCCCAGGTGACTCGATTTCCTCTTGTCTACCTCTTGTAATTCCCCAGAAGATGTGATGCTGGAGCATGGGCCAATTCATACATCCTCACTCCAACTCAAGTGCCTCCCAAATGGGCCCAGGGCACTGAATAGAGCAGCTGCTCTCTGCACAAGCAGGTCTTACTCATTCACCTGAGTCTCTGGGCAGAGATGTGACTGGACCAAGGCAAAGAGCCAAGCTTGCCATTTCTGCTGCATCTAGGAAGGAGGAAGAGACAATATTTTTTGCTGTTAGTGAGGGCTGCCAGCAGTAACTACTGCCCTCCCCCATCTCAGGGTCATTATCAGCAGTGCTATCAAGCCCAGCCATGGTGAAAGCAAAGCATACAGAGAGACTCAGGTCTTTCTGCTGTTCTTGTTCTTCGGCAGCTTGCCACTCCAGGCAAGAGCCAACTTTGTTCACATACAAAACCACATTGAGCTCAGCTTTCATTTAACTGTCTCACAGCTTTACCTAACCTTCTGTGCAACTCCAGTTGTGTACAAAGCCCTCGACATGCATAAGCAAAACAGCAAACAATTATTAAATACCTTAATTACTGTTCTAATTAGCCTCCTTTAGCAATAGCAATATGAATAAATCACAGGTAAGCAAATCACAGGACCGCTTTCTGTTCCTCAACTTACAATCAAGCTAACGATTGTTACTATTTACCCTGCTGATGTGAAAATATTATCTATTATAAGCCTTCAGTTGTAGTAAGTAGATTCAGCTCCTATCGATACTTGCGTTCTTATATGACTAATTCAGTGTACTTACAGTGTCAGGTTTTAATCCCTATATGTGTCCATACTTGCATGGATCATTATGCATTTTATAGTTATTGCGTGGTTTGGGGACTGGCATGTAAGTTTTTGTTCTTTCAGGTATCCTTGTAGGCACATTAATATGTTATTACAATTACAGTAATTGGTGTCTATAGCTTTTGCTATGTATTTTCCCAGTTTTTATTAGCAGATTTTTTCCATGTGTTTAATTTCATTAGCATTTTATCCTGCTCACATAGGAAAAGTCTGTATTAGCTGTAACACAGAAACTGGTCGCTGTAATTCTGTTAATTGAGTCATTGTAAGAACATCAGCAGCTCCACGGAAGCTGCGCAGTACCACATAAACACAGCAGTATATCCTTCAAGGGTAAACTCTTCAGGGCAAAACCTGTATTTTTCAAGTTTTACTTCAATATTACACAAACTCATAGCTGCATCCACAGACAGAAACACACATGTTTTCACATCAGCTGTTTCCACAGATCTATGCACACAGCTTCTAAATATAGCACCGGGTGTGCACAGACAGCACCTCCCGCAGCGCACTTGGACTCCTCATTTTATGTCTAGGACTGACATAATCAGGGTGGGATTCCTTTGAGTCTGGGCAGACCCTCTCTCATGCCCCTCCATCCCTTTAGTTTGTTTCATTTCCTGCACAGACATCTGCTCTCCCCACCTCCATTCTCCCTTTCTGTCTCTGCAACTGCTTGTCTACACAATGCAGAATAGCACAATGTATTTTAAAAAGCACACACACTTTCCCTGATGAGGCTGAAACTGCCCCAAACTCTATCCATTACACAACGCCACGCAAGCAGAAGATCTGGATCTACCCTCCCCCACCTATCTTCGCTCCCATTCCTTCTAGATGCAAAATATTTTTAATTGGCATTGCAAGCAAGACGAGAATAAAAGCAGCTAAGCTGTTCATCCCCTACCTGAGCAAGGATCTCTCATCCCCAGCTGGTGAGCAGATGGAGACAGGGAACCCAGCTGCTCTCCTTTCCTTGCACTATCAATTATTCACGTAGGTTGCAGTGTCCTCCCTCTCCCTCCCTCCCTTTATCTTCCGCTGCCCCCACCTGCAGCTGAATGGAGATCGAGCAGGTCGGCGCTGTCACACTTGAAACTAGAGATCATTGTCGATTGAACAGCCAGCCTGTGGAGCAGCTGTGCTCTTAAGCAGAGAAGATTTGCCCTGGCAGAAGGGGACAGACTGGCAGCTCCAGAGGTGGAAGAGAGGCAGCTCTGTACATTCACATCCTCTGCTCCCTGCGTTTCTAATCCCAGACCTGCAGGGATGACCTTTAAAAATGAAAGAGGGTTTTTTGGTTTTGGTTTGGTTTTGTTGTTTTTTTTTTTTTACCCAAAAAAAGCACATTTTTCTAGTCTTCTCAAATATAATGACAGTTATTTGGTGACAGTGAACTGGGTTATATGAATTCATGTGTATAGATCAGAGTAGGAAGGGAAAGTAGAAGACTGGAAAAATCTGAAACATGATTACGTAGTATTGACAGTCCCATAGCAAAGGCACTGGAGGAGGATAATTTAAGGGGACAGAATGACATGGTACTTTCTGTAAATGCTTTTGGTAATCATGAGTCATGAGATTGACCTGTGGGTTGGAATGATTCTTCAGTCGCAATTTTTGTAGATAATTAAAGGATTCTTACGTGGTACAAGTCTTAGGCAAAGGTAAAATTAGTTCTGGCAGACCTAGGTCAAGGCATTTAAAGCATTTTGCCTTTGTAGAGGGCTACTACCCACCTACTACCCACAACTGGGTGAGTGTTCTAGATCTGCCTCACAGCAAAATTAGGTTGAAATCCCAGGACAAATTAACTGCTCCATTTTGCGCTGGAGTAACTCACCCTGAATCATCTCAGTCCCATCAGTTTGCTGGGGACCTTCCTGCTGTGTCATCTCAGATATCACAGTAATTTGTTCTGTTCATTCTTCCCATGACCATAGAGTCACCACAGAGACAAATGAAAAACCGTACCATACTACAGTGCTCAAACAGTAGGTCATCATGGCTTTTCTGCCCTATTTAACTTTTCCCAGCTTCTGAAAAAAAAGTCTGCAGGAATTTTACCAGAAGTAGTGAAGAGTTTCCTGAAATTACATTGAAAATAAAATGCCTAATAGAAAATGTTGGTATTGCAACTACAATTATGATTAAAACTCCTGAAAACCAGCAACTCTTTTTAAGAGGGCACCATAATTGTTTGTAATTATTTTTCTGTTTTCAAAATTTTACAGATCAAGCTGTGTCAAGCAGTTCTCCACAATTTCGGAGGAATTGGAAATGTTCTGCTGGCTGGAAATGTTTTATTTTAAATAAAGAAAAACTTGTTACCTTTTTATTTTCATGTGAGCATTGGAACTACCAAGTTCTATAGATGGACAACAACAAATTTCCCAAAGATTTGTTTTGTGCAGTTGTTCCAGGTCCAAGAACTCCAATTGAGTCTGCTGGAGCACTTACAGGACCCTTCTCTTGTGCTGGATCTTTGATGAGGTTCACTTTGAAACCATTCCCTCCTTTGGATCTTTTTTCCTGGTTGATTATTTTAATTAAATTTAAAAGAACCTTTTCTGTGAGTTAACAGAAAAAGAAGTGTCTTTGAGATAACTATCAAAGGGATAATTGTCAATTATCAAAACATAGTTTGAAGAAAATTATCAAATCAACAAATTATCTTTGAGACCTTGATACCCTAATATTGGTAGAAGACAACTATTCCAGAGGTTACAGAGGGATAAAGGTATACAAGCACAGACATACTGTCTAAAGTAAGTTTTATTTCCAGAAAAGTAGACTAAGAACAAGACATGGTAAAACTCAATAAAAGTAAGAAAATCAGCATTGTAAATATTGGAAAAGCAGTCATTTTTGGCTTTTCAGTAAGCAGCAAACATCAATACCTGTGCATCTACCTACAGATATAGGAGCACAGATTTATGAATTTTTTTAAAATATTAGACTCATACTGGACTAACAGTATGACTATTTTTCTATCTTACAATTTAGTATTATTTGTATTATATACTATATATACAATTTATATACTGTATGCAATTTAGTATTATATACTAAAAATAAGTATTATTCATAACCTGATCAATACAGTTATAACATCCTGCCATTTATACAAGCCTTTAAATCCCCCTTAGATTATAAACTGACTGGGTCTTCCCATATGTCTGTAAAGACTGTAGAAGAAGTTTTTTCCATATAAATATGATCACTTCCCATTTCCTTGCCACCTTTATTTGAGTATCTCACAATGCATTGCTGATACTGGTTCCTGTTATTACCACTGCTCCACATAAGGATAGACTGACACAGAGATGCTAACCCTCACTATCACCCAGGGCCAGAAAAAGGAAACAGAGCTCGGAGTCCATCAGTACAGTTGCATAAAGAGCTTGAGATGCCTCCATCCCATTCTGACACAGGACAATCCCAGTTGGATTGGCCAGTGGGTCCAGGTGACATCCTGAATGCCAGTGCTGGTGCAGTGAAGGGGACTAGAACAAGTGGCCAGTGTGGCCAGTGATGGAAAAGGGACATGGCATGACTCCTTTGCAAGCAACTGAATTTCAAACTGGCTTATGACAGTGCAGCATCAATCTCTCAGCAGAGCGCTTAGATAACTCAGTTTACTTTCAAGCTTTGAGAAGAGTTGCCTGCTAGTAACACTTAATTATATGAAAAATATTTATCAATTTGTCTCTCTGTCAGTACTATATGAATTGGGTAATTGGGGGGATTTTGACAGTATAACTTTGGATATTTGTCAACAGGGAAAATTCATTAGGAAGGAAATTATGAGATTGCTTGCTAATTTCAGAGATGACTGGAATGGCCAGAAATGATTCAGAAAAGATGAAGCAGCTCCTCCACAGAAGTGCCATCTAGGTTCATCACTATAGGCACAGCAAAAGGAAAAGTGACAATATTCAGGTTGCACCAAGGAAAATTTCAGCTATATTCAAGGAAAAATTGGTTCTTCCTATGAGTGTGATTGAGTACTGAGAAGTGCCAAGAGAGGCTAAGTAATATCATTCTTGGAGATCTTCAGAAGATGTATATACAAGGCCCTTCTAGCTTTGAAGTTGACCATTCAGTGCACAGTAGTTGACCTAAATGAGACCTTTTCATACTAATTCATTATTTGGTTTTTTTCATTGCATGTTAGAAAATCCATGGCATGAAATGTTCAAAAGCTCAAAGTTCATCATTTCAGCATAATATATGAAAGCTTCAAGTTCTGCAGTGTATCAGATCATAACCAAGTTGAAATTCTTCACTGATGGTTTCCACCCAGAAATCAAGTTCTCTAATCATTCAGCAGGTAAAACTTTTCTTGGCATATGTGAAAGTACTTGGAAAATCATTTTGTGTCATCCAGCAAGTCTTGCCCTGGACATATATCACAGAGGCTCAACAAGAGGATAACTCAGGGAGATGGAAAACACAAGATGTGAGGACAGCTCTAGCAGAGGAATGCCCTCTAATTAAAGACCATATTTTGCAAACAGTTCTCATTATGTATATAATAATCATGCTTAAGAGAAAGGACTTAGTTTCTAGGCTTTATTGCACCATTAACTGCATAATGGGCTTTAATAATTTTAACAAAGGAAAACTCTACACTCTCAGTAAGCATAGTCCTTCAAAAGCAGTGATATGTGACTATACAAAGCCAGTTCACATCCGTTAATTACATGTGAAATCAAGGCATAAAAGTGAAAGGATTGCCAGGGTCATGTTAAAACAGATGGATGGACAGCAGAGAGACAAGTCATTAGACTGAGGAAAGGCTGAAAAGCAAAAGGGTGAAGATACGGACCTTGCCTAGGCTGGATCAACAAGTTTAATAATTTGCAGTAAGGAAATATTAATCAAGTAAAGGGACTAATTGCTGCTTAATCCAAACAAAAGGACAGGAAACACAAGGATTTTTTTGTGGCACTGGCTGCTAGAAAAAGATACATGGAATGAGAAGGAAGGGAGGTCAGGACTGGATGCGGTGCAGATGAGGGCAATAGAGGAACGTGTGGATGCAAAGGCAATCGGACAAGTAAATTTCTTTTGCAGAATTAGGGATAAAGGTGCTCGCAATTTCCTTCTGTCCAGATAATCTGGACCAGCTGGCATTATTCCCCACAAACATCTCCTGAAACTCTGAAGGGTGCAGTAGTGGTTAAAGCAGCCTGCAGCACAAAGGGGCGGCGGGAGCGGCTCCTGTCAGACCATGTCGAGCTGCGGAACCCCCGGGGACGGAACACCCGGGCCCCCTCCTCTGGGAAATGAGAACCGTGCGGCCCCTTTAATAACGGGAGCCGGTGCTGCTTAGTGTGGACGGCACGATCCACTGCGGAGCGGGAGCGGGGAGCGGGAGCGGGCGCCCGCCACCCGCCTGCTGTGCCCGGAGCGTGTTTGGGACGCTCAGCAGGGCTTGCACCCCCGGCGCATTAATACAGGCGGAGGGGGTCGTGCTGACAATTTCTTAGACATGATCAACGCCTGAAATACCGTGAAATTATCTGTTTCAGTGAAACATTTGTACTTCAGTGAAACATTTCTATTGTTTTTTTTCTTTTCATTGAAGTAGGATGCGAGCTAGCTCAGGAAAATCTCGGCCCTGTTTCCAAGGCACAAAGTAAGAGTCAGTCCACATTCTAAAAGAGTACGCTCTCTGAAAGAGCTGCAGTGAGCGAAAGGGTTTGGTTAAAGTCACAGCTGAAGGCTTTGTAGTAGGTAGAATTTGATCTGAGATTACCCAAATCAGAAGTCAGTGCCAGTTACAGGAACAGTCTCCTTGTTACCCTCTTCTTCCCACCTGCAATACAGCGCCTTTGTCCAGTCAGGGCAAGAGAGGGACATTGTTACAGGAATCAGGACACTAAACAAACAACATGCAGATTGTTCACAATTAATTCCTCAATAGAATTTCATTGGAAAGCACCTAGCAGTTATTCCACATCAACAGGCCACCTGGAAAGCGGTAAGGGTGGTTTATGTGGAGCATTAGCAGACAAAATAATGGATCATTTATTTGTTGGTCAATAAGGACACATAGAGAGAGTTCGGTAGTGTAAGCATGCACAACAGTAAAGAACAGCTGATACTTGCTTTGACAAATACTTAGCATATATAAAAGCTTTAAAAGAATAACTTTGTGACATTCAGTAAGAAGGTGTCCACCACTTAGGAGCCATACACTAACCCTAAACGTCTAGTAAAACCTATTAATGAAGAATGTGGGGAACATTTTGCTTCTGTGAAGGGCTAAATATGTGTCCTAATGTGTTTGCACATCACACATTGCATATTGTTCTACATGGCATGTGTGGGCTGTGCATTATAGGTGCATTATGCATTTATCAAATACATATATTCTCTGTATCAGACATGCAGTAAAAATGGAATCTATGACTTCAAGTTTACTTGTTACAGAGAAGTGCCCCCTAAACGTTTTGCAGTACTATCAAACAACGTCTCACAAAATAGTGTTTCCAAATCAAACTTAAATGACAAAAAAAAAAAAAAAATTCTGTGGCCAGTTTGTTAAGCATCTCAGTGGCCTGGATAGCACTAAGAGGACAAGAACCACTGGAAAATCAGCCTGCATAGAGCACCCTGGTTAGTAAGAATCCAATATAATTTCCAGACTGCAGGGAGCTGAACTACTACCGTAAAAGAAAAAATTCTATTCAATTGCAGTGAAATTGGCTGACTTACTTCCCTGTGGTAGGATGGGGGAGAGAATCAAAAGGGTAAGAGTGAGAAAACACATGGGTTGAGATAAAGACAGTTAATAGGTAAAAAAGAGTCTGCATACGCAAGCAAAGCAAAACAAGGAATCATTCACCACTTCCATGGGCAAGCAGGTGTTCAACCATTCCCAGGCCAGCAGGGCTCCATCATGTGTCATGATTACTTTGAAGAAAATTAACTCTTCCACAGCCAAAACCAGCACAGCATGGGATAAAAACCATCCAGGCATTCTCAGGAAGCAAGTGGTCTTAAATAAATTGTAGACCTGAAATAAAGAATGCCAGCAATGCTTTGCTGACATAAAACTGTGAACAGGGAAAATCCAGCAATCTTTTAACAGCAAGTACAGCTGCACAAACTAAAATGTAATGAAAGGAGGGCAAGATGTTTACTTCCTTCTCAAAGAATATCAGGAGTTGATAAATGTATTTATATAATTGATGTAAATATATTTGCAGAATGAAAGACAAAGCTATAATCAAACATGGGACTCTACCAAAATGAGAGAAGTTAGATTTTTTAGGCAGTAAATTTTTACACTTCGTTAGTGCTCAACTAACCAGCCCAGCTGGCTTGGTGTGAGTGCTATGGAGATGAGATAACTGAGAAGGGTCAACAGTTAAACCAGAGAGTTTAGGATCAACAACAACAACTCTCTCATCCTGAAGAGTTTTGCTTAGGCATGTCAAATGTGGGGAATCACCTAACCACAGCCTTGTTATTTATAATTCCAGTCTCTCATCTATGACCTCCAAACAGCAATTTCTTTTCCCTTTGACTCATTCAAGAGCATACATTCAGTATTAATCTGGAGAATGTCAGGTTTGATTTTTTTCACCATTTTGTGTATGTTTTCAAGCTGTACCACTTCCATTGTCTCTTACTGACCTACCACAAAACCATCTTACTCTGGCAATTTCTGGCCAAAACTCCATTTAGAGAAGCACAATTCCCAAGAAGCCTTGATTTAGTCTACTTTTTGTTTGGAAACAAGTTTACAGCCAAATTCCATACTGCTTGTTTGACCTATCAGTTTTAACACAACTTGTAAGAAAAAAAATATTCAGCCTCCAAATTAATGAAATACAAAATAGGAGCATAAAAATAATCTCTGGAACAAGCCTTTGCATGGAAATGAACATATCTCTTCCTTCTCCAACCCCATAATGGAGTGTGTTGACATGGTAGATACTGTATTGCCAGTTTCATATACTTGAGGTTCAGAATTTTAGAAATCATGAGGCAGGCTTAACAAAGTTCATCACAGCTGGGCTGCCATGGAATGACACTTCAGGGTAGGATTGCAAGAGGAAAGCAGCAAGCAGAAGCAAGACATGCAAAAAGCTGTAGTCCTCAATACAAGCAAACAATTTTCAGGGATTTTGCATAAATAAAAATCATCTGGCCTTTACAGTGCTCATAGGAAATTGAAAATCAGTTCATCTCCATACAGCCCTCATTCTGCCCTGACCCCTACTTTGCAAATACAATTTAAAACCAGCAGGTGAACATAATATTGCCAAGGAAGCAGAGGAGTCAGCTCTCATGATGGAGGCCCTTTATTTTTACTTAAGTTGGCCAAATGTGCCTGCCATAACAGTGCCTGAAGTACAAATTTAGGCAGTCTTGGTGATTGTCAAAGTTCTTGCTGAGCAGCTTCATGAGCAGGAGAATCTGGCTAAAAGGAGCACCACCATATATCAGAGACTTGGAAACTTCATCAATATTAGTGGGACCAGGGACTTTGTCAATATCAATGGATCCCAAGTAGGTGTAGACCTGTGAGAGCTCTGGGTGTTGCATATTGCCACGCACTCAGGTGTGAGAAGTAAAGGGTCTTATAATGGTGATTCTGATAAAAGATTATTCTCTCTTTTTTTTTTTAAATCAAGCAAGACAATATTTAGAGGAAGCAGAGAGGAACAGAGGAGGCAGTGGACAAGAATATATACCTCATCAGTACTTCCAATATAGTCAAAGAAATCTCTTCAGCCAAGACTGTGATCTCTCATGCCCCAAATGTCAATGAGAGCTTTTCAAATAGTTAACACCTTCTCATGAATCACTCTGACATCTTTCATCATCTGCAAGGGATTTCACAGAACAATTCTATGAATCAGAGGTTGCCAATAGCCAGTAAATTTAACAACTCTTCTCAAGAAACAGAGGCACTGTCACAAGGATCATCTTTGGCATCAAATATGATTTCACTTCAACATCACTGTCTGCAAACTATGACCACTCTCCCCTGAAATTCTCCCTTCAATGGCAATCTTCTCATTTTCACAGAAAGACCCTTTGCAACCAGTCCAAGCTTTTTCATGAAACAGGTACAATGTGGAACAAGCAAACTTGCACAGTCATCACCATTAATAAATTCTCAAAGCCATCAATTCAACCAGATATACAGTTAATTCCACATATTGAGTGTCCTGGTTTTTTGTTGCCTACAGTGAACAAGAAAGCTATCTCTGAGCAACAGAAGCCCTGATAACACAGAGCTCCCCTTCACAAACCATAGGAGTTGCAGTATCACTACTGCTGCCGCCTCAGGAGAAAGCAAAAGGTGTTGTATTGCTTTCACAGCACTCATTTACAAGGAGCAGGCTGGACTGGCAGTGATGTGGTGTGGTGCTTTTATGAGACTGTCCCTGCAGCTGATGGCTGACCTTGGAAACAGTCATTTGCCCCCACAGGAACAAACATCCAAAACATGGTCACAATGACATTCTAGAATGTACCAGGATGACAATGCAGATGCCATACAAACTGTAACACTACAAGGCATGAGAATGGCACATACCAGAAATGCATTATGATGTGCTCTTGCTAATTTGGCAGTGTCCATTAGGATTGCAAATCCATGCCAGAACTGGACAAAATCTGTCCGTATCGCTAAACAGACTGACAGCTTGGGCTGAGGAACTATGCCAAGATAAAAAGTACATTCTTTTCCGTTCATGTGACTATTTGCTTTCATAAAATAACATATTTGCTCTTTCACTGACCCCTGTGAATGCCTATTTGCAGGGATGTAACTGAAATATAACACCCATTTTTCCTGAGGCAGAAAAAGGAACCAGATTGAGTTTCCTCCCTCTGAGGTGTGCTGCTTTTATGGCACATGGTTGGAGCAAAGTGCAGTGAAAACTAGTGGTAAAACTAGGCTGAAACAGTGTTGTCTTTGAGTGGAGAATATCTAATGAAGGAAAAAAAAAGATCCCAGTTACAGATCTAGTTTTCAGGCAAAACCTATCTTTACTAAAATAGATTTTGCTTTTTTTGTTGTTGTTGGGGTTTTTTTGTTGTTGTTGTTTCTGTTTGTTTGTTTCTTTTCATACTAAGTTATCTATCTCTGGTCTTCCATAGCTAAATTATGCTGCGGCTTTGTCACACTTGCTTTAGACTTTGAGCACCTTAGGCTGAGAATAGGCATCAAGGAGCATGTGGGATTCTGTGCTTGACTTGCTACAAAGCACAGCACTCAGAAAGGGGCAGTACCAATAACAGCAATGTCCTCTTCTTCTCCAGAGCACAACCCATCAATAAAATAGTTAAGTGATTTCTGTGTCTTGGAAACACTTTCCCCATTCTCCCACCCCACTATTTACTGAAAGAATTTGAAGGAAGTGCAATGTTATACAACAGGAATGTAGGACCACCTTATGGAGAGACACTGTGGGTCTCACCGTCGACAGGAAACGATGCCAAATTCCTGCTCAGGAATCTGGAACAAGCACTTCAACCTCTTTCTCATCTCCTCACATCTATTACACTTTAGTCCACAGCAAGTTGCACAGTTGCTGAATTCCAACCCAAGTAGGCTGTATTTTACTGCTGGGTAGTAATTTGCAAATGTTTCAGGTGTGGTTCCCTAGCAAAACCATCTAGTGCTGTTGAAAGGAACAGGGCATCTTTCTTCAACACAGAAATAGGCTATGAGGTCCTTTCTCCTCTCCTGTGGCTATACTGACACTTCGTTCATGTTTCTGTGACTGTTAGTGTATCAACACAAGAGAAAATAGCACTTTTTCCCTTTTTACTTGTTTATGCCCTGTTAGCCATTCAGAACATGTCAGGGAGGGCCCCAGTGTATAACAGGTTTGGCAACATAAGCAGCAAGAATATGTTGGTAGAACCAGGGAGGAAGATAAGGAACAGAAACTCTGTGGCAATTACACATTAACTTTTCTCACTGCATCTCATGTCCTTCAGCTGAAAAGTTTCCTATTTTAGAATGGTGAAATTACGTCTGGAGAAAAGGAATGTTCCATGCTGCTCAGCATACAGGTCTAATTTTCTCTTCTTTCCAGAGACAGCTAGTACAGTCTAGAATGACAGCAAGTTATCTTCCTGTGTTCTTTTAACTATTCTGAATTGAGTCCTTAGTTTCATCTTACAAATATTTTTCTGCTCATTTGTTCTTTCCACACTCTGGAAATTTCCATGGTATTCCACGTGATTCTTTCACCGTATTCTGGCAGTAGGATCTTAACTGCCCTCCTTCTTCACATTTAGTCGTGGCCATCTCCTCTGTCTGATCCACATTAGGAGCTCTAAATTAGCAGAAAAGGAAGAAGCATTTCAGTCACCAGGATGGATTCCTTCAGAGCAGTGCATACTGTTAGTTTACATCCCGCATACAGTAACATCTCAGTAGAAGTACTGCAGTGTGCAGAGATTCTACACAAGTGAAGGAAGTCTTCCAGCAAAAAGTAAATAATTTAGACCAAACTGAGCTCTATCATTAAACTAAAGCAGTTGCAGAAAATTTTACCAATGCTAATGAAACCTCACAAATTTAAAGTGCTTGCTCTAAGGAGAACACCAAATAAAAAGATGAGGAAGATTCTAGCCTTCACTTTGTTTTTTTTTCCCAGACAAAAAGCAAAACATGATGTATGTGAATTTAGAAGTCTGTAAGAGGATATAAAACCCCTCATATCATCTTGGTAAATGCTTGCTATTTTTCTGTTCCTCTCCTGGCAGGAGAAGGAGGTGCTGCTTTGATAATTTTAAATACTTAGGAACTTTAGGTGTGCAGACAGCCCTGAAAACACATCTTGATTGTGACTCCTCACTTTCAGAAAAGAGAAATACTTTAGTTGTGCACAACATAACAAGTGTCTCTGACTCAATCTCTGTACATTTATGCTTTTCAGGCATCCTTCATACAGCTGAAAAATTAAGAGCATCAGTAGAAGCTCTTTGTGTAATATCAGTCCTCCTGTGTCCACATCTCAGCCCTGATCTACAGAGAAAAGCCACTGCAGGTAGAAGACAGTCATGCCAAAAAAATCCACCACACAGTGACTACACATATAACTTCCAACCATTGTCCTGTAAGAACTGGAATAAGCTGGAAAGAAACAGAGATTGCCAGTTCCCAAGAAATATATGACCATTAAGCTCTGGCAGGACAAATATAAATAGTTTTCCCAAAGTTACAGACATATTTTGAGTATCCAAGTACAGGGGTTCTGCTTTCCTTGGGGTTTTGCTTTCTCCTGCCTAAAATTGACCAGAAACATCAACCAGAGCTCATGACTGCCCCATGATCTCTAGATAAATTGCAGTGATGCAATTTGCCTAGTCACAAAAGTGACTATGCAAAACCTGGGGGACAAAAGGAGAGGCAGACAAGACTGGAAAAAGTGATTCAATAACACTTTGTCCCCAGTACCTGCTCAGGTTCTCAGAAATTGCTTCAGGATGAGGTTATGGGGAGGAATAGACTTAGCGATTACGGTCAGATTAATCGTGCCGGGGTGTGCACGTCACAAGCCCTTGGGAATAAAGCAAGCTTCTCTGCATACCAAGCTGATAACTGAGCTTACTGTAGGTACTAAGTTAATTAGTAGCACTCTGGGCAGAAGGTTGAGTAGATAGTGAGATGAAACAGGGGAAAGGTGAAATGCTTCCTAGAGGCTGACAACGAGATATGGCAAGAAACAAAGAAAGAATTTTTTAAAAAAGGGAATTCACAGTCTTAACTAAAGAAATATACTGTTAAATGAAGGTTCCCACAGTATGGCCAAACAACAGAGAACAGAAAGCTTTCTGTAAAAAAGAAAGAAATCTCTACTGCGCATGAAAGGGAGAGAATTTAGCATGGTAGGATTAATGTCCTTGTTTACTCTCCCAGGCTTCAACACCTGGTTTAACAAACCCTGCAGAGTGATACCTCTCAGGCCTTACCCAAGCCCCACTGCATTTTCTGAGCCTTTTAATCACCAAAAACTTCTTGATCCATCTGTGTGATCAATTTTTCTTTGTTATGGATGCCAGTGACAGTCTGAACCAGACTGTGGAGAGAACCAAAACAGCAAATAGACAAAAATTTCAGAAGTCCTTCAGCAATGCTAAACGGCCTCACATAGAAGCACTTTTCTGCTAGAAAACATATAGCAAATGTTAGTTCATAGAAATGCATCCTGCTTTGTATCCTTAGACTCATAAAGCAGTATCTATCACATACATAAACATGTTCAACTAATGCACTCACAGTTGCATCGTAAAATATTGTTGTTTTATGCATGCTTGTAAATGAACAAAAATAATTCCTAAAAATTCAGCACCATCATCCACGAATTGCATGGGTAAAATCTACAGGAGTTACTGAACTCTGAACTTTAACAGAAATAAACTGATGCAATCAATACAAGCAACAACCAATTCAACACACACCTACCATTTCTAGCCTCATTCATCCCAATATTTCATAATTATGTCCAAGACTATTTTAAAAAATGGTGCACCAATCAAAACTATTGTACAGGTTTTCAGCAAAACCAATATCTTTCTGTCTATCCACAAATCAAATACAACATTTACATTCACAGAAGTAGTTCACCAGCAAATAATGAAGAATTTTTTCACCTTTCTGACTTGCTACTAACTTAGCAAAAAGATGTAGCCCCAAAGCAGTGCCTACTCCCCAAAGGAGAATGTGCAGACAAGCAAAATGCCTCAGCTCCCTCCACACAGCTGAAGTACCTTCTGAAGGAACTTACAAGGGGGATTCAACAATGGTCAAATTGTTGAGGCCTTTGGACAGTAGACAGTGTACATACCAGAGCTGGGAGTTGTCTAAAGTCATCAAGCTGAGCTGGTAATCCATGATACATCTAACAGGCTTTTCTGAGTAAAAAAATGGGTCTTATATTCTTTCTACACCTTTCTGTGGGGCTTACTCCATCAAAGCAGGAAGACTTCCTTCTGCTCCAATGGTTTGGGCCAAGTCAATCAAATGACAGCCACTACAGCCCTGGAAATTATTTCCACTCATCCTCCCTTCTCCTCCACCACTCTGGCTATGCATTCCTATTGCTTCCCTTTAATGGGGAACTAATAGTTAGATGATACTTTAGGGACAAGATTAAGCCCACTAAATTCACTTTGAAAAAATATAAATACTTTCCCACTGAGATAGATGGGCTGGTTCATCAAGAGATCACCTGAGGACTGAGTCACTGCAAGGAAGACACAAGGAAATGGAGAACAGGCAGGGGGATAATTTTAATTACCTCCCCAAATCAGCAGGATGTAAATCTATTACCTCTGAGGAATGGTTCTAACATCCACCAGCTACACTGGTTAGAAAGTAGTTGCTGTTTGTGCAGATTCTACCATGGGTCAGTGACAATGCCTGTGTAAAGAAGCTCTCAAAACAGTTTCCTCAACTCTTCCTTTGCAGTTAAGCTGTTCTCAACACCAGGCAACCCCAAAATGGAAATAATATTTTCATCTAAATAATAGCCTTGCGAAATGACATGCTACACACCAGAATCCTGACTTTCTCCCCTTTATGTGGGTGTTAAGTCTGCCGTCTTCGAAAGAATTCTCTTGAAAGCAAAGAATGGATAACAATCAAAGCTAAAGGTCCTTTATCTGTCAGCAGCCAGAAAGGCAATTATAAGGAGAAAATATTCAAAACACAGAAACAGTGACAAGTCCAGGCTGGAAGGGCAGATGATCTGGTCCAACCTCCTACAGAGAGCTGGGCCCTGGATTCAGCTGTGTCTTGAATATTTCCAGCCAAGAAGATTCCTCCATTTCTCTAGGCAAGTAATAGCATGTTGCTGTTTTCACATTAAAGACTATTTTTTTTTATATCTGGAGGCACTTACCCTTTTTCCTGTTGCCTCTTATCCTGTCACCATGTACCCTCATGAAAACTTCCCTCTCCTCTCTGTAACCACCTACTACTATTGGAAAACTGTGAGTAGACACTCACCACCTGCCCAAGCCTTCCCTCCTCTCGGCTGTACAAATCCAGCCTCTTAAGCTGTCAACATCCTCCAACCTTCAAGGCATTCACCAGACCATATCCAATTTTTCAGACCACATCCAAACAGGGGGGACTAAAACTGTACAATATTTCATGTGTGTCCTAACAAGTGCTGCTCAGAATAATCCCACCCCTTGATCTGTTCACTACCCTCTTATTGATGCAGCCCAGGACACAGCTTGCCTTCACTGCTCCAAGGGCACACTGCTGACTCCTGCTGAGTTTCCCTTTCATCATGTCCACCAAGCTTATTTCAGCTGAGCTGCATCCCAGTCAGTCTGGCCCCAGCCTGTACCGCTGCTTGGGATTATTCCATCCCTGCAGGACTTTACATTTATCTTTGTTGAACCTCATGCAATTCTTGTCGGCAAGAAACCTCCAAACTAAGTACTATTAATAGACATTTAGCATGAGGGCATCTTCCTGCTACAGACCACCATGAGCTGCACCCTGCTCCTGGAGATAATTCATCCTATAGTATTCAAGAACTTACAGTGAGGCAAGCACCGAGGAGTTCTTCTATAGGAATTCAAGAGAACTCTCTGCATCAGCAGCCCTTACCCTTATGGAAGATTCCAATTTCCCAGGCATCACCTGAGATGAGCACATCTAGGAAATTCCTGAAGTTTGAGGGATGTACCTTCTTGTCACAGATACTCAGTGAGACAACTAAGAAAGATGCGCTCCTAGACTTGCTGTTTGTGAATAGAGAAGGATTCGTGGGAGTGTTGGTGCAGCCTCACCCAGAGTGGTGGCAGCAGTTCTGGGCCCCACCATTTCAGAGGGGTGTGAAAGTCTTTGAATGTGGGCAGAGGAGGGAAACAAAGCTGGTGAAGGGGTGGGAAGGTGTGTCCTGGGAGAAGCAGTTGAGGGTTCTGGGAAAAAGGGAGGCTGTGAGGTGACTCCCTTGCTCTCTGCAGCTCCCTGAGGAGGCGAAGGGGAGAGGGAGATTCTGATCCCTTCTCCCAGGGATCCAGTGATAGGCCAAGTGGAGATGGTTCAAAGCTGTGTCAGGGGACATCAGGAAACATTTCTTTACCTAGAGGGTGGTCAGACACTGGAACAGGCTTCCTAGAGAGGTGGTCAATACCCCAAGCCTGTCAGTGTTTAAGAGGCATTTGGACAATGCCCTTAATAACATGCTTTAGCTTCTGGTCAGCCCTGAAGCAGGTGGGGAGTTGGAGAAGGTGCAGGTCCCTTCCAACTGAAACTATTCTATTCTATTCTATTCTATTCTATTCTATTCTATTCTATTCTATTCCATTCTATTCTATTCCATTCTATTCTATTCCATTCCATTCCATTCCATTCCATTCCATTCCATTCCATTCCATTCCATTCCATTCCATTCCATTCCATTCCAGTTTTCAGACGCACACTAAAGGTTAAGATAACAGAAACAATCCAGTACCTTGCTGATCATTACCTCTCATTCCAGTCCCAGATAGTTCAGGGAGTAAAAATGTTTCTAACTCAACCCTATGTGAAATAATAACCTCTTTCACCCTTTTTTCCCCTTTTGTTTGTAAAATCAAAGAGGGCACAAAACAACATTTGACAAACAGGAGTTGATCAGGAAAAATGTATGACAACATTTTACAGAAGTCATAAATAGATTTATGTGTGGGCCACGTGATGTGGGCTGGGCAGGCAGTTGTTCCTGCTTTGTGAGGCAGAGATCAAGATTCCTTTGCTACGTGGGGAAAACCCCAGAATTTTCAGGGCAGTTTCTCTCATTGAAGTGAAGCATACCAAAGAGATACGACACAGGTAAGCACTCCCCCACTGCTCACTCCGCCCTCTTTCCTAATGAGTTTCCTGCTTTTGTGGGACAGACCGAGAAGAGCTGCAAAGGAGTAGAAGGTGTGTGATTGTCTAGAAACTGCTTTGGATTCAGAACCTGGAAAACAGATATTCTGCCTTCCCATGCAAAACCTGTACAATGGGATCTTCCCATCAGTTGGTATCTTCCCATATTCACTAGTTTCCGACTTTTATTTTCAAAAGAAATCTTCATAATTTCCCTACCAAAGAACTCAAAAGGAGGAAGGGAGTCTTTTAACTGGTGTTCTATCCTCGGGTCAGAACAGGAAAGCAGCACTGCACATTTTTCCTTGTGATGAAGAGAGAAGTTAAAACATGACTGCTCGTACCTACCGAAACCTTTTTCTGGTAAGTAGATGTTAAAAAAAATGTGTTTGTTTTGCTTATATACATTTAACTATTTTTGCTGTAATAAGGGGAAATCATACAATATAACATGGAGCTACATAAAACTGTTTATTTGTTTGGAGATGCATATTCATTAAAATATGCCCATTGTTTCATGCTTTTTTCCTTCAAAGAGGTTTTCACCAAAACAGTAGGATAGATGTAGGTTAGTATAACATGTGCAAGACAGCTCATTAATTATGGTATTCTTGAATGCCACAGATTCCTGGTATTCTGTAGTGACTGCACACAGTGAAAACTGCTGTCTCTTTCACAGAAATGGGGTTTGGAATGGGGCACAGGAAAGGCTCTCATCTCTGAGAACAGAACAAAAAAAAAAAAAAAAAAAAGGCACATCAACAGAAAAAGAACTGAGAATACAGGCAAAAACTGAAATAAACACCTACATTTTACAAAACCACAGATACCCTAGCTACGTCCAGAACCTAATGTTACATTACTGCTCTAATGCTACATTGAAGTAAGATGCTCAGTCTACCAACACCTACGTTTTACAAAACCACACATACCCTAGCTACGTCCAGAGAAGTAAGATGCTCAGTCTACCAGGGCAGACAGGCCTATTGCATAGTGCTGCTTTTCTTCCGGGATTTGAATGAGTATTTGAATGTTGATTATGCAAGGCACAAAAGTCCTAGAATTAACCCTTAAAGTTATTCTGTGTCTTGTTTTCGCAGTAGCCTCAATCTGCCTCCCTGTTAAGCCAGACCTTTTTAGGTATGTCTGGTAATAAGTGCTGATGGTCTACTTGTGCATTTTATGTTTTGCAACTGTATCCAAGTATTCCAGCCATTCAATATACACGCACATAGGAAATTCTAATATGTTTACATTGGTGTGCACAGATTTCCCAGGCTTATGATGTATGGGCACGTACTTGAGTGTGTATGTTTTTACTTTGGTCACAAATACTTAGAAATGTGTTTATATGCTCATGTTTCATGCTGAAAAAACTGTTCCATCTTCCACAGATGTCTGTCCCTTTAAGTGCTCATCTGTTCTCAAGTGCCTGCTGCCACCATCCCTCCTGCCATGTGGTTAGAGACACGCTGGAAGAGCATCCGCCAAACCTTGCTGCTCCTGTTCACCGCTGCTCTTCTCATCGGGGTCACCATGCTGGCCATCTCCTCTAACATCAACCCAGTGGGCTATTTCTTCCTCGGGGTAGGGGGAGTGTGCCTGGTCGGCTATTTGCTGAGTGTGTTTGTCGAGTGTTACCTGAGGAATCAACACCGGCATGATGCAAATGAAATACCTCCAAACAGGCAAAGCCAAGCAGGGTAAGCAGCAGCCTGGTTACTCCTCTTTAACTCTCTCACCTCACTCATGGCCATTTTAGATACTCTTCTGCTGCCCTTCCCCTGAGGCACCAAACGCAGACTCTGTTCCCAAAGACAAAAGTTTTTCTGGGATCTTTTTCCCTCCTTATTGACATGGAGGTTGCAAATGTCAGTGCCACGCATATCCTGTACCTTTCATAACATGTATTTTCTTCCCCCTGGGAACTGATCCACTGAAACTTGCCAATGTTCAACCGATCCAGGCCCATTTTATTTTTCTTTGAGTAATCAAGGCTTGCCAACAATGAGTCAGACAAGGAAAAAGAAAAAACGTTGAAGCAATACCAAATCTTATTTGGGTTTAGCTCTATAAACCTTATCTCTGGAGCAACTGTTTCTTGGCAAACTTTAAGAGAAACTTGTACCTGGGTGTGTTTCCACTCTTAAAATTCCTACTTGGCACTAATAAAACCCCTGATTTTTAGAGATTCTGAATACTACCACCTCTTTTTGGCTTCATGTTCATTTGCAGGTTCTCAGCATCACCTAATTTAACCCCAGTTTTCCTACTCTCATTGAAGAGGTTAACTTTATTTGTAGCCTTGCTTTATTGTGTATTCCAAATAATCATTATCCACGTGCATAAATGACTTGATGTTCCCAAATACAATGTTTATTTTTAGAAAGACTATATAAAAAAAGAAGTCTATATTGAGCCCCGCTAGTTTTGGGGCAAATGTGAAGAAAACTAGTATCCTTTTATTTAAAAATATGACCTGAAAAGGAAAATGTCTCCAAAGTAATATTTTTTTCTTTGCAGATAGTTTTTTAAAACATGGAATGATCAGTCCTTTTTTAAACTAAATGAAAGTACTTAATTTTCTCCACTTCCTAAAAATGGATGGACATTGAGCTAATATATTAAAAAAAATAGGTCCTGTTTTATTCTGTGAGATAACTAGTAGTTAGCAATCCCTAGTGATAAAATTTAACTGTAGGAAGACACCAGGTTAAGCCTAGGACACTGAATTGAACAGTGTGGGAACTTCACTAACTCTGTGAAATGTGGGAAAATGGTCAGACAAGCTATTTTCTATCCAGTAAGAATGACATTCAGTTGGCTGAAGAGGTGAGCTGATCCAGGGGCAGAATATCCTACATGGCAGTACCACGTGAGATGCCCTGTCTCAATCCCATTTGTTGATTGCAGCATGGTCCCTGTAGTCCATGATCCATCCTACAACTACCCAGTAAAATAACATCTATGTGGCATTGCTCTCTGGCACAGGGTGAATGCTGCCTACGAAGCGCCCACCTACGAGGAGGTGATGACCATGTCAGCTCCAGCAATATGGACAATTACATCCAGCCCAGGCTCCGTGCCCCCGCCGCTGAGCGAGCCCCCCCCGTACAACGTCGTTATTGGATCCTCTGCCCAACAGGAGGTGACGGTGGAGGTGCTCCAGGGGCCAGTGCCACCAGACACAACGCACACCTCCGGGACAGACACGGGCCCCAGGACGCAGCTGCAGCTGGTGCTGCCCCCAAGACTGCAGCGGTTTGTTTCGGACATCCACGAGGAGAAATACGCTGAAGAAAGGTTTGAACCACTGGAGCCACTCACTCCACCCCCTGCTTACGAGACTGCCATCAGCGATGAGGTCTTTGAAGATGCTCACCAGCCCACTGCGCTAGGACTGATTTCACCTTCCATGAATACAGAACCAAACCCTCACCCCAATACAGGATGCTCCTAGAAGGATGGTAAAACTGCTGATAACGTTTTGCCTAAAAGTTTGTCTCACCATTCTTTGAACCAGAATTGAACTACAGACACGGCTTCTGATGTTACTAGAATCTTTTTGCCTAAAATAGAAATCAATGCGATACCACACTGCTTTGTCTTGGCACATACATAAAACCACTGTGAGGAAAGTTGTGTTACGTATGGCAATATTCTCAAAGTGGAGACACACCTTTATGGGAGAGGAGAAGTAAATCCTGAGAGGGGACAAAGTTGCCAAAAGACCTCTGAAGAAGGACTGTAGGATGCAGCCAGAAGAATCTGCCTGAGAAAGGGGAGGAGTAGAAAGAACACTAAGCACGTTCTGCCTGTGCATTGCAAACATTGCAATATTGCTGAGTGCTGTGTGGTCATCAGCCACCCTGAAATCCCTACAGAGGGAACAGGCCTGCGCTCCCCACGTTGCTGTTTTGCAGCATCACAAATTTAAGGTCTGAACTGTTTGTTACTGTCCCTCTGCCACACCTGCTCCACATTCTCAACTATGCTACATGGGAGTGTGACTGAGGGGAGAGTGTCTGACTGCATCTGGAAGCTGCTACCACCTGATACCTGTCACTTAGGGTTGAAAAGCTGATAGTATGCATCAAATTATTCCTGTTGTTCACAAAGTTCTTGTCCCACACAGCCAGTGGTGGACAAGAGGGAGGTAAGTTTTCCCCCTGCAAGAGGGATCAGCGATGGGATACATACACATGTAAGCAATTCTCTGCTTGGACTCCATGGCTCTTCATACAACAGGGTGTATGTCTGCTGTATTACAGATGTACTCTAACAGATTGCCTGAGACACTTTATTGTTATCATGCACAGAAAGGCCAAAGCTCCTACAGTTCTCTGTGGGCTCTGGAAAGATCCAGTTTGTCTGCCAAGGCAGCGGAGCACCTGAGGACAACAGTCCCAAGACACATTTCATCATGGTGGTTCTAGGCTGCAGGCAGGTTCTAGCTTTCACTGATCAGTGATGCTGTGCCTTTTTAAATGAGCTAAATTGTTCAGCTCTGCAGTGTCAAGGTCTGATCTGCAATATGCAAAGAGATGCATTTGCATCTGGTGAATGTCCAAGTTAAAAAATAAAAATGGTGGTCTGAATCTCCTGTGAAGGAGAGCAGCAATCATCACAGCCTTGTTCATGACTTCATCTCTAATTCATATGAGGAACCAGAAACAAATTTATTTCTTATTGTTTGATTCTTTATCGTTCAAAGAAAAAGAAAAGACCTTTTATGTCATTTATAAATAAACAGAACTGCATTAAAAATTTCTGGTGGCATCATTAATTTTTCCTCCCAGAGAAACTCCACAATGCCATGCTTTTGCTTGCATTCTGCTTATTTGATAATCTTGGCTTAGAAAAGAGAGAGGAGTTCCATTTCTGAATTGACAGCTGAATCACTTTATTATCGTTATTGAGGAAGCAATTATGATACCTCTATCATGGAAGTATTAGGTAAGACAAACTTGCTGATCAAGGCAATTTGATTTCTTTAATCAATCACTACTTGCATTTCTCTCCTGTATTGGCTAACAGAGAAGGAAAAAAACCTCACCAAAAGGTGTCACAGGTATGTGACACAGGCACAGAAACTCTGAGTCTTAAACTGGGCAACTCAGGACCTGCCTGAGTGCACCAAATTACCAGGAGTCTGGTAGACTTTCTGAAGAAATTCAGGTGACCAGGACAGACTGGAGAAGGCCCAAAACAAAGACCAAAAATGTCACCAGTTATGATCAGTACAACTTCGTCTTCAGCATTTGTAACAGTTGTCAAGCCTTTGGACTTGTGTTAAGCACCAGGACCCAGCAAATTTATGTGCTAAAGAATAATGTGCAGAAGCCATCTGAAGCTTTATGTGACTTTTTTTGTAAGTTGTGTGAGGAACAGCAGTGGGAGCTGGTGGTGTTTAGCTGGAGAAGGCTCAGGGGAGACCTTTTGGCTGTCTATAACTCCCTGAAAGGAGATTGTAGCCAGGTGGGCTTTGCTCTCTTCCCCCAGGCAACCAGCGGCAGGGCCAGAGGAATTGGCCTCAAGCTGTGCCAGGGGAGGTTCAGGCTGGACATCAGGAGGAATTTCTTCTCAGGAAGGTTGTTGAGCATTGGAATGAGATGCCCAGGGAGCTGGTGGAGTCACCGTCCCCGGAGCTGTTTAAGGAAAGGCTGGACGTGGCACTCAGTGCCATGGTCTAGTTGCCATGGTGGTGTTCGGTCAAAGGTTGGACTTTATGATCTCAGAAATCTTTTCCAACTCATTTTAACAATTGGCTCTGTGATTGTGTAATGAGAGCTGTGACTTTGCTTTCACTAGGATGTTCACTTGATTTTTCCTGTGTATTTCCCTTCATATTTCTCTGCACATCCCGTGTGCTCTATTTCTCCTTCCCTCTTAATTACACGTTATCACTTCTGATTGCAGCTGATTTCCGCAGAAACTCATCTCAACAGAGGTAAAGAGACTAAAATAGGTTAAAAATATATAAATAAAAAAGGCCCAGAGGCGGTACGCTTCCCAGGAAAGCCGCACCCCCGCAACCCCCCGCTGCAGGCCCGGCCGCTGCCCCGGCTCCTCATCCCTGAGGGGCCGCGCCCCAGCCCGGGCAGGAAGAGGCGGGAAAGCGCTCCCGCTCCAGCGGCGGTCACGTGACGGCGGGAAGCGCTTCCCGCCGTTTGAATCGCGGGGGCCGCCGGGAAAAGGCGCCCGCGGTTTCTTTCCGCCCGCCCGTCGTCAGGCGGCGGCCGCGGCCCGAGGGGTCCCGCCGCTTCCTCCCGAGCCCAAAGGCGGGAGGGGGCGCGGGTGGATCCTCGCCCCGGGTGTCCCCGCTCCTGCCAGGATGCTGGCGGCGTGCGGCATGCAGCGGTGCCACCAGGAAGCGCTCAAGAAGAACCGGGTGATGCTGGCCAAGCAGCTGGTGTTGAATGTGCTGGTGGAGCACATGGTGGAGAAGGACATCATCACCGCGGAGATGGTGGAAATGATACAGGTAACGCGGGTTGTCGCCTGCGCCGTGAGCTTTATTTCTGGCTGAGCGCCGGGTCGTTCCTTGCAGAGGCAGCATGGAAAAGACTCACCTGTTCCCTGCACATTTCAGTGTGATTGCACTCAGAGGGCCTGCAGGGGTATGGTTGCAGCGTGCAGGAGAATTGTGAGGTGCTTTTGTGGAAAGAAAAAGTGTATTTCCTCTAAGATTCCCTGTGTTTTGGTGTGCAGTTCCAGCACGCTGCGCTTTGTGGATCGGGTGGTAGCGTCCGGTCCTTTATTGTAATTTTATGCTTGCCTTTTTTCTTCCACGTGTAGAAGCAGGAATAATACGTATTTCCAAAACAGTGAAAATAAGTAAATGAATATGTTATATACGAGTTTGTTGTGGCACTCTCCATATAAAGAATTGATGCTTCATGTATATTTTTGTAAATTGCGTGAAGCGCCTTGCAAGGTTCAAGGCTCGCTGTCAAATAACAAATGCTATTTGTTTGTAGGCTTATGTTGCTTTCCCTCTGCCGTGGGTACCGTGGAGAGAAGTCATTGGAAATAGCTTGGGATTTCTCCCAGAGGGATGGTAATGCACAGAACACTGTGCGGGATGGACACGCAGCTCTTCAGAGAAAACAGACTGGAAAGGAAGTGGTTGAAGCTGCTCGTCAGGTGCATGTCAGGGCTCAAGTAAGGAATCGAGGGAATTTTTAGTTCCCCAGCAAAGTTCATGGTCCCATAATAAGAACAGATGCTGAAAAATAGGATTATGACCTATTTTCTGGGCACGAGCATAGAAAGTGTAAACCTGAGACTGATAAGGTTTTGATAGCAGTGAAGAAATAGCTTCCTGATTAATTTTGGGTGATTGTCAAAGATAACGTGAATCACTCTGCATACTTTGACGCAGTGTCAAAGATAATATTAGATGCCTTGTGGAGCCTGTCAAGGGTATCAGTGCTGAACTGTGGGAGCTCCAGGCAGTCTCACCTGAAATAGCTCCAGTCCCTAGTGGAAAAGAGCAGAGATACTGTGAAACAATGCAAGCCAGAGAATGAATCAAGGACTTCTCCAGGTTTGGGCTGTGAAACAATGCAAGCCAGAGAATGAATCAAGGACTTCTCCAGGTTTGGGCTGGAATAGTTAATTTCTTCATTGTAGCTAGTATGGGGCTGTGTTTTGGATTTGTGCTGAAAACAGTGTTGTTAATGTAAAGGTATTTTAGTTACTGCTGAGCAGTGCTGACTCAGAGCCAAGGCCTTTTCTTCTCACCCCACCCCACCAGCAATGAAGAGGAAGAAACTGGGAGGGAACACACCTGGGACAGCTGCCCCCAGCTGATCCGAGGCATATCCCACTCTGTTTGGTGGTGTGGTCAGCATAAAGGTAGGGGAAGAAGAGGGAAGGGAAAACCCTGAGTGACAGAGCATGGTGCTGTATGATGCCATGGTCTTGGATTTGATCCCTGTATGGGCCATTTACTTAAAAGTTGGACTCAGTGATCCTTGTGGGTCCTTTCCCAGTCACCACTGTGAGTGATGGAGCCCTGCTGTTCTTGGAATGGTTGAACACCTGCCTGCCAACAGGAAGTCGCGGATGAGTTCTTTGTTTTGCTTTGTGTGTGTGGCTTTTGCTTTACCTGTCAAACCAACTTTATCTCAGCTTTTCTCACTTTTATTCTTTGGATTCTCCCCACCATTCCACTTGGGGAGGAAGTAACTGAGCATCTGATGCTTAGCAGCCCACAGGGGTTAAGCAACAGCGTTGCTGAAGTGTGGATGGTGAGTAGGGTTGGGCTTTTGATGGCCTGCAGACCTAAGGGGGAGCAGGGAGAAGGGATAAAAATCCTTTCAAACTTAAGGTAATGACAGAGAAAGTACTCTTTTTGGCAAGGTGGTGTTGTAGGTAAAAAGTATTAAACTGAGACAGAAGGGAAGAAACCTAAAGGGATCTTCCCCTCCAGATGTAATGGAATAAAAGAGAATGCAACAATACTTAGTAATGGATTATCAGTAAGGAGAAAGGTGGTTCTGATGGATGTCAGGTGAAGAGTAATAGCTTAGTGGCAAAATTATGCCTAATACAATAAGCACACCTAAATAAGAGCTTAAATGTGTATAAATAGGAGTAGCAGCCTGAGCAAGAGAGCAGAGTGACTTAAACTATTATTGTGGGGTATTGATCTGGAAATTGCAACAGAAATAGAAATATGGTAGAGGTGGAAGAAAAGCTGGAACTGCAAAATACGCATTGTACTAGAGGGATAGAAATGAAGGGATAGTCCTAGACATAACAGTGCTATGGAGAAAAAGTGCATTTAAAAAAATCACTCGTGTGGAAAACACTCTTGCCTTTCATTTTCCTGCAGCAGGTCTGTGAATTTTTAATATTCTTCCTGTCTCTGGCAAATGTGAGCACAGGTCTTTTAGAAGTGCTGTTAAGTAGCCTGTTATTGAAAACGTAGTGTGATGCTGATCGTCGGGTACCTTAATGGAAGCAGGAGGAGCCAAATGCCATTGTCTGATGAAAGGGAATAGATTCTTCTGGATATTATAACTGACTGGTTCTATATATATCCTCCTGCACCCCCAATCAGTCAGGAAATCAGTCAGATCTGGATAAATAGTTGTGATCTAAATCATCTTTTCTTAAAAACACCACAGTTACCCTGGTCCCGTTGGCTTGATTTAAGCTAAACAAAAGAAGATGATGGTTCTGGAAATAGAGCACTTAAATAGATTTCTGTAATCTAAATCAAGGAGCTTAGGGAGATGAAGCATGAGATTTTTTTACAAGCGTGGGGTGTCAAACCAGTACTGAAACTTTACCATAACTAAGAAAAAGATGGGAGTGGGAGTGTGTTGCAGGAAGAGCCACTGCAGACAAGGGTGGTTGAACTGGATGAAGAGCTCACAAGAAACATGAAGAGTAAGTAGAGAGTTTATAGGTGTACAACATTGGAGAAAAATCAGTAAATAGAAGCTGCTTCCTTTGATGTCTGAAATGTGGGGAGATAGCAGGATCTGACAGTGCTGAATTTAAATTGGGTCATTCAGAAAGATACTAAACCATGTGGATTTTTTTACACTGTATATACTTTCAATAAAGTATAAAGAAAACAATTGTGTTTACTTTGTTGTGAAAATGATGTTATAATTATCTAGGTGAAAACCCAGAGGAGGGGGATTTCAAACACAGGGGAAAATTGTGGCAGAAATAAAGTGGGACAGTGGAAACAGCTATTTTTAAGGCAAGCTCCAACATATACTTGCATAAATGCCTTCTTGTTGGAGCATCAGATGTTCTTCCAGAGCTCGGGGATGGACTTTTAAAATTGCAGATATGGTAGCAAGAGCTTTCTTGCTTTTTAAACTTGAGAACTCTGTACTGTAGTCAAAGACTGAGATTGTACAGAGATTTAAATACTCAGTTGATCACTAGACAGTAATGAAGGGATCACTGGTTTTGACAAGTGACATAAATTTGGTTAGAATGTTTTTCAATTATATATGCTTTTTCTACAGCTTCTACAGGTGTATAATAAGACTAATAAGGAATTTTGACAGGAATTCAGAATTTATTTGCAACTAGTTTCTGTTATGCAGGTTATCAAACCCATCTGTGAAGGAAAGAAATAAATTAAAGCCATATTGGGAAATAAAATGAAAGAAGTGTCTTATTAGCTTCTGAATGTTTGCTTAACGTTATTTAGCATAGCCTAAATGTGATGTTGAAGATGAAGTCGTATCAGGAGGCACAGCTTTGAGTGTTTAAGGAAGCATTAAGGAGGAAGTCTGCCAAAAGCTGGCTGCTGTGCATACAAAGTTCAGAATACAAACATTATGGAAATTTCAATAAAAGTATCATTCTGGTTCTTGAGGTCAGCCTGTGTTCTTAACTATCATTTATGGCTTAGAGTTATAGACTAGGAAAAGATGAATGACCTTTAGCTCATCTCAAAACAGCTGCAGGTCTACTAGAAAGGAAGAAAAATGCATTAGATACTTTAGAAATCAAGTGTCAATTTACTTTATTAGTTACAATAACATTCAGTGAGCTTACAGCAAGACACAAATATAAGGAGCTGGTTATTTTTGATGCACTAATGGAGCAGTGATACCAGGAGAAAAGTACCTTCATGCTTCTGGGAAGACACAAGACATTATTATCAGTACTTCTAGTCAATAGTACTCTGAAAATTCAGGATCCTGTGGGAATAGGAGGAGGTACTTACACTGTTAAGGGAAGGAGGCCATTTATGAAAAAAATTACTTGTTTCCTGTAGCAAATCAAGACCAGTTTATAGAAAGAAGTTTGATAAACAAGGGAAAGGACAGAACACTGAAGTCAAGGAACACTATTGATAAAAAGCAATGCTCTTAGTTACAAATAAATACAGGTCTAAATTCTAAATAGGTTCATAAACGTTGGATCCACAAGACTGGGCAATATCCTCCCAAACAATGTGTTGGGGAAAAACCCAAATTATTTTTGACACCAGGCTTGATAATTATGACGGAAACCAGATGATGTGAAATCTTCTGTAGCAGAAGATTTACACATGTACCTCAAGGCTTCTTTTTTTCTTTTTCTGATTTTCCTGCGATTGGTATATTGTTAGGGCTTAATTCTGTGTAACTCATCAGCTATTCCTAATTGTCCACCAAAAGGAGAGATCCTGGATCTAAGTGATAATTTAAAAAAAGAGGATGAATTCCATATAAATTTATTTCTGATACCCAGCATTTTGGCATGTAATTCTTGGTGTGGTTTAGATTTCACAGGGAAGGGTATAATTGTGTAAATTACGCATTTTGTTGGCAAATACCTGTTCATATTTTAACAATTAGAACTTCTTGGCACGGTTTCATTTTTTGATGGTTACTTTTCCACATATACTAGTATATATTGCATCATTGGTCTAAGTATTCATCTGTACATAGGAAATACCATTCTGGAATGGACTGCATATGGTAAGTATTTTACTTAATGTTTTCTGGAGGATTTAAATATCTGCCTGAGACCATAAACTATTGGGTAGTAGTAGAAGCATGTTTTCAACTTTGTGTATTCAGTGAGGAGAAGTAGATACTATTCCAATGGTAACTGGAAGTAAAATTGTAGAGAGAATACGGTGTATTACTGTGTGTGGTCATGTATGAATTGTTGGCTTGTTGTGTTGTCATGTACTCCCACTCCAGCAAATTGGAACAGAGGCGTGTGAATGAAATCAACTAGGAAGAGTATCATAATGGATCTAGTACAGCTAAGCACGTGGAATGTTTTTCTGGAAAAAAAAAATTACTCTGAGGATTCATTGGAAGTTAATTATGTCGGGTGTTACTTGAGTACGGATTTTGTTTTTTTCCTCTGGATTCAGGCCAAGTCTGGGAGCTTCGACCGAAATGTGGAATTCCTCAATTTGCTGCCCAAGAGAGGCCCTAATGCCTTCTCAGCCTTCTGTGAAGCTCTGCGAGAAACCCAACAGCAGCATCTGGAGGCAATGATCCTGAAGACCATGTCCAACCTGAGCCATGAGATTGCGAGGGTACAACAGTTTTAAAAAAATAAGATGGATGGCTTGCATTTCAGATGGGGTTTGGGCACAAAAGGAGCATTATCAAATGGGGAAAATTCAATTGTTTACAAAGGATAGAATGGTTTTGTTGCAAGCTGAAACTTGTAGTAGCTTTAGTAAAAGCGGAGAGGAAGAAACTTGGGAAGAAGAGAATTTTCATAAAGAGTCACAAGGTGGTAGAGGTTGGAAAGGGCCTCTGGAAGTCATCTCTTCCAACTTCCCTGCTCAGGTATTACCTTCAGTAGGCTTCCAGGGTCACATCCAGGCAGTTTCTGAATATTTGCAAGGATGGAGACTGCAGCCCCTCTGGGCAACTTCTTCCAGTGCTCAGGCATCTCACAATAAAAAAGCATTTCCTGATGTTTAAGTGGGAGTCTCCAGTGTTTCAGTTTGTGCCCTTGGCCTCTGGGTCTGTCACTGGCCACCACTGAAAAGAGCCTGGCTCTCTCTTCTTTGTGCTCTCCTTTCAGGTATTCACACACACTGATCCCCGGAGGGATGTGGGATCTCCTCCCTTCATCTCTTCTGCTGGCATCACTCCTAATGCAGCCTTTGTGCCAAGGGTGCATTGCTGGCTCCTGTTTGGCTTGGCATCACCAAGTCCTTTCCTGCCAAACTGCTTCCCAGCTGGGTGGCCCCCAGGAGATGTTGGTGCCTGGCAGTGATCTGCCCCAGGCACAGGGCCTTGCACTTCTTTTTGTTGAACTGTACAAGGTTCCTGCAGTGTTCTTACATCCAAGTAGTTCTTAATGGATGTATAATCAATAACCCAAAAATTGAAAGGAAGTATTTTTTTTTCTGAACTTTTTTGGATTACTATTCAGTGATTGTCTGAGTAGACTCTTAAGGAAACAAATACTTCTATTTCTTTTGTTATTTTTTTTACCTTTTCAATATGTGTAGTTAGTGTTATACTAAAAGAAGAACTTTGCAAAGATTCCTTGTATTTAGTGCATTGGCAAGGATGGAAACACTCAGTAAACATATTTTATACATAGGAAGGGAGAGCAAGTCCTTCTGAACAAATGTCCCCTTATTAAAACTTAAAATTTATCAGACTATCCTTTTAATTTTTTGTTTTCAATTTTGCATTAGTATACAGTGAAATCTTGACAGCAAACAAAAATTTAGGAATCATCAGACAAAACAAGCTTTTGTTAAAACCAGGGAAGCTAAGATGACCCCAGTGTAAAGATTCTAAACTGAGGATTTGGGTAGAAGTGGAGATGATCAAAGAAGGGGAGGAGTCTTGCATTGAGAGAAAGTGCTGCTTCTGTCTTGTCATGATGTTCCTTTTGGAAGTGGACCATAATATTGTATTTCAGTCATTTTTATGTGTATATAAATGCACGTATCTTTTCTTCCATGCTACCTTCAGCTTTTTACTATAGCAAAAAAAAAAAAATCTACTCTTTCTCATGGATTTATTAATGTCTTGTAGCTTGAACACTGTCATGAGTCAGATCTTCCATACCCTACCAGGGAGTCCTGTAATTCAAAGAGACCTCGTTGGCTTGGTGAGTTGCACATGATTTGCTACCTGGTTGGCTCCTGCCAATTTCTTAATACTGTCTTAATTCAGTTCTAGAAATAAGCTTGCTACCACTTTGCTCATCCCAGGAATACAAACTTGCCAGTAAACTGACTATATTATGATCAGAGAGGGTGCTTTGTAGCATATGGGAAGAGACAACCAATATGTGTTTCCTTTTAACTTTGTTTATTCTTAGGGGCACTTTGCTTAAAACAGTACATGTCTGTAAAATTCTAGATTTTGCTAAGATTTTCTTTAAGATTTGTAATAGAATTCCATTGAGCTAACGCTTTGATAAGATACTGACTTTAGGCAGTATTCCTTAACCAAGACTTCCTTCTTAAAAAGTTAGTTTAAGGCTTTATGTGTTATGTGGGTCCAGCTTGGTTTTCTGTAGCTTCTGTCAAGTGCAACAAATCAGCTTTTCATTAACATGCATTTGCAACTTAGACCAGGGGACTGGTCTAATGAAGAATTGCTGGAATGAATCTCCTTGCTAGTTTTTGTGTTGCCTCTGATAATGCCTGGAGTACTTCTTCCCTAACCACAGGTTTACCTTTATGCTGGTTACTAGGAGCTCTCTCTGGTGTAAAAGAGCAAGTGTCTAATATTTGGAACCTTTTTTTATTTGTGTGCAAGGGTTTTAGGCTGAGTTGTTTTGATTTTTTTAGAGCATATGTTCCTCCAACCAGGAGAGCCATGCCTCAAAAGGCTGAAAGAGGATTTCAGAAGAGATCGTGAATGTCATTAGCTCAGTTTCTTCGGTACAGAGGAGTGAGTGTTGATCTGCAAATGGCAAATAGTTGATTATAGTTCCCCTCATCTGCTGTTACCCAGAGGAAGGTGTTCTGAGGCAGATAAAGAAAGGGCTTTGCACTTCATGAAAGTTAAAATTGTCTCGTTTGATGACTTATGCATGTGTTCAGCATGGGAGGCCTTTTGTGAAAGGGAAGAACTATTCTGTTTGAAATTTTCTAGCAACATTTCGTCAGCCAAACTCTGAAAGTAAGAACATACTGTGCAAAACAGCAGAAAGCACAGGGATCTTAAATTAGTTGAGAATTCTGTTTTCTGTAGACTAGGCCTTAGATAAAGCTAACCCACATAGAAGCAAAAATAAGTAAAATAGGTATACTCTTACAGTACTTTTTTTCTCTTCTGTGTTTCATTTTGTGTCGGTAGTCCCTGATCGAACAAAATTTTTGGAGGTATGAAATATGCATAAATGAATATAGTTCAAATTTTGCAAGTTACTACCTTAATGCAGAGGCTTTGTGTCTGATTTTTATTTTTATTGATATATTTGGTTTTGCACAGAACCAGTGGAACATTCCTTGGATAACGGAGATGGTCCCTCAATTCCTCCAGTGAAGTATTGCACTCCTGAATTTTATCACAATCATCAGCACTTGGTAAGTTTTTGGCAGAGAAAGTATTAAAATGTGAGAGATGTGAGATGTTTAGATCTATCAGCTGAACATGTACCACTTAAAATGGAGTTGAAATGCTTCATGGGGATGCAGATCAGGGTTGTGCTATTTGTGTAACTGAAAGATGTTACCAGTTGTGCTGTATTTGATGTGTTTCTCATGTACAAGTGTCAGGAAATCCTGAGAAGTTGTGTAACTGAGCAAATCTCTGCCTGTTTTTTTGATCATGAAGAGCTTGGTGAAAGGACTTCTGTTCTCTCTGTGAGCTGTCAGTATTACTGCCTCAAGTTTATTTGTCTGTGTCCTCGTCTTCTGTAAGATGACAAACCCTGTAAATGACTGTAAGATAGCAGAACTGTGTTTTCAACTACTAAGTTGGCTGTTTTAATTGCCAACTGTACCCAACAGAGTCCTGAGGCTTAAGAACCAGATCAGGATTCTGTGCTAGAATTCTACCTGTGGGTAGAACAATCTGAAATTCTAGTCTTCTGCTGCAGTGTTTGAAGTTACATATATAATCTAATTAATTTTTGTTGATTCTGTCTGTAAGGCATAGTTTGTGGTGGGGTGGGCTTAAGGAAAAATCATTAGTGTTGTGGGATAAACACTTCATTAGGATTGTACAACGTCAGAGGCCCTGTGGATAACAAAACAGAGTTTTTGTGTGTTGGTTTTTGTTTGGGTTTGGTTTTTTAAGGGGTGGTTGTTGTGGGGTTTTCTGGAACTGTTTGTGGGGGTGACTTGATTAATGAGCAGTGCCAGTGTGAACTTGACTAGGCTTCTTTTAAATCTTTGCCTGGATACACTTTTTTGATGCTCTCCTTTGGTGTTAAATTTTACTTCCAATTTACAGGAGTGTTAGTGAGTGAATTACTATTGATTTGTTGTTTTTGGAGTCCTAGGGACAGAGGGGGAACTTAATCTGGAGACACCTCTCTTGAATTAGTTCTTTTCCTGTTAATCTCTTTTGCCAGTTACATAATTTTAAAGATCAACCCCTCGCTGTTACAATTACACTCATTGCTATTTTACATCTCTCTCTTCTCCCAGCAGCAATTAAGAAACGTTACCTTTGATGGGGGTGACACAAATGTATGGGGCCCTGCTGGGGTGAGGAAAGGGGAAAAAGTTAGCAATGTCTAATTCACTGTTTGAAATGGATAAGATGTGTTTCTTTTAAAGTTAGGAACAAGGCAAGCCAGTCTAACTTATTAATAACAGTACTGTAGCATTGTCAGTTGTGGAGGCTGGCAAGCACAGGCATATCGAGTTGGTGTGGAATGATTGCTGTTCTATTCTAACACGCTATTATTTCCTTGTGTAGTCTAAAATTACCCATTTCTAATCTTCCTTTCAGGCATACAAGCTGACATCAGAGCCCCGGGGCTTAGCACTGATCCTCAGCAATGTCCGTTTCAGCAGCGAGAGGGACCTGGAATATCGCGCAGGGGGAGACGTGGACTGTGCTTCCCTGGAGATGCTTTTCAGGCACCTCGGGTATCGAGTCACTGTTTTTCATGATCAAACTGCACAGGTAAGGGGGTACTGGGGTGATCCCAGTACTTTACAACTGGTGTGGACGAGAGTTGGTGTCATAATTGTCTCAAGAGGTTCCTTTTGGTACGTAGCTAAGCTTTGAGGATATGAGTCATCTCTTAGGAATAGAAAATAAGGCTAAACGTGACAGTGTCTGCTCTCATCCTGATCATCATGAGAAAGCTTGGAAGGCTGAGCTCTTCCAATGGATAGCAGGACTACACAAAGGACTACAAGAAGTACTAATCTAGTCTGACCCTAGTGCAAGGGGCAAGAATTTTGAGACTGCACCTGGCATGTGTGTTAAAAGCACAAATTAATAAAGTCTCCATTTACTCCAGATAGACTTTTTCATTGTCCTACTCTCCTAAAAGTTAAACTTTGCAAATATTTGATGTAGTCTTTGCTATTGTGATGTTTTCATGTCCTTTCACTGATAAGTCAATTGGCATCCTGTTTATCAGTCTTCCAGTATCCGTGCAGTTCAGTTCCACTCTTTCAGTCTTCACTAAAAACGTGTATGTGCTTCACTTAGGAAATTTGGTTGTGTTCCATGACTAACTTAATCAAACCACTCTCCCTAGGAATGCAGTTGCTGTCTTCTCCAGCCTCATTTGATCTTATTCCTTTTAAATCCTTATGAATTCAAGTGATGCAGGACCTGTTAAAGAGTGTTTTATTCAAGGACAGAGCTTTTGCAACATTGATACAAGATATTTGCACCTGCCATGTGGTCAGAGTTCCTGAAGTTTTCCAGTTTAAATTTTGAATTGACCACTGGTGTCTGAATGCCTGAAGTACCAGAGTATGTATCTGTTAAGTTGCTGCAACATCCAAGCCAGATTCCAGTGTCAGTGTAAAACCTCTGCAAAATATCACTTGGTTTCCTCTGCCGGCCTAAGTGATTCCTGCTTCACAGTGTTGTACTTAGGACTGACTATTCCATAAAAGAACAAGAATATTTTCCCTTTTTTTTTCTTAATAGAACATGTCTTTTTCATGTAAATTTGATGTGTGTAAGGATTTTCTTTGTAAGAGGAAGGCCATTGGTCTTCTTCCCAGAAAATTGATTCACTTTCCTTGTGGAAGTCTGGAAAGCATTAAACTTTTTTTTCCCTGTTCTAGGAGATGCAGAATGCTTTGGAGAGATTCTCCAAGCTACAAGATCATCGAGATGTGGATTCCTGCATTATAGCTCTGCTTTCCCATGGTGTGGAGGGTGGGGTTTATGGCAGTGATGGCAAACTCCTAGAGGTATATTGCTGAGTCCTGATTTCTTGTTGTAGGTTATCTCTAGGAAGGTAACAATGTTAAAAAAAAAGAAAAGAAGACTGAGGATTCACTTTTAAAATAGAAAAAATAAGGGCTGGAGGGAAGAAAAGGGCAAGGGGCTGTCTGTGAGAGGTCTGGAAAATGAAAAATGGCAAGTAGGAGAAATTATTTCTGTGTATAAATACTAGGGAGAGTGCATGAACCCAAGCAAGTATGAACCTGGGGAGAGGGTGGAGAAGGGAAGTGTTTGTCACCCAGTGAGTTTGCAGATAAAGGCGAAGATACGAAGACTAATAAGGTAATAAGCAAAATACAGGGAAGCAAGGTGAGGCTGGGTTTGGCTTACAGAAGGCTACAGTGAAGAAATTTCCTCTCTTCTCTCAGTTGCAGGAGACTTTCCGGCTCTTTGATAATGCAAACTGCCCCAATCTCCAGAATAAGCCCAAAATGTTCTTTATTCAGGCCTGCCGGGGAGGTGAGTACCCAAACACTAAAAGCCATGTACTTGGCATGCCATTAAGGCTCATTTTGCACACATGCACACCCTCACATTCAACTTGCTGTCAACTTTCCTCTTTGCTTCTCTCAGGTGTAAGTGGAACCCATATTCACCTCCCTCTGCCCTGCTGCTGCCACTGCATCTGTGCTCTGTAAGTGTCTTTAGCTCTGCATGAGGTGTGTGCATTGACTTGCAGACCCCAGAGCACCTTAGTGACATAAAGCTCTGTCATATCCCACTCATACCTGGAGGCTTCCTGGTGCTGTGCCTGCAGTAGGGGGAGTGGGGCACATGATGCACAAATAGCAGCACAGCATGGAGCAGTACACTAGCACTGGAGTGTTGCTGAGGTCCTGTCTTTCTCTTGGTCCTCAATGTGTTGTGTCTCTTGTGGTTGTCTCTTGAGCTGTCAGTTGGTTCTGATTATTTTGGGGGTTTTGTCTTTTTCCTTTACCTTTGTTTGTTTTCAGCCTCAAATGACCTTTCCTTGCACCCTTTTCCACATACTGCTGTTGGATTCTTACATGCTGTTGTATAGAACTCGTTTCATGATTCTTACAGACTTGTTCTTCTTCTGTGCTTTGTGCACCTCTTTTTAGTTCTGCTATTCCTTCTCCTTCCTTTTGTAACTGAACAAACATATCTGTAACTAACTACCTTTCAGATCTGCAAATAACCAATTTTTTCCCCTCAAGTGTTTGGACTCTATGAAATCGCAGATATTCCAAAGTGAAGCTCTGTTTATAGTTTCTTTTTTTCCATTGTGATGGAGGAGTTTTCCTAGTGTATATGCTTTTCCCCCTGCTTTTCCCTTGTTCCTCACAGTTGTCTCCCTTTCCCATTTTTAGCAAGCTTTAGAGTTTGTCCTTTAGTCTCTACTCTTCTTTAATCCCAACACAGGGAAGAGCCTGAAGTCTACATGAAGTATTTGGGTGATCAGAAATACTTGAGCCTTTTAAGCATTTGGGAATGTTGTAACATGCATGTTTATAAGATGAATTGAATCTGATTGCTTTCCTTATGTGAATGAACATTTAGATACTCTTGAACAAATGTGAATGTGCAGACTCAGAGTGGAAATAAGTGTGTAGTAAGTCAGAATTTTCAGCTGACCTCATTAGGTAATTATGTTTATTTGACAGGAATGTTACCATAATGAGTCTGTTAAGACTAACAAATCAAGCTTGGCCTTTGTATTTCCAAAATAGTTGCAGTTAAGGAAGAGTGGTAAAGGTTGCTATGCACAATGCTTTAGACGTAGGATATTGCAATAGACAAAGGATTAAGATACTTGAAAAACTGGAAGGAAAAACTCAATTAAAAAAAATCATCAGAGGAGGCAAAACCCTGCCTTGTCTAACCTCTTTTAAACCTTGATTAATAGTTGGAGGGAAAAGCCAATTACAAAGTAATTGAACTGTCAACAAAAATGTGTATCCTTTAGACAGCATTCAAAGGACTGTATAAATAGTATTGTCAACTTTGAAATAGTAATCAATCTGTCTGTGGCGTGCAAGTTAGCTGGAACTAGTTGAAACAAGAAATGCAGAAGAAAGAAATGCAGAAGTTATTCTTCTCTAATCTTACATTGTAGGCCTGCTCTGTCTTCTGTTAATGAGATCTACATTTTTAAAATGTAGATAAAAGACTGTTGGTACAGTCCTAATTCTCAGAACTTTTGGTAGGAGTCTGCTGAAGAAGTTAAGTAGTCCACCTACAGTCATGGATTGAAAACCAGTGGCAACAGAAAACAATGGGAAGAGTTTCAGTGTGGCATAAAATGAAACTTTGAAGTTGCTTGATATCTGTGTTTAATGTAGTAGATTCAAAAGAGTGAAAAATTATGCTAATGACTGAGTAGTTAGCAGCTATTTAAATTAATTGGCAGAACAGCTGTCTGGGAGCTTCAGTACAATTTAAACAGACTAGATGAATCTCTGGCAGGGGTTCTATAAATTAGATGTTAAGTATGCAGAGGGTTAGTGCTTTACACATTTTAGTTAAGTTGATTGGAGTGGTGTTTGAAGACATGCATGAGGAAGATGTGTAATTCTGAAATGTAATTCTGAAGCTTTAATCAAAAAAAGTTTTGATTTTATACATAATGGGGTGATGACAGTGTGAATAATAGAGTTAGATGTTAAAATTACCTGAGTCTTCTGAACTAAAACGTACGGTGAACAGTACACTAAATTTTTAAAAAGAGAACTGGAAGAATTTGGAGAAGCGTGATAAAAGACATGAAAAAAGTTTGGTTAAAAATGAAAAAAATGTGCATTGCTACCCTAAAGAGATGAAAAAGAAACTTAATGGAAGCCATTATGGAATTTTGAGCTATAGAGGCTTTAATTCTAGGCTGTTTCAGACAATCACACCCCTCCCACTGCTGTTTTCTTTTTAGAGGAAAAGAACAATATTGCTGACTTGTGAACTGACCACTTTCTGAGCATAATTATGAGATGCTGCCTGTGCCACTGCCTGTTAAAGGGTTAGAAATCCAAATATATTATTTAGGCATGAGCTAACAATAAAAATTGAGAAACATCTTAGGAGGAAGGCCTCTGAAATGGACACTTAAGCCTTGTAACACTAGACTCTGATTCTGCTGTTAGGAAGTAAGAATAATAGATTCTTATCTTAGAACAAAAGGAAACAAAAAGGCAAAATTATATGGAAAATCAGTAAAATGTAATTTTAATTTTCTTGCAACACAGCTGGACAATCAAAGTTACCATCACTAAGCAATTAGTTGAGATTTTAATGGAAACTGCATCATGCAGAAAACCAATTGAGAATATCTACACTTGCATAATACATATTAATGAATCCTGGAAAGGGCATTAAATGCTCTCCAGGTTTTAAGCTAATCTCCATGGGCTGAAATTCTCTCTCATGTTTGGGGTCAGATTATTTTGCATTTTTCTTTTGCATAATTTATGCTTTAAATTGAAACAAGCAGTATTATAATCAGGTTTTAGAACTAGGTGAGATACTTGGTACAGGTTTCCTACCTGTCCTGGGTGTAGATCTTAACAATCACAATTACAGCTCTTAAAGTTTGAGTTCTGCAGTAAATAGATAGTTAGCACTGCCAAGTGCACTAGACATTTTTTGACATTTCTGAGGTAGGTATGGGTGGAAAAACTTCATGGGTAGGCATCAAATCCTGCCATTAATGGTGGAGAACTACCAGAAACTTCCCTGCTTTCATGGTTATCCCATGAGCTGCACAGGAAGAGGTGGAGCAGAAATCAGCACGCAGATCAAGTCAGGTTAGGTTAAGCAGGTGCAACAGTTGTTGGTATCTGCATTAGTTTGTGCAGAAGAACTTTCAGATGAGTTTAAAACAGCTGAGAAAGACTAAAGTTAATGCAAGAACTTTCTGCTTGACAGTAGTTGTGGCATTGCTGACCACAAAACCAAGGAAGTTCAGGAAAGCTACATCCAGTAGTTCAGGATAATTTCTTCTCCCCTTCTCCTTGTTTATTGCCACCACAGATGAGTTGGACCGGGGGGTGGATCAGAGAGATGGCAAAGGATGGTCAGATTCTCCGGGCTGTGAGGAAAGCGACGCGAACAAGGAGGAAAGTCTGAGGCTGCGGCTGCCGACGTGCTCGGATATGATCTGTGGATACGCTTGTCTGAAAGGTACTGGCCCCTAATTGTTGGGGCATAAGGAGGTTTCACGTGTCTGTGTTCCCCAGAGGTCTTCATGGTAGGCTCTGTCTCACCAGGCACTGCGGCCATGCGGAACACCAAGCGCGGGTCCTGGTACGTCGAGGCTCTCACCTCGGTGTTTGCAGAGGACTCCCAGCACACTCACGTGGCTGACATGCTGGTGAAGGTAAGGCACAAGGCCATTTACTCTCCACTCCTACCTGGCTTTTGAAGGGCCTTCCATTGCTTCAAAATGCTAGGATTAATCCAGTACTGTTAAAGCACTTGTTCTTGCCTTGTTTTTAGCAAAATTGTAATTCTTTCCTTGTTCTTATTTACTTATTTATGTACAGTTCCACAGCAGTTCAACCCAAGTAAAGATGCTGTTTCTTTGACTCCTGTTTCATTTGTGTGGCCACATGGTGAACTTGCAAATAGAGTTAATATTGCTTGCCAAGAATTACTTTTCTGCTATAGAAATAGCTTTTTTTTCAGGTCAGTTCATTCCCTAAACATGCACGCAACACAGTTGCAAAAACACCAGTACCCATGTAAGGTAAAGATGGAGAAAGTGGAGGAAGTAGAAGTGGAGAAAGCAATGTGACCACAACAACTTGAGCTGCTGTGGAACTGCACCCTAGTTCTTTATCCTTCTTACAATTAGGGCACTACTTAATGCATTAAACAGAATAATCTGTGATTAGAGAAAGAAATGACATTTTGCTTCCGTCTTTTTATTCCTTCCAGTTACTTTAATTTTTTTTTAATCTCACATCCAGGTGAACAGGCAAATCAAGCAACGAGAAGGTTATGCCCCAGGCACCGAATTTCACCGCTGCAAGGAAATGTCAGAATACTGTAGCACACTCTGTCGGGACCTTTACCTGTTTCCTGGCTACCTGCCAGGAAAATAACCTTGCCAGCTCTGTTTGAAGAGAGATACTGCCAAAACTAAACTTTGACTGTGGGTATCTGTTTTCACTCTTACGAGCTGTGACATCAGATGTGCAAGCAAGGAGTGCCAGTCTAATTCTTTGTGTCTTTTTCTAAAATAAACTGGCAAATCTCCTTGTAATCTGACTCAGTTCGGGGTTTAAAATTCTGACATCCTGATTGGCTCTGTATGTGTGGAAAGTGATGGAAAGAGGATCAGCATTGGAACTGGAAAGAAGTGGGAACATCCTTTGGAAGGAGACATAAGGACATTTGTAAACAAAGTGAATGTGAAAATGGAAATGGACTACTAGTACAATTTTAAGGTTAAACCTTTCTGAAAGGAAAATCGGTCAAAAGATGCTACTTATCTTATGCTTGTATTTCCACAATTTTAAATACTTTCTGCATGGTTCTTCATACAGTCAACTCCTGTGCCCTTTAGAAAAGGGCTCCTTATGAAGGAGAATCCTCCCCCTCTCTAAAATGGAAGGCTGTTCTCAGTACTCAACACTTACCATTTTGATCACTTAATAGTCTATTTTTCTACATTCCTTCTATAGCCAAGTTATCAAGAGAACTACAAGATCACCCAGATTATCATCAAAACGTATAGAGACCCAGACAGATATGCCTGCATAAAATGCCCCAGAAATAGTTTTGAATCTAGAAATTCTAGATTAACTACCCTTAGTCCCAAGAATGAGGAACTGCATGGAATATTCCTTTTGAGGAATTTGTTTGCCATAGCACTTACATGTCATAATAGACATTCAGTCCACCAGCTTCTCAGGACTCAGGAGTCTATAAATTGCTCCGTACAACTGAAGCCCTGAAACTCTACAGCCTTGTACAAGAGGATCTTTTGTCTTTCTTAGTTAACAAAAATATTCAAGGCAGCTCTTTACAGTCTAAGCGTGTTGCTTGGATTATTTATCACTGCAGTTTTTTTCCCTTTTAAATTAGAGGGAAAAGTTTTACATTATTATCCTGTTCTGTGAGTTTTCTTTCTTAATCCATGACCATTTAAAAGCATAATCTGTCACTTCTTTTGGAAATTTCTTTCACAGTCTCTTCATGCTGTTATTTGTGTCTTGCTGTGTCCAACTGCAGTGACTCCCACTTGATATGATGTGGGAGATGGGCATTGTTCTCTTTTTGTGGTAGAGCCTAAATCCTGAGATACTGGATTACATATGGACTACAGGTGGCTCACTTCAGTCTCTCCATTTTGTAGCACTAGGTTGGCGTAGTTCCTGGCTTTTTTTTAAATGTAAGTATGGCTTTTAAAATATATTTTTCAGGACAGAATTATGAATGGGAAGCACAAAGGTATATGGAGGGAGGCTGGAAAACTAGGCATGTGCTCTTTTTATTATTCTTCCTAGTAAATGAAGGCTGTGTTTCCTCCATCTGGCAAAGGTGCAGCATTAACATGTGTCCTGCACTTATCCTACACACAATGTGATGAACAGAACAAGAATCATGCTTGCCAATTGGTGCCTTACTCTGAAGTCTAATATACCAGTTTAGGGGCTCCTGTACCTCCCTGGAGTATCAACACTGTCTTCCTGAGTGCTCCCTTTATGAAATGGTGCAATATTTTACAGAGAGGTTTATTGATGAAGCAGTCCATTCTGATGGATGAAATTTCTGTAGGATTGCATCAAGTTGCATTATCACTGCCACTTTTGTATATCTTTTTGTATACTTGTATTTTACTGCCTTGAGGTGCCAAAATAAAGAATTTTTGTTTGATTAATCTCTGCCGTGTCTTCCATTTGGAGAGTTAGACCTCTGCAGAAATGGAGATTCTACATAAAGAGAATTTTGTGTAATTTCTTGAGATGGCACATCCCAGAGGGGGTTTTGAACTCTTGGGGAAAAGCCTGCTACTTAGAGCTGCAACCACTGCGAGCTGCTTGTAAATTTTGGTAACACTAGGGCCAAAGAAAGTCTGATACATTATAAAGAGATATGAGGCAGAACCACCACATAGGAGGCTGATGTGCTTCAGCACATAAAATACTGACTTTGGGGAAATTATGGGCTTGGTGTTTTTGAAGGAAAAGTTGGTGTCAAAATGAAGGGTTCCTGGAAAAAAGGAGTCTTGGAAGGAGGAAGAGACTGAAAAGGAAGTCAAGATACCATCTGTAGAAGAGATTNGAAAAAGGAGGCTTGGAAGGAGGAAGATACCATCTGTAGAAGAGATTCTGGGAGTGGAGGAAGGTCCAGGGGATCAGAGAGCTGCATGGGAAGGAATGCCAGGGAATGCTTAGAGACTTGGTGCATAAAACCCAAGACTTGTAACTGGGAGCAGCTGTACAGCACAGAACTTTCTGTTCCACCTTCACAAACAAGCCATGATCTTCCTGCTGGGCAGGGAAGCTGAGATCAAAGTAATGCACCTGGGAGAAAGTCAATTAGAGTGAAACAAGAAGGTAGAGGCTCTGTTCTTGCAAGTTCTAAAAATAATCCCCAACCTCCAGATCCACTAGAGGTTGCCATTTACCCTGTTTCATCCATGACACCTTGAAGAGTTTTTTCCTGGCTTCCATGATCTCTTTTTAGTGAAAGAGTACCTTGGTTTATTGAAAATACAGAATTCTAGTAGGGGAATTCTAGCACTGATACTAGCACTGGAATTACCAACATCTATCTGTGCAGAAAGTGGTTGTAGTAGAATCAGAATGTGAAGTAAACAAATGTTTGCTTTTTCATGGGTAAGTTTTGAGCTACTAGCATAGTTTAAGGAATTACTTTAGAAGCTGGGATAGCAGGGAAATGTTAACAGGTTCACATTTTGTCTGGAAATCAGAAGAGTGAGGTCAAGGGTTTTATTTGAGATGGGGAGTGGAAACAGTGAACCCAATGTAGACAATGTATTTTTAAAATCTTGAGTTCCATAAGAATCACATTTATTAACAGAACAATTCAGTAAATTAATACAATTTTAATTCTAAACTGATTTTGTTTCCCTCTTTGTGATTACTAATAGATAGTCAAAGGATTTGATTTTGTAAATATAGTCATTGATCCCCTTAAAAATTAGGATGTACAGAATGGTATTGAAAGAGAGCATATGCTTCCAAAACATCAAAAGGTTTGGCTAAACATCTATAAAACATCTTATAAAATTTATGTCAAGCTGAGACTCCTGACATGCACTGTACCTGTGTTGTATAATTTGTTCTTACCCCTCAGGGTATGAGAATTCTTCACTATATCACAGCAGTAAATTATTAAGTTAGGAGAAGGAGATGCAAGAAAATACTGTTATGTAATAGATTATGTCATCAGCATATGCATACAGAGAACAGTTTCTTTAAAAGGAAGGGAATGAAATGGAAAACTCTAGAGAAGTTACAATCAACTGTTGTCACAGGATCAGCAGCCTTGGTGAGTCTGTTTCACTAGGAATGAGTGCTTTGTCCTACTCAGTGCAATTTGTTGCTGATTTTGCTACTTCTCACAGAATTCTTTTCTGTTGAAGTTTGATATTCTTTTGTTTCCATTCATTTGCATTTGTTACTTGTTTATGGGAACTGCTATGTATAACTTGGTCTTCAGACTGTATTTTTGCACAAACTGTTTTGCCTGCATGCACAAATTCTTAAGATGACATCTGTGTAATTTACTACATCTTTCAAAGAGCTCAGAGTTGCACTCAGATTTCTCTGACTTTAAAAAGTAGCTGGAA
>VYXD01009663.1:119869-216517 GCA_013397195.1 Hylia prasina
CCAAAAAATTTTTTTTTGGCACCGAAAAAAAAAAAAAAAAAAAAAGGAGTAACAGTAACGTCTGCCATAGAAACCATGCTTTGACAAAGGTGAAGTTTACACTGTATTGATAAAATGATTTGGATTTGGATTTGGATTTGTTAGGTACAGGTGGTAAAGAAAATCACAAACTTAATAGCTGTTCATATTCAGTCACCTGTAAAGTGACTTAAAGGGTGAGAGGAAAAGGTCACACTGAACATAGGCTTAAATTTTCTAAATGGATTCACACAGAAATAAACACTTAAGGAATTTTATAAACTGCCACTGCCTCTTGCAAGTCTGGCTTGGTTATTCCTCGTGCCCAGTCCCAAACCCCTGGGCTCCATGCCTTAGCAGCTGCAGCCAGGACATGTGCTGGTCCCACCCTAGAGGCTGGAGCAGACACTCCTCCACTCCTTTTTTTAAGACCAGGGTGCCAACACCCCTGGTGTGAGCAGTTCCTGGTGCAAGTCCCCTCCAGAGGTCTGAAGTGTAGCACGCCAGGCACTCACTGAGTTGGTCCAGAGAACTGTGGCTGCTCCAGCTGCTGCTGCTGAGACCACACTTGCTTCAGCTCCTGTCCCCAGCACCCCAGTCTGGCTGCAGCTGCTGGGCCAGATTCACTCATGCCAGGCTCACCAGCTGCTGGCACCTCAAACTTACAGCACTCATGTACCTGGGATAATGAGATTTCATGGAAAGATAGCTAAAAAGCATTTAATATGAAGATAGGACAGACACTGACCAGCCTTGGTTTTCAGGAAAGCTGTCCTTTTCCATGTATTCCCCTCATTATTCCTCCCCAGCCATCTTCCTTAGAAAGTTTTGCATAGTTCCACTATATATACCAGCAACTTTTCCATAGTTCCTGGTTCAAATCCTTATGTTCCTCATTTCCCCCCTCCTTTGCAACAGTTAAAAACTCCAAGCTAGCCCTCTCCAAAGCTGTGAATGTACCTTTTTAATGGTCTGTCAAATAGTGACTGTAGACATTTGGTCTTTTGCGTGATCTCTGCTCCCCATTGTCTCTGAGATCTGCACAATTTTATTTCTGGCTTCCATCTTCTGCACTGAAAAGCTCCTTGACTGGATAACCTTAATAAAGATGACATTTTCACCTTTCACGTGCTCTTACATAACTCACTCTTATTTAGTGGGAGAAGCAGCTTAGGAAGTGATAATGTTGCTCTAGGTAACTGCTTTTCTAGATAAAGAATTTTTATTTTTCCCTCAATGAAAAGCTTTACAGATAGCAGATGATTTTTAAAAAAAGGAGGAAAAAAGCAGTTGTCTGTGAAAAGAACTGTGGCCTATATTATCTGTTCCATTCCCCACAAACTTCTGTGCTTGCTGCTGCCTCAGGGTACAGCAGACAGTAGCTGTGACTCAGCTGAGGACGTAGCTGTTGCCACAGCTGCTCAGTGCTCTGTTTCTCAAGGCAGTAACCCACAGCAGCACCCTCATTTTGTCCTTTCTACACTATTAGGTCCTCCTTGCTTTTCTTGTGGCAAAGGCCCAGAACACACAGAAGGGCAGGAGGCAGGACCTCTCTACTTTGCACCCCTACTGATGTTCCAGGATCCTCAATAGCCCACAAACCCTCCCTGACTATTGAGCAGCTGTAACTGGTTTTATGTATAAGAAATTTGATTAAGGCACAAACTGAAACCCAGGAGGCTCCATCTGAACATCAGGAAACACTTTTTTACCATGAGGACCGGAGGAAGTTGCCCAGAGGCTGCAGAGTTACTCAAAAGCCATATGAATATGGTCTTGAGCAACTGGCTCTGGAAGGCCTTGGCTGAGCAGGGAAATTGGGCCAGATGACTTCCAGAGCTCCCTTCCAACATCAGCCATTCTGTGATTCTGTGTATCAAAGATACTGAGTGTTAGTTATGCCAGTGGATGAAGATTCATGAAGGTACAAAGACTGCAAGGAAGGCTGTTTATTTGTGGTGAGGTAGCCAGCAGTAATGGCTATGCTTGAAGAAAAATTACGTTAAATGTGAGGACAGTATAACAGTAATTCACATGAGGAATAGTCTATCAAGGCCTGCTAGAGAACTTCCCCTCTCAGATGCTGACACTTCACAAAATTGTCCCTGAAACAGATTGTGGGAATAATACCCTTCAAGTTGCAGGATTGTTCTCATGTCTCTAATTTTGGTAATTTGTCATTTCCATCCTTTTCCTCCTTAGTCTCTCCCTGCCCTCAGTACCCATTCTGTGGTTCCCCACCCTTTCCAAATGGAGTGAAGAATGGCACTGCCTGAGAGAGGAGGAGGAGGAAATGTTACCTCCTGTTAATTTACTGAGCTGTCCCATTGCCAGGACAGCAGAGAGAGATTAAAGCAGGGAAGCAGACAGAACAGGAGGGGGCAGGGAGTCTCTGGTTACATTCTCCCTCTGTCTTTCCCTCACCAGTAACCTTCTCTCTCAGGGTGCTCTGAGGGGTTTTAGCTGAAGCCTTGCGCCTGTTTCACTCCATGATTTTGCTGGGGAGGGCAGACAGGAAGACATTGCCCTGAACAGCCCCTGCTCCACAGGACGTTGTCTCTGGGGATATGACTGGGGATGCCTCTCCAACCAAAGCGTTCCGGTACCAAGAAACCCTGGTGAGTACAATACCTGCAGCAGCCCAGAATGTTTCCTACATGAGAGCTGCCTTCCCCTCTCTGCTTCAGGGGCTTTCTTTGCCTACAAATATCCTGCCCTGTTTGCACTGGACAAACTCTGTGAGATATCTGCTCGAGCACATGCTCCAATAGTGGCTTCCTTCAAGAGAGAATGTGGCAGTGTTCTCCTTGAATTCCTAATCCCCATGGGTGAAAAATTTGCATCACCAGGCAGGTTAAAAACTGCTGGCAGGAGTCAGAGCTGAGTCTGCAGAGCTACAGAGAAGTGCAACCGCTGGTTGTGAATGGGTTTCTGTTTTCTAGACAACAGATAAGGCACTGAAACCATTCCCTGCCCTTTGTTACAGCTCCCACAAGAAGTGGTTAGGATTCTGCCATGGTGCTGTGAGAACATGGAGCATGTTGCTCCATGGCATCCTTTGGGAATATCCCAGTGGGGCCTTGCACTGCTTTGTTTTATAGGTCTTTGGATGCCGACTGTTGAGCCTGTTTCTGCTTTAGCTACTTGAAGGAGTTACTGCCAACTAGCAGAAATGAGACTCATTGCATGTCCATGAGTCCTCACACTTTACTGGACAGGTGGAGGTAGTAGTTTGTCCTGTCCTGTGCCTAAAAAGCCTGGGTTTGCGTGAAACCTCAGGGTTTCTTTGGTCCCTGAAGTGAGAATTAGCATCATACAGTTGCCTAAAATTGCCTAAGGAACAGCATGAAAGAAATCCCAGCCTTTAAAAATGAATAGCGACCTGTTTGTTGCTGAGCATGCAAATTTTTGGTAGCAGTGTTTAGAGAGAAGTAAGACTCTGATGGAGCTGAGGGAAAAAAAAAAAAAAAAGGAAATCTCATCTTCTTTGAGCTACTGCAAAGAAAAATGGAGACTTTTTTACATGTTGCTCTCTGTCATCTCTTGAGCACATCCAAGTAGGGTCTTGCACTGCTTTGTTTTATAGGTATTTGGGTCCAGGCTGTTGTCACACTTTCTGGTTTCTGTTTCTAGAGCACCTAGTTTAGTAAGGAGAAGGTATGGTTGTCTTTGTGAGCAGTAGGCTGAGGGGAAGAACTGGAGAGTGGCTTTCAGTCAAAAATATTCTGCTGCTGAACACTGTTTGTGTGTATGGCAGAGTACCTTGCAGATGAATGGAGACTCTATGATCTTCGGTGTGACCATATAGCCCTTTATGACTGAAATCTTCATTTCAAATTCAGACTTAACACAATGAATGTAAATTTCCTAGTGATCCATGTAGACACATCACAATCACACGCCCTCAACTCAACAGTGGTTTATTAAGAATGCAATTTATCACATATCAAGTATTAACAATGCCAAAGGAGCCAGTCAGTACAGTGGAAGGATTAGGATTTATTTTATCTCTCTTGGCCTGACTATCTGCATTCAAATATAAAAAAGAAACATCCTCAGTGTCAGAAGTCGGCAGCATCAACAGTAAAGCATAGAGAGTGAGCCTAATATAGGACATAAAAGGATTGCCATGACCTGTTTGCACTATAAACAAACAAGTAATGATTGCATGAGGTACTGAACTGTAAGGAAATACTACAAACCCAAACAAAAGCAGGAAGAGAGCATGAACCAGCACAGGACACAGAAGCAGTGATTATGCTACTTGGAGAAAATGGCTGTATTTCTTCTGCAGCTACAACAGACTCATGGATCTCTACAATTTTCAGGTTTGGGTTCTTAGTGTAGAACTAGACTAATCAGAGCAAATAGACGGAGAGTTCTCTTGAATGCTTGTGGGAGGACACAACTAGCACCAGATTTCTTGAGTTCAAAGAGCATGGTTTTTATAACTTGAGCTAAGGAAAATCTTTGACAAATATTTGTCCGTTACTAAATAGCTATTTGTTGAGAGAAAGAAATACAATGTATTGCATTGTATTAATTTATTCATAAATTTATCCCAAATATTTGCCCCTGAGAGCTCTTCTAGGCTTCTGGACAGGACAGGATTGTGTAATAAATTATATCTGTTTGATTCATTGAGTACCTGCATAGGTAAACCCCAAATGACTAATTCTTTGTTGAATACACCTCCATCCCTGATAAGCTTTATGATAAGGAGGCAGCCATGCTATGACCAGTTGCATTAGAGATGACTCTAAAGTCAGGAATTCTTTGAGAAAGACCATATATGCTCAAGTCCTTAGGGATCATAGGCAGAGTAGCAACTAGTTACTGGAGCAGCTATTTGCTGGATCTAATCCAGGCATTAGTGCTAAGAAAGCACTGAATCATTAATCTCAGTTGAAGATAAATTTTTTCTCAAAACAAGCAAAATCAAGAATATTTATAAAGATTATGTAGCAAGTGAAAAAAGGACTGCAATTCTGGATGTTGTTGCCTCAAGTGTTGTTGCCAGACAGTCTCAGGACTTGAGTATCTTAGCAATTTACACCTTAAAATGCTATCTTTAGGAGCAGGCTCCTCTCAAGTATCAGCATTACATCTGTTCACTCTGTGTACAGTTCGTTCTTACTTAGTGAGTGAACAGAAGCAGAGAGGACTTCTGAACTAATGCTGCACACATCAGTGTTCAGACATAAAGCAACCACTTCTCTCTGGGCATGCTGGTTGGTTGTAAAAGACAGACAGTAGGTCATTGCCTGGTTCCAAAGTCTGTAGGAATGACTGCTATTTTCCTCTGATTAAGAAAATCTATTGCAGTGTCACAATCCACAGGCGAAGTCACTTATGAAGCCGGTATATATTGGGATGAGGAGAGATGGTAGATGAGGAAATTACTGCTCAGCCTTCAAGGTCACAAACCATCTACATGAGAGTGCTGATAAGTCAACTGACCATTTCTTGTCCTTAAGTCCCTTCTATGATTGAAGTATCTGTGTTTGTTTGTATACTGTGACCACTTTATTAATTTTTTCTGCTCCTGGCTCTTTTTTTTTTTAATTATTATTATTATTTCCAATAATCTCTTTTAGCTATTTGTTTCCCAGGTGTTCATTGCCTGTTTGTCACTTACTCTTTTACCATTCCCTTGCCATTATGTGTTACTCTCACATACCTTCTCCTCACCCTTGTGTTCTGCTGCGTCTCCTCAGTTTGTTTCTCTGCTGTTCTTGCTCTCAGTATACATGAGGCCAAGTGTTAGGTTTCACAGCTGTGTTTTTCTCTGTGCCTTCCTCACATCACTGCCATTGGATTCTGTTCTATAAATATCCCATGTGACCCTTTCCCTGTGCTGTCCCAAGGCAGAGGGGGGATTCTCCCCAGCTCCCCTCTCCTCTTTTTATTTTTGAAAGTGTTGTCAATCATACAGAAGGTAATGTTAGAAGGCAGAAGAGACCTGGGGAACTGAGGTCATGAGAAAGATCACTTGTATTGCCAATTCCAAAGCTGGAGAGGACAAAAGATGCAGATGAATATGGGGTCAAGTCGTACATGGCAAGATCTAGGCTTCTGACAATGACAATGGAAAAGAAAAAACAGGATTCTTTCTTCAGTCCATCTCTGCATGGGAGAGATGTTCAGGGCTACCCTACCTGTTTAAAAGGTGGGGATAGGAATTTTTGATATATTTTGAAAAAAAAAAAACAACTTCTGGTTATATTATCTCTCTTAAGCTCTGCTGTGAGAACTAGGATCTTCTTGAGGAAATTTTCTCACTTCCAGTTTGTATTGCTGGTCTCCATCCTTTCATCAGTAATGAAATTTTCCTGCCAGTATTTTGGGTTTGTCTCCATCAAAGCAGAAAACCCAAGAATCACAGAAAGATCTAGAATGGAAGGGAATATTGGCAAGTATCCAGTCCCGCCCCCTGCTTGGTTATGAATTTCCATTGTTTCAAGTCATGGCTGTTGCCTCTTGCATCTTCCTCGTGCCTGTCTGAGGAGAGCCTGGTGCTGTCTTGTCTATACCCTCCCTCTGGGTGTATTTGCATTTGCTGTTTGCAAATCAGCCTCTTCTGTGAGGTGAAGAAACCCTGCTGCTTCAGCTTCTCCAGTCAACCATCCAGGCAAGACTTGCTGAGGCGATGCCCACAGCTGCACACTTGTGCTCCATATTCCTGACTTAAACACATTTCCCATGGAGAAAGTTTGGTTTAACAGTAGTACGTGCCACAGAAATGGCACCAAAGGCTTTACCTTGCCTGGCTTGTCCTTGTACTGAGCTATGGGTGCAGATACAGCCCCACAGGAGCAGGCTGCCTGCAGGCACCAATCCCTGGATAGCACCATCCTGGCAGGGAGTGCAAGGGGCCTTTTCTGCTGCTTGCAGAAAAATATTTTTTTAACCCCTTTCCAACATCATTCAGGTGCTGGGCTCTGTTGTGAAGGTGTCCAGAATTACATTTTGGTGAACTGTACAGGCCTTCTGCCCAAAGAAATGAACTCCAAGGTCAAGCAGCCTGCCAAACAGTCTAAACTTTGCCACTGATCTTGCGCTGTAAAAGGTAAAAAAACTTGTCATGTGCAAATGGCATATGGGGGTATCCCACATTTGTGTGAAAACTAATAAGGCAGCTGCATGGTGTAAGCTTTTTTTGTATGAACAAAGAAAATACATGATTGCTTTGACGTCTGGTGTGTGCTACTTTGGCAATATAGCAAATTAAATTATTTCAGGCAAGTTTGGAGTAGGGGGTGTGGAAAGACCATGTACTAGAATTCCTGACATTAGGAAAAGACAGACCTGTTGCTAGTATAATTCTCAACAATGGCAGTAGAGGTGCAACTGGAATACAGAGCTTACTGCCCCAGCTGTACAGCAGGTGGCATACAAAGTATGGTAGATGAGAAATAATTCATCAATACAGGAATGTACAGCAAATAAAAATCCTCAGGGTAAAGTCGACTACTGTTGTAAATCTCCACAAAATCCCAGAAGAGAACCTGGGCATGCTGAAGAGAAGCTGGCAGTAAGCACAACATAAAAATAAGTTATATTGTCAATGTTTACTTTAGCAAAGTGGCAGGGAGTTGCTGCTTTCAGTATTGATGGAACAGCTTCCACGTACCTGATGATCACTGTTACCTTGTTAATGCAGAGGAAGGACAGACATAATCATGCTGGACACTACCTTATTGGAACATGCTTACTTTAAGTGTTCATATTTGCTGTTAAGGGACATAGAACTCCTTGGTGGAACCAGATTTCATTGCTGTTTCTTTGCATGGGAAGGCATATCATGTTTTTGTATTTGTTAATCACACAATTCTCAGCACTGAACATAGAGGCAGCAAAGAGATGCTCCACAAGTTGTAACTGCAACAAACACTTTGGTCTTTGGACCTTGATAAGGACATAGTCAGGGTTAAAGGACTTACTCATGGTTTTAAAACTCAGCCATTTATCTCTACAACAAATTCCTACCTTGTGGTGAAGAAATTGATTCTCACTTGTTCTTAAGGGAACCAAGTGGCTGTTGGGATTGACAGTCATCCATTTCCACAACTGTAAAAGGTCATGGATTAAGAATGTTTACCTATCATCTATCAGCACTGAGAGTGGATTCTAGAAGCACATAAAAATACAAAGCACCTTCAACTATTGCACAGTGCTATTGTGAGTGTGAGTGGCTTTTCAAAAGGAAGTCGAATACCTGTAGCTGTAAAAACTCTGACAAATTACACGCAGTATGTTGTTTTCTGGTTTGGTGCTGTGAGGAAACATTGCTTTGTGCACCCCCAAGTTTGTTTCAGGTGGAAGTTTGTCCAGCTTGTCTTACCTGTGCATAGTCTAGCATACACATCCTTTGATTATGTGTAAACTACTATAGTGACTATGTATGTCTATATCCTGAGACTTGGAGTTACCCACATATCTACTGGGACACTGAAGAGAATTTCCCTGAAGACCAGCCACAGAGGCTGACAAAGTATTTAACTGTGAGGAGGAACACACTGCTTCTAAGAGCTGCAGAAAAATAATCTATCCATTTTTGAGTGTGCGGTCAGCCCAGGACTGACCACAATCCTGCAAACAGATTTCAGAATTAGATGATGTTTTCTTCAGACCATTGGAAGAGGTCATGTCCATAGTCCCTGGAAGCAACCTGCTGCAGCACTAAGAGCAGGGCACAAGCAATCCAGGAAGTTTCTGGAGTGCACTGCCAACAAGTTCATAAGAGGATAATCAAAGAGACAGCAAGAGGAGGTGCTCTGCTGGACCTGATACTTACAAAGGAAGAAAGATGGGTTAGGGATGTGAACATCTGGGACAACTTCTGGATCTGAGGAGGCAGAAGGGCTCCAAATAAGGTCTCAATTCTTGACTTCAGGAGAGAAGTCTTTGACTCTTCAGGGATCTTCTTGGAAAAATCCCATGGGAAATGGCCCTGCAGGGAAGAGGGGCCGATACAAATATTCCTATACAATAACCAAGAGAGCTGGTTATTGTATAGGAATCATCTCCTCCAAGCTCAGGAATCATCCTTATGAGCAGGAAATCAAGCAAAGGCAGCAGGAGGCCTGCATGAATTAGGAAGGAGGTCCTGACTAAACTCAGAGAAGTGACCTGGGAGGAATCTAGGGACACCAGCCACATGTTAAAGGATGAGGTTAAGAAAACTGAAGCTCATCTGAAGTTTAATCTGGTGAGGGACATGAAGGGCAACAAGAAAGTCTTCCACAGGTGTAACAGCAGCAAAATTAAGGCAATGGAAAACGTGGGCCCTCTTCTAAAGAATCAAGGCAAATTGATTCTAAAGAAGATGATGAAGAGCAAGGACACTCACTGGAGGAGGATGAGGTCAGAGAACATTTAAACAAACTAGACGTGCACAAATCCATGGAACCTGATGGGATGCACCCACCAGCATGAGAGAGCTGGTCAATCTCATTGCAAGGCCACTCTCTATTTAATCTTTTAAAGGTCATAGGAATTCAGAGTGATAACTGAGGACAGGAAGAAAACAAATGTCACTCCTATCTTCAAAAGGAACAAGAAGTCCAGAAAACTGCAGTCTGACCCACTTCAGCTCAATCGCCATAAAGGTGATAGAGCAACTCATCTTGGGAACCATTTCCAAACACATGAAGGACAGAAAGATGATTGGGAGTGGCCAGCATGGAATTGTGAAGGGAAAATCACATTTAACCAACACACAGTTCAGTGATCAGATGAGACAGCCTGGTGGATGAAGGAAGAGCAGAGGATTTTGTTTGTCTTTACTGTAGCAATGCTTTTGTCTCCCACACATGCTCACAGTAAGCTGAGTAGGTACAGGCTGGACAAGTAGAGCTTGGAGTGGATTGAAAACTGGATGAACTGCAGGGCTCCAAAGGTGGTGATCAGCAGCACATCCTTCCCCTCAGCTGTGTGAGGCTAAACCTGGAGTCCTGTGTCCAGGTCTGAGCTCCCCAGTTCATAAAACCTATGGAGCTACTGGAGAGGGTTCTGCAAAAGCCCACAAAGGTGATGAATAGACAGGAGCATCTCATATCTGAGGAAAGGCTGAAAGAGCTGGGACTGTTCAGCAAAGGCTCAGGGGAGGTCTTACTTTCTGATGGAAGAATAAAGATGGTGGAGCCATTCTCTTCTCAGTAGAGCCCAGTCACAGGACAAGATGGAATGGGCACAAATTGAAACACAGGAATTTCTGTCTGAATGTAAAGAAAGAGGCTTTTGCACAACTGAACACTGCCATAGGTTTACCTGGAGTGATTGTTGCATCCTTGGAGACATCCAAAAGCTGTCTGCACATAGCCCAAGGCAACTTTCTCCTGCTGACACTGCTTGCACATGGTATTGGACAAGACAGTAGGTGTCCCATCCAAAGAGCAAATATTCTGTAATTTGGTAATTAACTAAAGTATTCAGAGGAACAGCTGTGCAAATTACCTACTAGTCTACAAGATTATTATCTTCCAAATATTGCACAAAATGTATTTTTAATTCCTTGTCTGTAATGAACTCTTATCTACCCTTGTTGTTAAATGACTCACACAAACCTGTCATTTACTTCTATTACAGAAAAGCAAATTAAAACTGTTTGCCTGCATCTAAATTCTAAGGAGTTGTGACTTCAATAGAACAAGACCTTACCTCCTGAGATACAGCCAAATTAACCTTCTCAGATAATTTTCTTCATACTGCTCAGTATTTTCCAGACCTCATTGTCCTTTCCAGCCTGGGAGGTTGCAGTCCACTCTACTGTTCCTCATACAGCAGCTATTCCATAATTTGACCATCCTCTGAAACTCTCCCAGTTCTACTTTATTCTTTTTGAGACTAGGGGAAGCAGGAAGCAAACATTACTCAGATATATTTGCACATTGTATTTAATTAGGTATTATTTTCCTACTTCTTAACTATAGTTCTAAATAAATGCTGAAGAAGTCATTATGATCATTCTGTGTAAATCCAAGATCCTATTCTTACATATTGAGAGCTTACATAGTTGAACAGTTCTTGTGTATGCAAAGCTAGAATGTCTGTTCCTCCTTAATCACTTCAGATTTATTGTGACTTTTCATCTGTAATTTTATTGCTCAATCATCCTGTACAATTCTTCAGTCAGTCTGTTTTTATTCCTCTGAATAACTTACTAACACCCTGTGAGCCCTTATCCAGACCAGAGAGGTATTTGATATTAATTCTGCTTGGCATCAAGTTTGTTATCAGCTGTAGGGGACATGGTACTGAGGGCAGGCTGCTTTTAGTTCCGATTCCATATAGAAATAGGGCATGTTGGAAACCTCATTTCCATTAGTTTAGGTCCATAATGCTCCAGGCTCAAAGGGCAAAAGAGCTGCAGGTTCACCTAAGCTTTCCAGGAATGATAAAGGCAAAAGCAGGATTAAACACATGGCAGCTATGCAACAGGGTAGTGAGAGAAGAAACAGTCAGCATGGTGTAGGAACTTTATTCCAGAGGTACTTTAAAATCTTACTCTTGGGAAGATGAAGCAAGGGCTAAGCAAAGTTCTCCTGCCTACACATGTGTTTTGGTGCTGCATGTGAACATGTAGATTGTGGCTGACATGATCTATAGATGGCCACATGAACAGCTTTGTTCCTAAAAGCTGCTCCCCTGACCTGCAGTGAACTTGCTCAGAGCACGACTCTGAGCAGTTGACTGCATGAAGACATGAGTGTTTTCCATCAGTTTACCTTTCACAGTGCTCAGCAGACATATCAGCACTGGTGCAAGGAAGGGAATATGACCATCCTTTTTTTATGCCACTCACAGTTTTGGGACAGCTGTAACAGTTCAGGCCAGTGCTGAAAAATCTTGAATTTCTGTGTGTTCTCTCTTCGTTAACCCAGCTATATTTCAAAAGCAGTACCAACTACTCTTATGCCCTGACCCCAAAAAACTTCTTTTTTTTCCTTAAAACTGCCTCATACCAAAAGATAAAAGACTAGGCTTGACAATTTGTCTGGAAATGTGGAACAAAGGAGACTAAGAAGGTCAGGGCCCAGTGCATCACTGGCTTTTGATTAGGCAGGTGCACAGAGTGACAGGCAGCCCTTTCTGGGCAGACCTCAGGTACAGCATTTTGCTCCACCCTGACTAGTAGCCCCTCTATGCAAGCCCTCAGAAAGAGTCAAAATATCTACAAGAAGTAGTGCTCCCCATTAGTTCTAGCCCTGAGCTGCCCTATGTTACCTTTATTCTTTTTTATTGTTCCATCACTTGAATGCTATGTAGCAAATAAGTAGTGTAATAATAGTGTAGTAGATTAACAGAACATGCTAAAATACTCTGGAACACCCTTTCTAAATCCTTCTGCAAAGATTTTTCATTCTCAGAACCTCTAGTGGCTTCTGCTTCCAACCCAATTCTATTTCAGTTGTGTAGGCTTCCCTCTTCTTCTTTCCACTTTCCACTTTTCCAGGTCATTGTGTTTGGTTCTGTAGTAAATGGATCTTCTTTAAATAGAATGAACAATCATCAGCTAATGATATTTTGCTACTGAATATGGAGGGCTGACACACCTGATTCCATATCAGTGTTTCAGCTGGACGTGATATACCACTGGTATGTCGAATTCAGCTTCTTCACTCCTTCATAGTGACCACAATGTGCTTGGAGTCAATACCCCCGTGGAAACAACAAGGGTCAAAACATTAACTGGAATGGATCAAATGGAAAACCACATAAAAACAAAGAAGCTTTTTAATCTGTTCAGAGAAGTGTTCAAAAAAGTGAAACATTTCCAGAAGACATGAAGGTTACTGAAGGACGCCAGATTGGTGTCTAAAGAGAACAGGTCCACACAAAAAGGCCTCAGTCCTTCTTTAGTCTTCTTCAGATCCTTAACATGAGTGCTGTCCCCTGCCAAGATGCAGGTGATATGCTTATTATCTGGTTGGAGGGTGTACTAGGAATCCTTTAGGGAGTGCTGACCTCCTCCCTTCTCAGTGATATCTTCCTCTTATTTCCAATATAGCTCCGTAAGAAAAAATCAAAGCTGGGTCCAGACCCTCCTGTGGATGGACTGTGGACCGCAGAGGAAGGTATCTTGATAAAAATGACATTTCAGACCTGGTATCAGAGCACAGATGTTAAAGACGTTAATGCACTCCTGAGCAGATCTGAATGCTCAGCAGCTGATTCAGGGCAAGGATCATGTTCCTCAGCATCCAAGGCTATAGGTCAAGAGAGGACAGGACTGTAATGATCAGTGTGGCAAAACTCAGTATGAAATTGTATAGACAGACATCTGTTCAAGTGGTCCTACCACAAAGTACAGTTAGATTGGCAAAGATCTCCTGCAGGAAGACAATGGACAACCCCTCCTGCCCAAAGCAAGGAGAATGTCCTGCCCCTACAGAGACCTCACCTCCATCACATGGGATTTAATGATGGCTTTTGGAGCAGTTTTATTTAGAGGGAGAAGGAAGATGGGTAAGGAACCTGTTGGCTGGCAGTGGTGGTGCCACTGGTACCAGCTGTGCTTTCTACCTGCAAGTTCTGCAGCCAGAACTGTGGTCCCTGTGGTACAAGGAAGCACCTCAGCAATACCCTCTGCACCCCTCTCCTCTTGGATGAAGATGAGGTTGAAAGCTGCCATGACAAGGGTCAGGTGCATCTTTTTCCCAGAGCAATGAGTCTTCAGCAAGTGGCATAGCTTGTCTGTCAGCATGATGGGTCTGAGGAGCCTGTGGACTTGTGTGAGCTCGTGGTCCTCATGGTGCCCAAAAACCGGTGGTCTGGGGCATTTCTGTCCTTCTCCTCCAAGGTAAATGTCCCCAGCCCAGCCAGTGCACCTGCCAGAGAGCAGCAACTCTCTTCCTGATGCAAGAAAACCCAACAGAGCGAGTGGGATTTGAAATATTTCACAAAGTCCATCTCTACTTTTCTCTTTTTTTTTTTTTTTGGTTTACTGACTCACTTCTTTCAAAATATGCTATAGACATAATGTGGAATAGAATCTGACTCTGATATAGACAGGAAAAAGTTGATATACACCCCAGACAGACTCAGGAACAGTGCTTGAACAAGATACCACAAGTACTCCAAGGGATTATTGCTGATTCTGAACCCCTAATAATGCAAGAGCAGGACTGTGAGCAATGGTCTTGAACAAACACAACATCCAAAAGTCTATAATTTCTCATAAACAATCCGAGTTTAGCAGCTCACAGAACTAATTACAGCTTCCAATATAAGTGAAAGTCAGAACAGTTTCCACCATTAATTCTCAGTGCTTTCTTCTTCACTGGCCCACTCCTTATCTCTCCACCACTCCTGATTTCGGTCAATGGTTTCCAACCTACAGCCCCTTCCTGGACTCCTGTTCCAGGTTTAATATTTTTAGATGCCATGGACATTAAATGCCAGCCCTGGGACACAATGCCATTTATGGGGAACTTCCTGCAATTTCTTCTGCTATTTTAACTTGTCCCAGGCTCAATATACTAAGCTACCTGTCTCTTTGGCATCTGGGGATTATATCCCCTCATGGCCCTGGGTGTACTTCTTGCACCGTTTTCCCCTTGTGACAATCTAAATTGGCTCTTGCTAATAGGTGTGCAGCAGCTCTAATTTAAAAAACTTGACAGAGAAAAGACTTTTTGCAGCCTTCATGCTGAAGAGTGGCCCAGTACTTTAACCTGGGTGCATGTGCTTGATGCAGTTCTTCTTCCCTTCCTCCAGAACCTTCCTACAAGTCAAAGCAAGGGGCTGAGAGAAGAGGGAGGGAGTTCAGTGAATATCATGCTGACTCTCACCATCATCCCTGTATCAGCAGCCAGTGGTAACAGCAAAGGTTATTGCTGCAGGGGAATTCCTTTGTCCTCATTTGTGATGGATTTATTATTCAAGCTGCCAAGAGAAATACTATCTTCCCTCTGTTTACCTTAGTCTTTATCTCATATTACCACAGGGGATTGTTTTATGGAAAACAGGCAAGACCCCTGCTGTGCTGGAGAGCTAGGTCTTTTTGTATGGGTATCAGCATTTAGATGGGGGAAGGAGAAGGAAAACAGGAAGCTTAGTCAAAACTTTGCAGGATTTACAACTGTCCTAGTAAATAAGGCATATAAAAAAATTCTTCAATGGTAGTGATAACACATCTGTGCTACAACCCTTCTGTTGACATCCTGTATCTCAGTTATCTGAGACAGGACAGGACAAACCAGCGCTGCCAACAACTAGTACTTAGCAACCATGGTTCATGAAAGTAGTTCATAACATCTGCTCTAACCATGCCAAGAGTCTGAAGTGTAAGCAAGAGCCAAGTGTTACTGAGAAAATTTTTATGGTGGATTCAGGCTCTGTTGCAATCAGAAAAGACAGTCCCATTCCTCATTTCTAGGTGTGTTCCTGGTCCCTTCTTTACTGACATTCACATGGCCATGCATCAGCAGGAATGGAGACCTGAGCTGGCTGAAAATTAATTTTTTTCCTTGCATCAAGCTTCTTGATCACTAGTTCCAGTACACAAAAAAAAATTAGGATTGTCTTTTTCAACCAATCTGTTCCTCAAGTTCCTAAATTAGGTAATGTGATCACTCTCATAGAGATCTATAGATCACAGGGATTCAGGGAAATTACTTTTCAGGCATTTGAAAATGGAACGTGTATCAGGAAAATGAAATCATTTTTGTTGCATACCTCTAATCCTAGCCATGGTCTCCTGGAGGTACTCTGTCCATGCTCATGGTTCCTTCTTCTTGACCAACCCCAGCTCATGCACACCACAAACATGTCCTTGAAACTTTCCCAAAAATTTTCCCGTCACAAGCCAGTTCCTCCTTCTAAACCTTTTAGCTATGACCACACATCTCCACAGTTGGCCACATTTTACATAAGAATCATCATTCTCCACTTGAAATTAGCCAGATAAATTTCAAACCCAGGAGCCTGTGGCAGGGCAGCTCTGCACAGCTCATCCCTGCATTTCCTTTCCACCCTTGTGATGTCAGTCAGGCTGTGTGTCATGGCATGATTGACAGATCTAATGGGCAATTATTCATTTTACCTGTGCAACAATCTACAGGGAGAAGGGGAAGAAAGGCACAAGCTGCAGATTCTCTGTGCTGGAATAATAACAAATTCACTAGCTTAGAGGTATCCCTAATAAGTTTTGATCATTAGAGATAAGTCTGTATTTCCTAGATGTTCCTTGGTCCTTTCTGCTAAAAATGTCTTCAAGCTGACTACATCAGAGAATGTTTGTGATGCAAAATTATTCTCCTAGAAAACAAGAAATCCACTGAATCTACTTCCATCAGTTAATTGAGTATTTGCTAGTTCTCACGGACTTCAGCTGCTTTTGGATGCACAATACAGTTAGAAAAAGTTTTCTCCTTCTCAGCAGCCAAATATTACTTTCTCTTAATTACTTTTTTCCTTCTTTTAGTACTTGTATACACACTGTGCCTATTTGATTGGTTCTTGGTTTATCCTAAGGCAAGACATTAGTTTTTCTACCCACCAGTAATATATCTCTTCATTTGGAAAGCCTTTTGGCAGAAGAAAAGAAGAAATTATTTAATAGAAGTTACAGGGTGCTGTAGGGTAGAGAATCACCAAGGGAATTGAGGGCTGCAATTTAAGAAGGGGGCAGCTGTAAGGGAGGAGGATCCAAGCTGTGGAGACATGGAAACAATCTCCTAGGCAATAGAGTGTGAGCACAAAATTTTAGCAGCTCAGAAGGTCATCAGCTTAATTGCAACCAAGGTCACAGTGGGTGAGGGAGATTTGTGTATAGACTATATATTTATTTCTGTGCTTCCTGACTTCCATGCTTGAAGTTTTCTCTATTTAAAATAATCAAATAATCTTATTTTTATTCTACTAAAGGCTGTTCTTTAGTAGAATTTTGAGTTTTAGAGCCTGATGGTCTTTACCTGAGAGCTCACCAGGACAATCAGATTGACTTTAATGTTCTGAATGAGTTTGGATCCATTTGTAAAGCCTAATTTTGCTGTCTTCTCTTTCATCTGATTTTCTCTGTCTTGCTCTTGTTGCTGGGTTTGTATAAGTCTCTCTGCTTGTTATTAGTGCTCTCAGTTCCAACCTGTGACCACATTGTGATGTGGGACAAGGCAACCTCGAGTTAACCTCAGGTTAAGTAATTTACCTTAGATGGCATCATCATCATGGTGCTCTGTGCAGACTGTCACAGCTGGGCTGTTTCTGGAACTGGGACATAACCCTGCCCCTTTAAAACCCATTTGGTTTTTGCCAAGTCATGGCATATCATATTGTCATATCATACTGCACTGCCATCCTGCCCCTATCCTGATCTGTTCAAGTTTCCTTCCAAATTCCTCTATTCTATCATCTACTTCAATGGCTCCTTCATCTCCTTGTGTTCCTGTGAGTATTTATCTGATGCCAGTTGTGAGATTTTTTTTTCCACAGTCTGCCTGTTTCTTCTTGAGTTATCAAAAGCTGATGATTCTCAAAATCTGCCCTGTTTCTGTCAATTCTGCTCTACTCAGTCTAGTATTAGTCAGTACATGTCCGCTTGAATATCATCATATTATCTTGTTATTTCTCCATGATGAAAGAACTTAAATTTTCTGGTCTTTTTACTTTTTGCTGTGAACTCAGCCCTTCTTTCAAGTGTCCTCTGAGAGTTCTCTGTCTCTCCGTATCCAGCCTGGCTTACTATGTGCCCCTGTACAGCTTAAATTTCTATCTTTTGCTACTGTTCAAGCCTTGGTCCATGATCTATTTCTTTCTTTTACTATAAAAGCTGTCTTTTATTCCAGTCTCCCTCCCTCATCCTAGCCCTTTTCACAGCATTCTTTTGCTCCTGAAGCTTTAATTGCCTCCTGTAGCTCTTTGAAGCCTCCATGGATATCTTATCTAATAAAAAGACCCAGTCAAGGGCTTTGTTCTCATCTAGAAGCTGCTGCCTCATCTGACATCTACTGAAGTCTTTTTCCTGCCTTTTCACTCTCTTTTGCTTCATCTAAAAGTATTGCTTGAAGCAAAATATGCTTGCTGTATCTTCTTCCTGTCCAGATTCTCATGCCCTTTGGTGCTTTGTCTCTTACTGCCTCTGTATTTCTCTCTTAGAGACTATGTTAGTGTTAAGTAGTCATCATTTTTATCTCCTCTTCCTCCTTTAAAACCCTCTTTTTCACCTTTACAGTTTCTTTTGTCCTGTAGACTTTTACATTATCTTCTCTACAGACTTGTGGACCTCTTGGGCCGGGCTTTCTCAAGCACAGAATATTATTTTTGCTTTGTTCTTAAATGACTGCTTCTCTATTCTGCATGCAGGGTTCTAAGTAACAATAACTCTGCCTCAGCAAATTCCACTCCTGTCAGTCTGGGGTGGCAGAGGGCTCTGCATCATCATCTGCTATAATGTCTCTGTATGCAGTTTTGCATGCACAAGCTGAAAAATAGACATGGTGTTTTGCTCCAGAGGAGGCTGCAGTCTGCTGGTGGGCCATAAGGCTTGTGCACAGTGAGGTCATGAAGTGGTCTAGATCTTTCAGGATGAACCTGCTGCAGAACAAACCAAGAAAAGGCTCTAGTGTAAGCAGAAGGCTCAGAAGTTAGTAGGATGTCTGAGAATTGTGTGGGCAGGACATAGGGAACATTGAGATTGTTATATGTTATGATTCTTATATGTTGATAAGTAGCACTTGGATTTTTTCAGACAGTAAATCTGGGACCAGACCATGGGAGAAGTGTGAGTCTTCAGTCATCCTTACCCCCCTCCCCACCAGCCTCTCAGAGCTTTCACTATCAAGGCAGTAGGATGGGATGTCTAGGAATTATATTTCTGCATCCTGAAAAGCATTCAGGAGAAATAAATAAATAGAGAAAAAGGGAGACCTGAGAGAAAACTGAGGAGGGAGAAAAATAAAAGCCTGCCTGGACAAGAGATCCATCTTGGTCGACAGTTCTTCCAACATCTGTTCTTTCCTTTGCTGTCACTTAATACCCTAATTTAGACTGTAGCTGTATTTTCATCTATTACAAACATGTCCTTCCTGAAACACACGTTGGAGTCCCACTAGGGCATGTAATATGCAAAGGGAAAAAAAAAAAAAAGAGGGTGGATGGGCAGGCTGTGTAACTTTCCATGCATGCCATGGGGAAGCCTAGAAACTTTTGTGAGCCTTTTCAAGAGGCTTAGGTGCACCTGAGGAGTCAAGCCATGTGTACAGGTCATCTGTGTTTGTGGTTAATGCAAGACGGTTGTGACACCTTCCTCTCATTTTTATGTCTTCCTCCAGCTCTGTGCTAATCTCCTGAGTCTGCTGGTAACTTCTGAAGCAACAGCAGTACTCCATTGATGGGTCCTGCTGGAAGTGCAGAGCAAGGCCTGGGAAATAGAAAGCAAGACAGAGAGGCAATAAAGAAAATATAGAAAGAAGAGCTGTGGCAGGAGATTACAGGAAGAGTGATAGGGGAGATTTGACAGCAGTTGCTGGGCAGCAGCAGTGCCAAAGGCAGTTGTTTTTTTTTCTGGGTGTTCTCTGTATTCTGTGTTTATGTTTATATCTGCAGATCTGAAAACATGGAAAAGATGATGAGTAAAGCCGGAACTTTACTTTTCATTAGGTCAGCTATGCCAGCTGGAAAAAGTGGACAAGCTGCTGGGTCTACAAGCTCTTCTGGGAGTGTAAAATAGAAGCAGCAGATCTCAGAGCAAACACAAATTGAGAGCAGCTGCTTTGAATTGAACTAGGGTAATGTCAGTGAGGCTGGAAGCCGCAACAGAGATTATTGGTACTGTGTAAAATAACAAGGATTGTTAATGATTTCCAGAGAGCTGACAAAGCACTTTCACCTCCTAGGGGAAAGAGGGAGATAGTTGATTTATAAGCTCACTGAGCATGGTAAGATTAGTGTTGAGGACAAAGGAAATATTGTGACATAAATCCAGTATCTCTACAGATTGCATATATTTTGTCATGCACTGAAATGATGAATTTCAGTTCTCAGTTATTTCCTTGTTAGACAATGTCTGGGTACAGAGACTAGAGGCAGAGATACTGTTTGATGAGAAGTGGGGATTAGCTGAATACGAGATCCTCAGCTACAGATGAGCAGGGTCTTTGCTAGTGCACAGGTGCCACCACACACCCAGTGATTGCTCAGGATCAGCTGCATAGCTGCAGCACTGCCATGCCCTGCCTGAGGTGTATTGCACTGTGGGAAGCAGGAACGAGGGCTCAGGGGGTGTGTAGGATGTCTTCCTGGTGAAGATAGTAAAGGTTTCTTCGTTCAAGTAGCATCTGGAGTCACTTGGTGAATGTTGGCCTTGGGGTCCTTCATGCTTTTATTGATGATGTGAGTGAGGCTGGGAAGTTTGGAAGCTGAGAGGGACAGTTCTTGGAAAAAGCCTTTCAGGGTAAGATTGTCCTCTTTTAGGCTACTATTATATCATTATTTCCTGTGGAATTTCCACAACAGTATCATGCAAGACAGACAGTAGAGTTTGATTAGTTGGCAGTATTTTTATATTCATTTTTATACTGCAGCAATTTTTAATGTGCCATTCTTGTGACTCTTGAAAAACAAGAGCTAGAAGAGAGCACTTTGAGCTAAAGGTTCTCATTAGTTTTCTGCAGTGGGTCTGATGAGTGTTCTCCTCCAGTACATATAATAGTGACTGAAGATCTGGTGCTGTGTTACAGCTTTTATGTTTGCTGGGCTGTATTGTGTTCAGATTTTAGGCTTCTTATACATGATATCACTTTTATTTTGACAGTTTTTTATGTTTTATACACTATATACTATGCACTATGCATCATTTTTTATATAATCCATAATGACAATGGTCTTCCAAAAGCATCTCAATAGGTTGGGAGCAATTAATGCCTTCTTTTGATGGTAACCTGTGAGGGTAACCAAATGTGTTTCTCTGATTTCCTAGAGACTTTTCCTTAGAAAAGTTAGTTTCCCTTAGAAACTCTTCTTTAAGGTGTTTCATTTCAAGTTGTGTCCTAGCTATGGGGCACATTCTTCCTCCAGAAAATAGTGCTTGTTGACAGTAAAGTGGATGCTGGTCAGAATGAAAGAGGAGAGCCTGTAAATTTTGGGGCAGCACTGATATTGCTTTCGTAAACATTCAGTGCTTGCCTGGCCTGATACCAGTTGTTGGTTGTACACACTTGTTGCAAACTGGACACGAAAAAAGATGCTTGATTCCAGTCAGAAGGCAGAAGAGAACCAGAAGGCTTTATTTACAATTCATTCAGCCTTTTTATAACATGCTGTGCTAAAAAGGCACAATATTGGTCCATAGGATTGACACCTCTCTCCATTGGTCAAGTAACAGAAAATACCAAACAACACCTGGGAGAGAGGTTTGTTATGGGAAAAGGAATATTGTTTACTTAGAAATTTTATGAGAAAAAAATTTGTTATTTACACAAAGTTATCTGGGATAAAAGGAAAACAATTGAAAAGTTCCGTTGGGAAGGGCTTAGCAATTCTCAGGCTCAGAAACATCCAGCCCACACACACTAACCTTATCCACATGGATATTACTGCTAATGGATATCCATATTTTAGCAGGAACATGGAGAAGGTGGTTTGCGCAAGAAATTAAGTGTGTCTTCCTCTTGGAGACTTTTCTTTCTACCTTACTCTCGAGCACCATCCAGACTTAAAAAAAAGGAAAAGAAGAAATGTTTTACAGGAGTCTGCAAAATGGGATAATGACATCACTGTTCTGGGCCCAAAAAAGGGTGTTTTGCCCTTGTTTCCACCCCATCCTGCCTGTAAATCTCTTAGTATAAGTAGCTTGGCATGTGAGGTATTTTTTTCTTGTATGCAGTTTCTGAGATCTTGAACTCTCTGCTCCTCCTAAATTAATAGCCCTCAGAAGAAATATGGTTACAGGCAGCACACTGACAGTACTGGGAGGTGTCTCTAGGCCAAGTTGCTGTAACATGCTTCTCATTCCTATCACTGGCTGGCAGCTCCCTGGTGTTGGCTGAGGTCGTTGCTTCTTTCCCTGGCTGAGAAATGAGTGGCAGAGTGGAGAGCAGAAGCTGTGGAATGCTCTGGTCTGTGAAAATGTGAGCAGCAAGAAGAATTAAATTCCTGCATAAACCTATAATTGACTACTCACAGAGCAGTTTGGTGATGGGCTTTGCACTGCAAAGCATTCCCCATAAGAGCACATGGGAAGGCTGAGATTAGACTGTAATGCTGAAGAGTTTACAGGGATGCCTGACTTCTCCACTAGGGCTTGCTGATGTGAACTGTGGACTTAGAAAAATTGTTTTGAGACACTGAGTGAACACCCATCTCATTCCATCTCACCATAGCTGCTGGCATCTTTATGATTGTTGCTCAGTCTTTAGGACACCTGGAATATGGGGAGAAAATGAGGAAGCCCACTGACCTTTGTTCTCATTGCAGACAGGGAGTGCATGGGATGGGGGGCTGTGAGAGAAGAGATATCCTGGATAATAATTTCTGCTTCCTCCTGTCTGCCTTCCATCTCTGTGCTTGTAGCTCTGTCTGTCACACCACGTCCTTCCCCGTGCCCCCTCCCTCTCCTTCAGGAGTTCCCCTCTTGCTCATACCTGATATTCAATCCCAGCAGAGTTATTGCCTTTTGCTGAGATCAGACACGGCGCTGGGGAATCACGTGGCTGAGGAAGGTTTCTATAAATATAGTTGAACCCTTTGGGCAGGAAAGGGAGAAAGTGAGAGGGGCACAAGGAGGAGGAGGGGGAGAGAGAAAGAGATTGCAGGAACAGGACGAGTTGGAGTGGCCTGAGGACAGAGGGAGAAAGGAAGGATCAGCAGAGAATGCAGAGGCCGTGCTCTCTGCCAGAACACGAGGTGGTTCTAGGTAAGGCCCAGAGCAGCCACCCAGTTAGAGAGGAGCGTGAGGAGGAGCGGAGGAATGGAGAGCTCAGAGAGCAAGACGCAGGAGCCCGGCTGGAAGGCGGCTCTGTGGGAGGGCACACCACAGTACGACTATGTGTGCTTTGAGAAATGCAGAACCCGTTACGGGATACCTGTGGAGGCAGGACACCAGCCCGGGGCCACAGGGGACGACCTGCGCTCCCCAGAGAACTCCCTCAGCTACCCACAGGTAGGGCTGGACAATGGGACGTGTGTGGCAGCACAGGTATCCCTGGGATCACACAGGCTCTGGGGCTCTCAGACCAGCACTGGCAGAGCATCCCTGTCCAACCCCAGTCCCACCAGCTCTCCCCTCTGCTTGCTGACCCCAGGTCAGGCTTCGACACTCATGGCTGTACTTACACCAAGGATCCCAACAGTAATTCTAGTCAGAGGGTATTGCCACCTGCCATGGATGCAACAAGACTTGGAATGGGCAAGCTGGGATGGGGGAAATTAACCAGAGCAATAATGTGTTTGTTACAGCAAAGAGAAGCTGCAGCTGCCTTCAGCTCCATAGTGATATTAGGTAAAGCACAAGAGTGAGTAAAACCAAAGGGAACAGTGACGTATATAGATGGGTATCTATCTGCACAGCTGTGTAGATGAAGTAAAGCTCTCTTGTGACTTTTCTCTGACCATAAAGCCCTTCATGGTGATAGACCCACACATGTATATTGGTGTTTTTGGTAACTCTTAGTGGAGATGTGAGGGGTTTTCTAACCCTTAAGATTGACCTGACGTGCTCTAGTCCGTACAAGCACTGGTTCAGAAAAATGTCCGGGACGTAGATGTACTCAGGTTATGGCTTTTTGTTCCATTATGCTCTGTATCTCCCTTACCTCTTCTTTTGGGACAGCCTCCCGCAGAGGGGAGGGTTTACAGCAGAGTCCTGTTGTCTTATTTCCTACCACTCTGTTCTGATTAAGCTGATCTAAGAGAGCTTCAGTGCAATGAAGGATCCAGTCAAATTGTGAGGAAGAGAGCGTGTGGATGTGAATGTGAAATTCATAAAGTAGATGTTTCTCCTTAAATGAATATCAATCCTCTTACATGGATGGTGGGTGATTGGGGAATGAAGGCGATTGCATTAATTGTCTACTAAAGACTTATATGATTTAGTGACAGGAAAACAGGCACATTTGCCACCAAGAAAATCTCTTCCAGTAGATAAGCATCCCACTGAGGACAGTTATGTGTCAAATTGCCAAAGATCAGAGTTTCAGTTCCATGGCTATATCCAGGGATTTCTCTTCTGAAACTGCCTATAGCATCTGAGAATTTGTGTGTCTCCTACACTGAAGTCTTTCAAAACCACCCCACTAGCTTGTTTGAATGCAGCAGCTCAGATGGACAGAGGTCTGACAGGAGCAGTTTAGGTTTTATCTATACCAACAAGGCAGTGCTTTGGCTGCAGCAGCCACACTAAGGGGGTGAGCACGAGGGCTGGGATGGGGTGGAGAGGTGTGTGTGCCCACCTGAGGCTGAGCTCCACTGGGGTCACGCCTGCCCCATGGGGTGCAGATAGGGCTGGAGAGCTGAGGTGGGTGAAGGAAACTCATGTTTGTGCATGTGCCATGAACCAATAGTGAGCTGGGGTGCGGGGAGCTGTGAGATGCAAACCCTTTCTCCAGTAAAGCACATCCATGCAGAGAAACATCCCAGTTCACACATATCCAGCAGATATGCCAGTCCCACACACCTAAAACCACTCTCCAGTAGGCACAGATGACACAGTGAGGCAACACCACCAGCTCTGGGCTCTTGCTCTCTGCCACCAGAATGTCTCTGTGCTCAGTTCCAGAGGCGTGATGGTCAATGCATTGTAGATAGATGATCTCACGTACAAACAAGAAGACCATCAAACCCATTCCTATGCGTATCTTCAGGCAGAAACATCCCCAAGAAAGCAAGCATCTGTGAAGGCAATTTCCAATCTAAAAACCAGACAGTTGTATTTATAGTTTACTGAAAAATATTTCCTAGACATATTTTAAGTCAGCAATCTTGTACACATGTGCATGTACATTTATCATGCAACTTTGCATGCAAACATATTCTGGCTGAGGCAGGCTTGCTGTGGATGTGTGTATTTTGCTAGTCATTCATGCACATACAGATAAATTATAAATATGCACATGTAATTTGTACAAACATGCATACTTATCATCATGTAATTAGCATGGAAAACAACCTGTTGCACATGTTTTCATCCATTTCCACACAGAGTAATCATTAGGATTTCTTTCCCCACTGTCATGTGAAAAAACATTTGACAGAGATTTTGATTCTGTTGTGCTTTTTTTTTTTNTTGCCTTCTGTTGTACATGTGATTTGGTTTGGTTTACACAGGCCTCAGAATAGTGAAGTCTTGGTCTTTGGCCTTGGACCTTCAGATAACTGATAGCCAGAAAACATACAGTGGTTAATAGATAATAACATAACAATATTAAGATAATAATAATAATATGCATATATTTTTGACAATTAATATAACAGATAGTAGATATATAACAGATGATGTAGTATACCTTGATAAAAATACACATTATCCTACACTGTAGGATTTTGTATTGTTTTCTTTCTGTATGAGAAAGCAGTTACAGCTGGTAAAGTATTTAAAAGCTGTGCTATTTGTGACTGTAGAAAGGGTGTTCCTGGCAGGGAGCTCACTCAGCAATACACAGATGGGTGTAGTGGGAGGGATGTGCAATAAGAAATCAGGCAATGCAGTAATACAGAATAACAGGCTCACAGAGAGAGGTAGGTGGGAGGGCCTCTGGAGCTCTCTGCCCAAACCCCTAGGCACAGCAGGGCTGACTCCAAAGGTAGGACACATTGTCCAGAGCCTTTTCCAGGCACGTTCGGAACATCTGCAAGACTGAAGATTCCCCAGCCCCACTGGGCACCTGCTTCTGTGCAGAACTGCCCTCAAGGGGGGCTGGATGGGGACATGTGATCCTCTGCATGGGCTTTCCTTTCCTGCAAGTTGTGTTTTTTCCCTTTTGTCCATCATTGTGCCCCCCTGAGATATCTTGCTCTGATGTTTCCCTCCCACCCCTCTCTCCCTTTAGGTAGTGGCATTGCTGTTAGATTTCCCCTTTGCCAGCTTTCTTCAGGAACAACTATTATTTTGTTACTGTCCCCTGTCCCTTCCACGTGCCTCATCGGCTCTGTGTCTAAGCAGTTGACTGAGATGTTTTACTGACATTAAAACTTGTGTATGTGGTGCATTTGGGGAGGGTTCACCTTTGAGGTCAGATATGGCTTCTCTTTGGTGATGCATCATGAAAAAAAATCACCTAAGGAAGATAATTTTAGGAATAGCAAGATGGCTACAAGGCAGGAGTGAGAGGGAAAGGGAGTACACGCTAAGGCTGCCTCAATGGGAGCAGCAGATCATAAACAGGATGCACAGGCAGAGCTGGGGAAAAGGATTTCAGGGCTGGAGTGTTCTGTGGGGATTTATTTTTCAGTCAGAATGGCATGGGAAATAGCTTGGGCTTTGGACTCTGGGAGGTGGCCAGTTATCATACAGGTGCTGACCCCTCAGAAAAATAGCTCCCAGAAAAGTCTTGAGATTGTGTGATGTATTTCTTGCCCTGAGATTCTGTGCAGCTTTTCCTCTGTTACTCAAACCATGAAATTTCCCCAGTTTTTGGAAAGACAAAAGATCAGTTGCATAGATAAATGCTGCATCTCTGAAAAGAAACTTTACTTGGTTGTGCTTTCTCCCTGAATGGTTTGGTTTGGGTTTGTTTTTTTGTTTTGGGCTTAGTTTTTTGGGGTTTGTTTGTTTATTTGTTTGGTTGGGTTTGGGGCATGAATGCTCCTCCCATCTATCCTGAGTGGTATTTATACCTTCAGCTGTTTTGGCACCCTTTTGGTGGTCTCTCTCAGCATTTAGCCAAGTAGGCATGATAGTACCTTTTCTGGTTCAACCTTTAGGTGGCAACTGAGAACTTATAAAATTGTCTTCATTTTTTCTTCTGCTCAGAAACCCTGTGTTCCTTGTGTTAGAGAGAGAGCAACAGAAGAAGGAACAGTCAGAGTCATATTGTGTTATATTTTTAGTTTTACATCTTCTAGTGGAGTAGATATTTCTTGCCTAACCCAATTTTGCTGTAAGGTCATCCTCTGATTTCTGGATTCTTTCTCTGTCCCACAATCTCCTACCATTTTAGATACTTCCAGAATCCTGGAGAAGCAAAGAACATGTGTGAAGCATTCTTAAAATGTGTTGAAACTACTTGGTTTGCCAGGACAGCAACTCCTTCTTATGTCTGTGGACAAACTCCTTTTTTTTCCCATATCCTGAGTGCACCATTTTACAGCCAGGCAGAAGCAGTGAACAAGGGTACCATATGAGGACTTCCAACATTCATACTATTATACTGTCACGCTGTTCTGTCTGGCAGATGGAAGATTCTAATTTGAATCTCTGACTTGACATGGGTTCAAGTTGTATTTGACATGAACCCATCTCTCATGACCATTTAACAGCAATGAAACACTGGTGAGGTGATGTGAAGATGCATTTGTCTAAAATCTGCTAGTATTTGGCATTTCTGTCTGAAGGACACAGTAAAAGGAAAAATTAGCAGTTTACTGGGTAGGACTGCATTGTAGATGGAATTCTTCAGCCTAATGCTTCACTGTCCTGTCTAAGGGAGTGAGAGCACGGCCATTTTTCCCTGCAAAGAGTCTGCTTAATTTACTTAGAATGTGTTGGTAATCATGTGATTAATAATTGCATTAAATTTGTGTAGCTTCCAATACAGTGATGAATGGTAGAATACTTTCAGCTGTTCAGATAGGATCAGTTTAAGAGGCAGCAGGTGAGCCATCTTTAGAACAGGATGATTTTAATATGCATAGATATGGGTTCTGTGAAGAAAAAAAATCCACTGGGATTTCCAAAGGGAGCTATGGCATATGATTCAAGTGTCTGTTCAGGCATATGTGCAAATAAATAAAATACTTAGGACCTTCAGGCATATTTGTTATGTTGAAATACTAAATGGTAGAATGAAATACTAAAAGGTGCTCAGAGAAGCTGGGTAATTTCTACTCCTGTAAATGTTTAGGAGTTGCCTGGACAAGGTCTTGAGCAGCCTAATCTGGTTTACCTGGTTTAGGAATTTGCAGGCTGTGGGCAAAAAATTGGACTAGAAAACTCCAGAGGTGCCTTCCAGTGCAAATCTTTCTGTGAGTCTCTGTATCTATTTTATCTCAAGGGAACAGGAGCATCTCTTTTGTTACCTTGAAAGGGGAGGCAGGAACTGTCAAATAGAAAAGTCTCTTAAGTGTGTGGTAGTGCTTTATCTCTGTCATACGTCCTGTCATTCTCCAGCTTAAGAGTCTGATTTTGCTGATCGAAACATGGCTCATTCTCCTCCTGCCACTCAGAGAATCTCAGAGAAGGAGATGTTGTGCTGGGGAGGGAGCAAAGGGTCACCTTGTCACAGGTGGGAAGTGCATCAGGTGGTAACCTGGTCCCAAGTAAAGCCAAACCTGGTTCACTGAAGGGCATGCAAGGAGAAGATGCTTATTCTCTGCTTCTCAAATGCACTCCTTCCCCACCTATACTCTGAGAGAGTGGGGTGGGATAGCTGCTCTTCAGGGAATCTGCTAAACAAACACAGGGCACAGTCAGGGTTCTTCAAACTCCCTTAAGGTGCTGACAAGACAGCACAACTGCCCAGTTTACTGCAGACCCCTGTAAGAAGTGTCCCTGGTAAGCATGTGCAGCTGATTGTGAATTGCATATAACCAGCTCCATTTCAGGTTTAGTACCTGAAGAAAAAGACTAGATCAAGCAATTAGGAATTTCAGAGGAATTGGAGGTAGAGGAGGACTTAAAATGCTGATTTGGGTAAATAATGGTTGGAGGTGTGCCGCAGCCTGTGATATTTTTTGAGATGATGCTGCTTCTTTTCCTCCATGAGCACTGTCAGTGGCTGTGTGCCCTGTTAAGCATTCCTTGGCAGCAGGAGGAACAGATGCAGGACATTCCTGCAGCCTGTTTGAGAGTGTAATGCCTCTCAAAACCTTCAGAGATGTTTCACAGTGCTGCTGAAATCTATGAGACAGCCCTGAGGATGGCGGCCTCATGTGAACTACTTTGACCTTCTTTTCTACCTCCAGAAAGCTGTCTCTTAATGCTCAAATGCTGTCTCTTAATGTCCAATCTCTCAGCCATTTTTTTTTACCAGGACTTTAGAAAATAATGAATATTCTGGGATCATATCTTGTACTCCCAAAAAGGAAGTGAAAAGGTTTTGGAGAGATTGGAAATAGGAAACTGGAAAGAAAAAAAAAAAAAATAAATGAGTTGCATCTGTCTGAGAGTTTCTGTGTCTCAGTCTCCCTGCTTGGTACATTTGGGTCTGTTAGTAGATCTGCCTTGTCATCCTTAATGCTGTTTGTGAAGGAGCATTTGCCTTACCTTTTCCTTGTGATCCCTCTTTTTTTCTGCTCCTCTAGCTTTATGGCCGATACACAGACCAGATAACAGATAACATTTCAGGCAAGGAAGCAGCAAAGCTGCTGAAGAAACAGGCCCAAAGGAACAATGGAAGACCCCTGAAACGTGAGAGCCAAGTGCAGATCAAAGAGGAGCACTATTCCAAATGTCAAGGTAGGGATAATTCATGTTTCATTACCCTATTACCAGATATTGGGCAGGCCAGCAAGAGAGATGGGATTTAAGCACACATTTAATTGTGACTAGGGACAAGCAGGGAGGGAAGGAAAAGCAATGGAATCTCATTGGGTTGAAAAAACTTTTCTATATGAGCTTTTATCCTAGAAAGAGAAAAGATATATTTGGAAAAAAAAAAAAAATCCCAAGTAAATAATTTTTTCCACAACAGAGCTCTGTAATGGAAGGAAAAGGACTTGCTTGTATCAGACTTTAGCTGCTAGTGTACAAGATGTTAAATGCCACCCTGTGTGTCCTGCACACCCCCGCCCCTCCATTTTAAATGATTTTTTAAACTACATAAAATGTTACAGAACTGTGTGAGAGAGGGATGGGTACCAGTCCTTCAACATGAAGCCCATGATGCCTCCAAATAAATCCTTGTTTTAGTCAGTTCTCAGCCCAGGAGAGACAGACACACCTTCATCTCTGTTCACTCAATTTTTCTGCTTCACTCTTCCCTCCACAGACTGTGCTAAACGCATCCAGAAATATGTTACCAAGAAGCTTGGAGAGGATTGGATTTTCTTGGTTCTCTTGGGTCTGGTCATGGCGTTGGTGAGCTGGGGAGTGGATTATGCCAGTGCAAAGACCGTACAGGGTGGGTCCCATTCAGGTGTTGCAAAAGCAGACAGTAAATGATATGAATGTTTTACAAAGCCCAGTGACCAGTGTTGCTCCTCCTTTAGCATCATTGTCCCATGCTCAACCCTCACTGCTTGGGAAGTTTGAAGTTCTGGCAACGTAGTAAAGGTTAGCTAGGGAGAGGTTCTATAAAGGGATGGTAGGGGGAAATTTGGAAGTAAGGGGGCAGAAACAAGGGATATATATGTGATGAGTTAAAGACAAACAATTATTTTGAACCCCATTTCTTTCTGCTCCCTTGAATATGCAGGAGCACAGGGAAGTGTTACTGTGGCCTTTCTTGTTATACTGCTTCCTTTTCTCCCCAAAAATGTTAAGAGTATGGGCAATGGAGGGAAAGGGGCTCTTAGATGCCCTCCTGACACTGTTCCTGCATTTTACGTCATTTTTGTTCTTTCCAGTTTTTACTTATACAGTGCCCTGAATTTTTCTGCCATCTGGCCATATAGTGCCATCTCCTTTTGCCCTTTTCACAAAGATCTATTCCGTCTTATATCCCTTCCCTGCATTTTTTCCTGTGGTCTGTCTCTCTTTGCCAGCTGCAAATATTACAAGATATTTCAGCCCCCACCTCAGAGCACACACACACAAACATCCCTGCCACATCCTGTTAACTGCTCTGTACCTTTGTCCTCACCCTCAGTGTCCCAATCCTGGCTGGCACACACATACACCAACCTTTTCCTCTGGGCTGTTGCAATTCCTCAAAGCTCCCAACATTCCTTCAGTGTTCCTCCCTCCAGAGCTTCCCCATCTACCAGGTGGCTGGTACGATCTACTACTCTGAGGGTTCCTGTCCTTTATGCTCCCTGCAGCTGAGTCCTTTGGTATCTTTTTCCTTTTCCCCTGCCAAGTCTTAGCCTCTGCTGAGGCTGTGTGGGGAGCCAGCTCAGGCAGGGAAGATGCAATTGCAGAGGAGCTGCAGTTCAGTTTGGATTCTCAGCAGCTCATGTTGTTGTACCTGGCTGAGCAATGCTACCACTGCTGTTTTAATAGCTGCTGGCACAGCTTCCATTGTGCTGCTCTAGAAGGGAAATCACAATCAGACCTTTTAAACTATTTTTTTATGAAGGAATGATTGATGGACCACTTTGTTGTCCTTCAGAACCCACACAAGACCCTCAGAGTGCCAAAAGAAGAAGCTGCACAGTGATTCGTCCTCACAGCTGCATGTAGCTCACCTCTTTTTATGCCACGGGTATTAACAGTGCCTTCTATCCATCCCTGCTTTCTTGGGGAACTCATACCCAAAATGAGGCTTATCTTAGCAAAGGAGCATTGGGGAACCATTTCTGCAGCAGGGTTAGCATGGGCATTTTAGCACGTGTGTGATTCTCTGACATCTGTCTGGAGCAGCTGTGGTTGCTGACAAGTTCTCTGTTTGTGCCCGCAGCCTACAAGTGGACGTACGGAGCGCTGCACCCCAACGTCCCCCTGCAGTACGCCGTGTGGGTTGCCTTCCCCCTCGGCCTCATCCTGTTTGCCGCCAGCTTCTGCCACTTCGTCTCTCCACAGGCTGTTGGTGAGGGCAGAAGGCATGGCAGGATCTGTTTCTGCCTTGTTCTTCTTGTTCCTTTTGCCCGCGGGTTTTGTTCACCCCCGGCTCTGCTGTTGTTCTCAGGGTCCGGGATCCCAGAGCTCAAGACCATTATGAGGGGAGTGGTCCTCAAGGAGTATCTCACTCTCAAAGCTTTTGTGGCCAAAGTTGTGGCCCTGACAGCTGGGCTTGGAAGTGGCATGCCTGTGGGGAAAGAGGTAAATATTGCTGATTCCGTGTGCTGCTGATTCCGTGTGCAGTAGTGACCAGGGTTTGGAAGGTGCGAGTTGTCTGTGAAAGAAGTATCTATAAATATTTTCTTACTTTCATCACCGTTCCTTTTCTCAAAGCTCTGCTCTTTCCAGCAACACCTATCTTTCACTGGCCATTTTCCTTCCACATTGAAAGACAGGATATAGGAAACATCAAAGAATTCAGGTCAGGTAGTCTTTGAGAGGGAAAAAATTAAAGGGATATAGAAGAACTGAGAAAGATTGGAGGGTCTAGAGCACAAATCTTATGAGGAGTGGCTGAGGGAAATGGGGTTGCTTCGTCTGGAGAAAAGGAGGCTCAGGGGAGACCTTCTCACTCTCTATAACTCCCTGACAGGAGGTTGTAGCCAGGTGGGAATCAGTCAATTCTCCCAGGCAACCAGTGACAAGACAAGAGGAAATGGCTTCAAGTTGCACCAGGCCAGGTTTAGATTGAATATTAGGAGAAATTTCCTCAATGAGGTGAAGGTCAGTCATTGAAACAGGCAAGTGGTGGAATCAGTATCCTTGGAAGAGTTCAAAAGGAGTGTGGTTGTGGCACTTGGGGACATGGTTTAGTGGTGAACACAGTGATGCTGCATTAAAGGTTTGGTTCAATGATCTCAGAGGTCTTTTCCAACCTTTATAGTTCTATTACTGACTGAGATGGCCAAAGAGAAACTACGGGGCCTGCAGTAGCTAAATGGTTGTCAGTAACCAGAGGGCAACCCTCTCTGATTTTCTCCTCCTCTTCTCTTGCAGGGTCCTTTTGTGCATATTGCCAGTATCTGTGCTGTGGTACTCAGCAAGTTCATGTCCATCTTCTGTGGGGTGTATGAGGTAAGGCACATATCTCTGCACACAATTCTTACACAGGCTGAGCTCCTGGGACACCCAGGATAGTATTGGTAGGCCACAGAACACAGAGGAAACACACAGATTGATGTTTGCTGTCCTGCTGTAGAGCAGTAAAATACGAACTGAGCAAGAGTAGTGCAAGGCCAGACATACAGTCCAAATAGCTTCAGGACCACCAAAGTTACCCAGAAATTACAGAGGCTGCTTAGGAGTATGTTTGACAAGTTTTCAATCTTGTGATTGATGCCTTTGCACTGTGATCATTGACTGTATAAAAAAGTAGCTGCAGACAAAGACCGATTTGTCTTTAAGCCAAATTTATACAGCATTGCTAATTATAGACACTGACACGTCTCTGTGCTTTTGCTATTGCAGAACAGCCTCTGCAGGCTGATCACCATATTGACTGGTTGCATAAAAAAATCTATTAGCTGCACATATAGATAAATGTAGGAACTCCTTTATGTGCAGGCTCCCAGCAGAAAGTGACTGTGTAATACAGCTGGAGGTGCTGTTTTACTTGAGCAGATCCTGTCTGTGCACAAGGACCAGATGTCACTGCTGGAGACCAGCTGCCAGTACTAAAGACTGCACTAGAGTGTGTAGAGCCTGCTATTTGTAATAGTGATGGCTGACTGTGCTGCTGGCTGTTGCTTCTTTTCATTGTTCTGGGTCCTAACCCCGTGGCTTTGCTCCCTCTAACCCCAGCATGCCCGTCTCTGGCTGCACTCCCTGTTCCAGAATGTGCATAGGCAGCTCGACCTCCTGGTGCCGGCTTGCGCAGTTGGAGTCGGATGTTGCTTCAAGGCTCCTCTTGGAGGCAAGTGTCTTCCTATTTGTGGCATTTAATGTACAGTTCCTCTTGCTGTGAGACTTCCTGCTCTCATGAAAGGTTTTCCACAGAGACCTCTCCACTTCAGCAACACGAGTTCTTTCTGTTCACGGGTGACAGCGAAAGGAAGGGAAGGTTACTGGAAAAGTGACACTTATTTAAGTGCTGATTTCTAATGATGCAGCTTGTTCAGTCCCTGCCAGCCATGAACATTGTTCCACCTGGAGAGTACCAAGGGCTGTCCAGAAAGTCAATAAAGATCAAGTAGACAACAGAAGTTAAAAAAAAACCAAAAACCTTGCGAGAGGCAACGGGCACAACATGCAACAAGGGAAATTTTGACTCTGTTAAAGGAAATTCTGTTCTTCACTCCCAAGGGTGGTCCAGCACTGGCATAGGTGTTCAGAGTGTCCAGGGAATTTCCACCCTTGGAAATGTGCAAGACTCACCTGGACAGGAACCTGATCTAGCCTTGGAATTAACAAAACTAACAGCTCTCTGAGCAGGGAGAAAACTCCAGTGGTCCCTTCACAACTTTCCATGATCCCACTTGGAGGAGAAATTTGGAAATTTATGTCTCCTCCATGCATTTCTACTAGTCTTCTGATTCACTGAATTTCTTTAAACAGAGGTCCATGATAACTTCTTCCTAAAGCAGTGGAAATATATTAATAAATAATTTGTCTTTCATTTCATTTCCCCCTCTCTCCATGTGCTGCCCTGAACCTCTTTGCTTAGTTATTGTGCCCAGAAGTGTAAGGAGTTTTAAATACTATGTTTTTGTCTAAGTTGGCTTTAGTTCTTCCATGCACTATTTTCCTGTTAGTATTCAAATGGATGAGTTAGCTGACAAATGCAACATGGTCTTGCATCAACAGTAATACTGATCTTTATTTTGGTTGGCTATTAAAAAAAAAATCAAGGAAGTAACATAGTTTGTCAGCTACAGATTAGAGGTTCTTCAGCTGATAACTTGAGAAAAGATGCCAGAAAGAAATCAGGCTAAGCAAGAGAGAGGCTGAGAACTGTGCATATGTGGGCAGTCTAGCAAGATATAGACAGCCTGAGGTGAAGCCTGAGGCTTCAAGGCAAAATTTGTCAGTCTGCCAAAAGCCTTCAGAGAAAGAAGTTTCAGAACCAAGGCTCAGACCACAGTCAGGTGGAACCATTGGAAGTATACAGGAGAATGGTATTTGTCTTAATGGTAAAAAAATAAAGCAAAAAAAACCCCAAACTCCATAAAATCTCTGAAGAAGTCTATGCTTCTTGCTTCTTTCTCTGTACCTAGAGTTAACATAGTCTCAGAGACTCCAGGATGCATCATATATAGATGACTGGGAGATGCTAGAGAAGAAAACAGAAGGCGAAACAGGGACTGATCTAACTGCTGCCTTTGGTGGATAAAGGAGATGTCGGACAAAATACCAAAGTCTTCTCAGAGGACAGTGAAAGGACAAAGAGACAACAGGCACAACTTGCAACAAGGGAAATTCTATCTATGCATGAAAAGAATTTCTCCCCTTGTCCCAAAGGTGGTTCAGGGTGGCACAGGTGTCAAGAGATGCTGGTGAATCGCTGCCCTTGAAGGTGTTCAGGGCTTTGAAGGTGCTCAGGGCTGCCCTAGCAGCCTGATCCCGAGCACCCTGATCCTATTGCCCTTGACCCTAACCTTGCAGTTAGCCCAGTTCTGAACAGAGATAGAGAAGCATTGAGAAACACAGGACTAAAACTTGCTGTGAGTCTGTGATAACATTGTAGGATGGGAACAAACAGAAAGTTATCATAGTTTCTGTAGCCCTAGTTCCTCTTTTGGATTTACGCCAAACTGTCAAATGTAATTTCCATTACCTGGGAGTCATGTAATCTTCAGCTGACCTTGGTCCAGGATATAGCTTGCAGTTTCACTTCATATTGCCCTGGTGTGTAACTTCTTGGTGGTGTTGCAGGCAAATACCACCCTGTGTATTAAGGAGGATGGATTTGAAAAGCCAGTTTAGCCCTTGACAAGCAAATGGTGCCCAGTCTCTTAGAAAGACTCTCCCTTTTACACCTTCTGATTACTTTTTTATTATTATGACCATTTTCACCAGGACAGCACAATGCATTACTGGGTGATCTGTCACCTACCCAGCATGGAAGAACCTTCAGCATCAGACCACACTCTGCTCTAGACATGCGTGTGCCTTGTGCACACTGCGTCACAGGGTAGGTTTTTTGAGGCATTTTCTGGCACATGTGCATCCTGAGATTCCCTGCCAAAGTAAAAGAGATGGAGCGAAACCTGCTTATGCTCCTTCCATCCTCTGGAGGATTTTCCATGAGACATTTCTCCCACAGTGACATAAATGTGTATGTTTCAGAGGGAAATGAGATGCTGCCTTCTTCACATTTCTTGAATGTGTGATCCCAGGTACATGCCTGTCCTGGGCCAGGTGTTGCCTTTTCAGTAGGAGCCACCCAGAGGGGAGAAGTAAGATAAACATAGCTATAACTCTGAGACTGGCAACAGAGCTGGGTGACATCATGCAGTCATACCTGCCAATTTTGTTACTCACTCTCTGTTTTCTTTCCTTCTTTCTTCTGTTTGTCTGTCTCTCTTTGTCTCTTTCACCAGTAGCAGCCCTATTATTACACGGATGTCCTGACTGTGGGGTGTGCTGTGGGTGTTGGCTGCTGCTTTGGGACACCACTCGGAGGCAAGTGGCTGTTCTGTTTCCTTTTCCTCGGGTAGCTAAATCCTCTCCCACCTAGTCCTCTTGTTCTCTCCCCCTCTCCTGCACCACATTTTTGATGTGATGTTTACTTTGGACAGAGACACTTACCTTTAGCATTTTCAACCTCCCCAGCATCTCTGACAGTCTTTTTTCCTCACGTTGTCCTCTTTCTGGAGGCAAGAGAAGAGGGCTCTCTAGAGCAGTGGTCTCCAAATTAGGTGTGCATACCCTAGGGGGTGCACAAGGTGATCTGTTTGGTGTGGGAAGGAAATACCAGAATTTCTAATTTTTTTAATGTAAAAAAGTAAATAGACTAAACTTCACTAACATTAAGTATTTTAGTATTGTATTGGCAGTGGTGCCCTAATATGTCACATGGCCACTTGTCACATACAGTGCATGAGGTGTAGAGTTGCTACCAACGTGGAGAGATGACCATGGTTCCCTCAATCATTTACTTCTTTCAGCATATTGCAATGAATTGCAATCAGTGTGTGCCCACACTGGATTAAGTGGATTTATGGATTATATTATCTAGTGTTAACCAAACTAATCCTCATAAATTGGAAAAGTGGCTTTAAAATGTTCCTGTAAAGAAGCTGTGGACTGAAGATAATACTAATAATGTGAGCACAGAGAAATGACAAGAAAGTGGCAGAGCTGACACTTCTAGTACAGGCCCTTATTCAGTCCCATTTGGAGGTACAAGGGCCAGCTAATCAGATCTGAGAAGAAGTCAGACAAAAAAAGATTAAAATTAGCAAAGGTTATTTTAAATATGAATTTACATCTGCTGTTGTTAACGATGAACCCTACCCTACATGTGTATCGTGCTTTGAGAAGTTAACTAATGAGAGTATGAAGCCATCAGAATTAGCAAGAGATTGAAAATCTAGGCATCCAGAACGTGAAGACAAACTTGTACAATGTTTTCAGTGATGTTTCAAGCCGTGTGACATTCAATCCAATACTTCACAGAATTTCACTGAACCTAATGACAAATGTGTGGAAACCTCCTTTGAGGTTTCTTGCTTCACAGCAAAAGAGAAAATGCCACATACCACAGGGGAAACGCTTGTTCTTCCTGCCAAATGTAAAAATGTCTGTGATAATACACAAAAAGCAATAGAGCAGCAACTTAAATGTGTTTCTTCATCAGTAAACACTGCTGGAAGATGCATAGTGGACATTGCTTAAGGTTTGAAGAAACAAGAGTCTGTACAAATTACACAGTAGGAGAGGTTTCCTGTGCAGCTGGATTAGAGTACAGATGTTTCTAAATTGCCTCAGAGATGGTATTTTCCAGATTCTGTTTCGCTAGTGAAATGCAGAACTCCTGTGAGACACTGAAAGGAGTATCTACCACAGAAGCTGTATTCTCAACAGTAAATTACTTCTTTAATTAAAAAAAAAATTATGGAAGTGCTCTGCAAGTGTAACAATGGGTAGAGCAGAATAAGAGAAGAATTGGGGGTAAGGTTACCTAGACACTACTACACCTGGAATTCATGTACTGCAGTGGTCACAGATGATCTATTGCAGCAAAGGAATGGGAGCCAGGCATGCACAAAGTGCTACAGGATGTTTTTGATGTGGTTCATTTCATAAAAGCAAGACCCTGAAAGAGTAGAATCTTTACAATACCTCAAAACAAGATGGGAAATGACCATGAAAATCCTACAGGCATTTGCTGGTTATCTGATAGCAACTTTAAAGAAGAATAGAATTTAAAGTCCAGTTGCACCTTTTTCTTTTACAAAAAGACAAGTGTTCTGAATTTGCTGATATTTTCTGCAAGGATAAGTGTCTGTCAGTAGATTGCTACCTAGCAGTTATTTTTGAAAAAGTAAACACATTTGATGTACTTCAAGGTGAAAGTGATGTTATAACAGTGAGTGAGAAACTGCTTTCAAAAGAGACTTGTGGAGGTTTTGTGAATCTGTTGCCAAATACAATATCGGTGTCTTAGCTACAAAAACTCTCATTGCATATATACTCAAAAAACTTGAAAACAGAAATTTCTACCTTTTAAAAAATCTTGAAGATTACAATTTTCAGTGGGTTTTGAACCCACTTGTTAAAAATATAAAAATTCAACATCATCTGATTATTTTGCAAGAACAACTGATTGACATCAGGGAGGATGAAAAAATCCAAATTTTAACAAAAATCTTTGCATAGGTGGTGGGTGGAATTGAAAAAAATAGTATCATGATTTAGCCAGCAGAGCCAATGATACATTTCTTGCATTTGGATTTATGTGTCTTTGTGAGATATTCTTTTTAGACCAAGTATCAAAATAATTGAGCATAGAGCCAGACCTTTGAATCCCTGTGCCACAAAGCATTAAAACCAGATTTTAAAAAATAAAGAATATTACTATTTTAGTGAGAACAAAAATTTTTGTTCCATTAATAAATAAAACAAATTAATTTTGGAATTACGTTTATTTCACCTTTATCTCATCCTTGTTTAATTTCTATTTTTGTGCATGTTTGATATTGTACATAATACTTTAGTACAGTAGTACATGCATATTATTTTTAAATAAATACATATACAGGGAGAGGGTACATGCTCAAAAACCATTTATTGGTAGGGGTGCACAATCGAAGAAGAGTGGAGACCACTGCTCTAGAAAGCCTTTTAGAGTCCTCTCTCATGCTTCTAACATTGCACTTGTTATTTTAACTTTGCTCCCTTTCCAACTCTTTCTAGGGGTTCTTTTCAGCATCGAGGTCACCTCCACTTACTTTGCTGTGCGCAATTATTGGAGAGGCTTCTTTGCAGCTACCTTTAGTGCCTTTGTGTTCCGAGTCCTTGCTGTCTGGAACAAGGATGCAGGTAAGCTAAGAGCCATTCCTGCTCTCTTTGTACAAAGGTTGTTCTGTTAATGCGTTGTTTTCCATCTTTCTCAAAACCACAATGTTTTTTTGATTCTTGAAACTTCTGCCACAACACACGACTCCCAGCAGCACAGAGGGAAGGAGAAATGGAAGCTTGTTATCTTGTCAGTTGTCTAGCCCAACCCATTCCTAGGAGAGCTGGGCTGTATCTAACTGATCAGTGACAAAATAGGAGTCCTCAGCAAGCAGAAGTCCCCATGAGGTGTGATTTTCTTGCCTCTACTCAGGACAGCATCCAGGCTGCAAACACAGAGATATCCCATCATGGAGGATGTAATCCTTGCTGGAAAACACATGGCCGTCTTTGGTCATCTCTTGACTACAAACAGATAGAGAATATTGAGATGATTAAATGATCAGGAGAGTACAGGATTGGTAGGATCTGACTGAGGATCCTGAAAAAATAAAGTGTCTCAAGTAACTGAAAAGCAGGAGGGTGACGTTTGTTGCAGACAGAAATTGCACAAGTCAGGCTTGTTCAGGACAGCATCTCAGCCACTGTGCAAATAGAGTTTTGGTGCAGCCATTTCTAAGTAAACTTCTTCCTCATAATACCTTTATATTTTATTCTTACAATTACATCTGTTTTACTGGGCTCCATGTAGGCAATTGACTTAAAACTGCTATAACATAGTAGACTTCAGAGGGCTGGATTTTTGGTGGTTTGAATAATCTCTGGAATACAGAAAATGATTACTTTCTACTTGAATGTGATTCCATCTTTCTTTGCATAGCACTGGCTAAAAGTGAGAGTATTTAGCCATCACAAAAAACCTGAAAACCCATATCTTTCTGTTCTTTCCAGAGAAAAATATAAGAAACTCAAAGACAGATAACAGGAGATAATTTTCTGTCCTTCACTTTGTCTTTTCTGATTCCCTTGTCGGTTTCTCAAATCACTAGAAATTAGTTTAATTTCAGATCACTAGAAATTATTTGACTCCTGTCCCTTCTTCAAAATCATCCAGCTTTAATACCTATATTAATGGCTCTTTAAGTTCTTCTTCATTGACTGTCTAGGTTAAAAAGTTCCATGATTCAACTGGCTATGAAAAATCATTCTTTTTCACAGTTCCATATTTTCTTTGTGGTGTCAGTCTCCTTGTTCTTGTATTAGGAAACTCGGAACTTCTCTCTAGCTAAGTAATTCATTATTTTATGATCTTTTATCATGTCTGCTCTAACTTGTCTTTCATGTCTTTTCTTGCTCATTTATTTCCCTTCAAAAGTTACACACCCGGTCTTTTCAGTCTCTGTTCATGCAAGGTTTTTCTATTATGCCTGCTACCAGGAAGAAGCAGGTAGGGAAGTGATCACATCAGAATGACAGATGCAAGTAAGTTGTGTAGCATCTCACCAAAATTCTTTTATTTCTTAGACCCACAGAATCTTTGCTGGTTTCTTGATACTCATGGCTCTGCTGGCTGGCTTTTCACCATTATCTGCACTTTCCAAATAACATCTGGTTATTTGCCAACCACTCTGGAGCTTGAGCCCCTCTTTGCCTGTCATGGAAGGCTGAAGTTCTGCAATTTGCAGGATTTCTGTTTTACCACATCCCAGACTTTCATCTTATTTGCCATAGTATTTCAAGCCTTGCTTTCCTCCTGCTCCTTCTGGTTCCTTCTACACAAGGCTCAGTGTTATCTTAAAGTTCAAATCTATTTTTAAGTAGACTTTCACATTAACTACTTTCCCATTACTTTTTACTTCTAACTTTGTAAGAATTGTACAGATACTTGAGACTAGTACAGTTTGTAACCAATGGAGGGAAAAGGGCTTAGACATTTAGTTTCAGGGTGGCTTAGTCACTCAGGAGAGAGGATGTAGACAGGTGGGATGAATCTCTCTGTGGAAATCTCTTTCTGTCCTGTGGGAGTAGAGACAGAACCAAGAGAGACCCAGACTAAATGCTGTGACTGTTTTCCTTTCCTCTGGTCATCTTTGCCACCCTGTTACAAAACTCTTTGAAAATGAGTTCACTATACTTTTTAATGCTCTGCCATTTAGTGTCTTGGACTATCAGTTTCCTAAAACTGAATTGAGATGATCCCTTTCTTGGACTGATCTGACAAAAAAGAGGACACCCTGCTTTTCACCATCTTCCATACCTGACTGTTCTTCTAACCCTCCCTGGTGCCATCTCTGTGTTTGTTGTTCCCCTCAATTCAGCTCACTTCCCCGGCAGAGGAGTAACCCAGGGAAAGAGCAGATAGGTTTTCTGGCAGGTTTTAATGAGGCAAAGGAACTCAGAGAAGGCTCTGATGTGTCAGAGTGGGCCTGGCGGGAGAGGAGAACAATAGTACAGCTGGGAGGGAAGGAACAGTGGGAAGGGACAGAGAGCAAGATCTTCCCTATTTGGACAGTAGAAAGCAGTTTTAGGCTTAGCTATCTTAGGTAATGTAACCCACTGAGACCTCATTAAATTATTGCTCTAAACCTAGTTCTGTCTGACCAAATAACAAGTACTTAATGCTTCCTGTTATTATCATATGCTAGATTTTCACTGCTTCTTTTATTTCCTCATTGAGCAAATAATTCCTTCATCCAGGGCAAGTTGGGGTTTATATCCATGCTCATTCAGCTGCACTTCTACTCTGTATTAAATTGCCAATTTATCCTTCACCTGTTGGCATACAGATGTTTACTGTTTTCACACAACAACGCACCTCCAGACAAAAGCAGCTCAGGTTTCAACATCTCATGGTAGCTGGGCAGCACTACCAGGAGGGGTCAGCTGGAGAAGATGGGGCTTAGCTGAACTTTTCCATCTCTGATTTCTAAGCCTTTCCTTGTTTTGGTACCAGTCAGAAATTTGGAAGCTGTAACTTCAGTGAAGATCTGAGTTTTGTTTCTGGAAGGCAATCACAACTGTGAGACGTTTTACAGCTTCTTCAGATGTGCAGGCACTGCCTGCCTCAGCAAAGAGACCTCTTGGTCAGTAAGGATACCAGGAAGAGCTTTCTTTTATAGTAAATGGATGGTAGAAGACAAGAAAGAAAAGAAAACCCTTTAAAAAGTCAGGGGTTGTAGCTAAAAACAATGCATAGATTCTCTGAAAGCAAACCTAGACCATCTAGAGGCTAGGGTTACAAGTGCTCAAAAATAGAACCTACTAAATCAGAGCACTCTGCCAATCTGTAATAATGTATATAATGTCAAGAAACCACACACATTGGTATGTGTAAACCAGTATCCTTGTCCCTACCCCTAGCTTTTATTGCATTTAACTTCTCCCCTCATTATTTTCTTTCCTCCTTCACCTTTTGTCTCTCACAGTTACCATCACAGCCCTGTTCAGAACAAACTTCCGTATGGATTTCCCCTTTGACCTGCAAGAGCTGCCAGCATTTGCTATAATAGGGTAAGTTCCCAGGAAACTAACACCTTGCTCTACAAAGGTTATAATATCATCTCTCTTAGGAATTCTTCTGCCAAAAAAGTTACATACATCACTTTTAGTCACTGGTTGTCGCAAATAATGCTTCTATTTGTTGGAATTCTTCCTTCAGAAATGGTGCCCATGTATCACAATGGCTAAGGAAAGAAATATGGGTATTATCAAGTTGTTTGTTATTTCCTTTCCATATATCTTTTTCAGAAATTAAGCTCAGAGGTAAAAAAAAAAAAAAAAACAAAACCAACCTTGGTCAAAGCTCTGGGAATAGATTTATTCAATGGCCCTTTAACTGTTTTGACATTATCCCCAAATGAACTGATCCAACAAGGATGGCCTTTTCACGTGACAAAAACGGAACAAAAGGTTTATCCTGAAGTTTCCTTTTCACAATCTCAGAATGGTTATCCTTTTTGAGAGAGGTGGGTATACTTGACATGGTGACAAGGGTAACCAACCATAATTGGATTCAGTGAGAATAATGGTTAATTTGGAGGAAATGAAAGAATGAACATAAGAAAAATGAAAATTAGGAAATACTAGAGAAAAGATGACTTTGGAATTACTGAGGGGAAACATCTCTGGTTAGAGCTTGAGGGAGACTCCAGGGAAACCACTGCAGAGCAGTAACAAAAGGAATACACTGTAGGAAAAAATGCCTGTGCTGCTGTTATGGACATATTCTGTTGCAAGACCTCCATCTGAGACCAGAAATATATTTGAGGTGTTCCAGCCTACTTTAGTAGGCTGCCTTCCTACTAATTTACTTGAATATGAAATCAAGTGGGTTTTTTTGAAGACATTAGATATATTGAAAAATCTGTGAATAGACAGGAGCTCTTGCTAGTAATGTGTTCACTTTGTTCTTCCCCTTAAACAGACTTGCCTAATGAACTTGGAGGAATCTGTTGGTTTAGTTTGGCAAGGAAAAACGTAATCCTTGTGATTTTACAGCTGGTTGCTAGAATGCAAAACTTCTTGTCACTATGTTTTGGACAGAGTTGACAGAGCTGGCTTTTTTCAGCATTGCACGTAGGCTAGGAAAGGAATATATGACAACTGCAAAATGCTTTCAAATGCCTGAGTGTCCAATGTGATCTTTAAAATAAAAAACAACCCCAAAGGCCTGGATAGTCTAGGATAAAGTCCTGATGCCAACTTGGAATGCTCCAAATTCTCTTAACATTGTCTCAAAGTTGAACTCTCTTCCTACCCAAAATATTTCTTCACTTTCAGGTGAGACAAGCACAGTCAACAGGTAGATCTTGGTTTTCTGTGTCAACAGTGTTAATCTGCATAATCTATACAGAAGGAGCACTTCCAGTTTATTGATAAATTGATAGACATGAATGGAGAGATCTATATATTAATACAAAGTATTATAGAGCAATATATTCAGTTGACTGTACAGTCTTTAGGCTTATATTGCCTAAGGGACTGGTCTATTCTAAATGCTGTTCTAATCAGTGCTGGCTTAAAATATTTAAGAGTAATTCACTGAACATGTTTGTCTGTGAAAAGATTTATATTTAGTTTAAATGTGTTCCTGTGCAACTTTTAAATGATAAAGCAGGATTGTTTTCAACGTATAATGTTTTAAGTATACTAAATTAATCATTGAATGAAATTTGGCAAAAGCATGCATAACATATAACAAAGCAAAGGTCCATTAATTTTAGAAATTAATAGAATGAAAATATTAAATGTTGTATTTAGTATTTTAGTAACCCTCAGTATTATGTGGGTTAATTACTTGCCACATAAAATAAGGCTTTCCCTTACCAATTCTAAATGCAGTCTTTTTTCACTCTTACTTTTTTTTTCTTTCCTTTCGTGTTTGAGTATTAGGCCCTATTTATCCAAGTCTCATTAAGCTACAGAGCCTAAGGATCACACCAATTCTTCAACAACTACACTTTTTTTCTTACTTTATTAAGATCAGGAGATAAGCCTAATTGATGACAGAGATGATATATACTTTGCTTTAGGCAGCAGAGTTCCTATTGCTATTAGTAATTGTTGTAGGCGTATAATTTTATTGAATCAGACTTAAAACTCCCTTCGCTTTTACTATTTTCTGTTCCAACCTGATGTTTAAGTTCTGACAATACTGGCCTTTGCCTGGTTGCTCTTCACGAGCCCCCACTGAGAACTGTCAGGCTCTTTTTATAGATTATTTTATAGATTTCCCCCCCAGCAAGAGAAAATCTGTAAAATGGTAGTGGTCATGACAGAGGTCTAAGATAATTTCTCCCCTTTCATCAGGGAGTCAATATCTTCAAACGTGTTTCTGTGGGAGTAACTCTCTAGCTGACATTCAAAAGACTTCACAAGCTGAAGATTAAACCACTTAAACTCACTTTCTTGGTTGACGGTTTGAGTATTATCTGTTGTTTGGCACGATTTTATTTCTTTTTCTCCATTTTAGCATATGTTCTGGATTCCTTGGAGCCTTTTTTGTTTATCTCAATCGCCAAGTGGTCCTGGGCATCCGACGTCATAAAGCTCTGAGCCAGTTTCTCACCAAATAGTGAGTGCTTGTGAAGATACTCTCTTTAAGTGCCAGATTCTTACACCCTACTGGTACTGGATAGTAGCAAAAGCTTTCTGGAAGACAGCAGACCTATTTAATGTGTAAGATAGTAAAAATACAAGAACCTGCTCCTCCTATATGAGAGTAAGATCTCTGCAACCATCAACAGAATTTTTCCTGCACTGGATTTTCTTTTTGATCAGCCTCCATAGCTTCAAATAGCTTCTTGATTTGGAAGGGAGACTCTGCAATATTTGTTAAGAGGATAAGGCAAACTATTCATTGGATAGAAAATATTTTTAATTAGAAATTCAATTATCATGCTTCTTAAAATCATGCTGTTTCTGGTTTGTTTGGGATTTTTTGATCTGTGAAAAATTCAACATTATTTATATTTCAGGAAAATTGAAATCTAACAGCTGAAATCTAAATATATTTTAAATATATGTTTTTTAATCAAAGTGTTGGCAGAAATGGAAGGAATGTGCTCCATTCTGATGAGCCAAAAGCTTAAACTGACAGTAACCAAATGGTGTGAAAAGCAGCATGGAAGAGAAATGCAAAATAAAATAAAAGTATTGACAATAGTTTATACAGGACACTTGAAGATACTGTTTTCCCCTCTCTAATAAAGTCCTGGCAAAACTGTCATAATCAGGACAAATGAGAAAAGTAGTGGCTTTTGACAGTAGGTCAACACATCACTGCAAACACACATTCCTCCAACATGTTCAAGTTTGTGCATGTTGTACCTTCCTCTCTTCCTCCACCCCTCCTATTATATTAATTCTGGTGAGAAAAGGGGTTTTGCTGACAGGTAAACTCTGTGGATCATGATGATCAGTGGAACAGGGCATTAAACTGCTGGTAGCAGCATTCCAAAGCAATGGATAGAAATGCAGAGAGGCTTCACAGAAATAGCATTCCTAGTCCTGAAGTGATGGTGCTACAAGAACAGGGTGTGAGGCCATATTTGTAATGACTTTGTTTCTTTACAGCCGACTGATATACCCTGCAGTTATAACCTTCTGTATAGCATCTGTGACATTTCCTCATGGATTTGGGCAGTTCATGGCAGGAGAGGTGAGACTGGAGAGTGTATTACCAATTCTGTGCAGTTCTTTGGAACGTTATCTCCTGATCCTCTGCCCCCCATAACTGTGTATCAGGGAAAAGGGAAGGATGATATGGGAGGAGTTTGGACTGAGGAGGCACTTTATGATCTCTGCTACCTCCTTCATAGAAAACTTGAAAAAGGTTCACTCCTCTAAGCAAATAATAAGGAAGATGTTACCCCATGTGTAAAAGTATCTTTTCACCCGTTCGAGTAAAGTTCCGTCTCTCTTCCTGAAGACTGAAAACATGTATTAAGTCCCATAGTCATGAATTACCACAATAAAAATCTCCTCCACTTCCTTGTAACAGAGATAGAATATTTTCTCCATCTAATCTCATGACTCATTCCTGTTTTTTTGCTGCTGCATAGTTGATGCCACGGGAAGCCATCAGCACTCTCTTTGATAACTATACCTGGATCAAACACTCTGGGGACACCCAGATCCTAGGGAAATCTGCTGCCTGGATCCATCCTAAAGTCAATGTCTTTGTCATCATCCTGCTCTTCTTCCTTGTGAAGGTAGGAAGCGCAGCTCACCATAACCCTTCTCCACTCAGGCAGAATGTTCTTCCCTTTTGTAAAGCAGTTTGTGAAGTGCCATTGAGGAGTTGCTGGGTGTTGAATTAAGCACTAGAGCTGCAGTGGATTTGTACATCTTCTGATGTGATGTTTGTCCACCTTGAATGACCAAAATTATTAGGGAATAGTTTCCTTAATTTAGTAGTCTTTTCTGCTCCCTAAGTCATCCTCCTCATGCATCTTGCTGAATGACCTTTGGTATCCACTGTATAGCAGCTGGTAGGGAAGACTAAATCAGGAAAGATTTCTCAAGTTCCACAAAAATAAATACTTGACTAAAAAGCTCTCTGATAATTTACGTTTGGTCTAAACGAAGTCTGATACAGTCTATTTGATATTCCTGACTTCAGACAGGAGACAAATAGGAATATGCAAGCACAATCTATAGTTGTGTGAGGCTCAAGGTTTTGTTAGCAGTCCATCAAAACTTGATGGAGAAATGCAGCTGGAAACAGTTTTGCTCACTTCCCAGAAAGTAACAGCAGATTAAAAATTCTGAGCTGACATGGTCTGTAGAAGTTGCAACTGTTCAGCCTCTGAAAGGATCAGCTGTGTAATTGACAAAGGATAGAGCAGAAAAAAAAAAGACATTTGAAAGAAGAAAACATCATATGCCAAAATAAAAGTAGCAAGAAGGAGGTTTTCCTAAGATTATATATATATATATATATATGGATACAAATATCATATAATAGGGGCTAATTCTTTTATTATTTAATTATTGCAAAGGGGGAGAAGAGCTGAGGACACCTTGCAATGTCAGTTGAAAATTTCAGTAAAGAACAGCTATCAATGACTGACTGACACCAGTGTTTCCACCTAAAGTAAAACACACTGTTAAATTTCTGACAGGTAGTTAAGGGTTCTCCTTCTGTCATAATTCCTATTACAGTGTACCAAGCAGAAAAGGTCTTGTTTACTTGAAGAAAAGAGGAGTAGAAAAGAGGAGTGGACTACAGGGTGTGTCTGTCCTGAGTCCATCTGTTTGCCTTTGGAAGAGCTGTACGCTCAGTCACTAAAGGCTTTCTCTACTTGTTGGATAACTGCTCCTGATTTTCTTCTGGATATATTCAGCATTGGGATAGACCACATAAGCCGGACACTGCTATTTTGACTCTGGGCAAAGGCCTGGCCTGATTCTCCACTGCCGCATAGTCAGTGTTCAGCTGTATTTGGCCAGGTTTGGTACTGCAAAGACAGAGCTCAGTGAGCAGTACTACACCTCAGCAGCTCTCTGGTCTCTGCAGCCAGGCTGGGCACAGAGTGGGGCAGCAGGAAATGCTCCTGCTGCTCAGTAACAACTGCACCTCTGCCTCTGTTCTAGTTCTGCATGGCTGTTATTGCCACCACGATGCCCATCCCTTGTGGAGGCTTCATGCCTGTTTTCGTATTAGGTGAGTTTCAATTTTGTTTTGCAGCATATTCATCTGACAGGTGGAGACAATAGGAGAGACACTGCCTACACATCCAGCAGGGTTCATCTAGTGTATGAGGAGTCATCACTTGATGTCTGTGACAACCTGATTAGCAGTCCCTAGGCCAGCCCCTGGGTCTCTGCTTTTGACATTTCCTCAACCCCCAAAACCAAATTCCAAGTAGGTAATCTCTACCCTTTTACATAAGCAAAGCCATACTTGTGGAGACATGCTGAGCCATGGCCTTCTAATCTCTGTGTCTCTTCACTTACAGAGAAACTTCCATCCTACAATTAATAGTAGTTGCTCCTTTCACCCCTGAATGCCAGCCAGGAGAGATAACCTCAAAACTAGTACCCACAATGTAATCTGCCACTTACTCCTTTCTTCTGAGTGAAATGTGGTAACATAAAAAGTTTATTGACTTTTAACTGGTCTTAATTCCAATAACAAAAAATTAATTAAAAGAGTATCATGCTAGTGTTAAGGAGAGGCTGTGTTAGACTGAACTATACAGTCTAACATGACATTCAGCACTAAGTATCCACAACTCTCAAATGAAATTGGGTGCTCTAAGGACCTCTGAGTTCTGGCAGCAACTGAACATGAGGCAGTGCCATGCCCTTGCAGTGATGAAGGCTAACCAACATCAAGGCTGTATTAGGAAAAGACCTAGACAGCAATGCAAATAAATTGCTTGTTTCTATGCATTCAGTATTTTGGACACAATTCTGGAACACTGTGCTATTTTGTGTCCACTAATCCAAGAGATCCTTGCAGACTTGTAAAACCTGTCTGAACCAAGACATGGGTGACCCCATCTCACTTTGAAGTTAGCCCTTTTCTGAGCAGGGGTCAGAACAAGACCTCCAGGAGTCCCTTCCCACAAAAACTTTTCTGTAAGCTGTGATTCTAATGTTTAGATATTCACAGAATGAGAGTCGAAAGGGCCTCAACTGTGACCTGGACTGACCTTGTACAGAGTCTGAAAATACATCCTCCAGCCTGGGGACCACAGCCACTGCTGTGCCTGGTGTGCCCAAGTGAATGAATCAGGGGCCAACTGTATTTACCAGTCTTAGTACCCATTTTTCCTCTTGGAGTCTAACTTCTGTATTTTGTAACTGACAGCTACTCTTTAGTTACCAGTGTCATTTTAACCTAAGTTTTGGCTTCGTTTCTGTTCAAAAATATCCAAGTGATTGCCCAGCAAAGCTGCTCAGCACAGACTGGATGTTCCTTGAATGTTAATTCCATAACTGTCAATGATATTTTTCAGGTGCTGCATTCGGACGTCTCATTGGGGAAATCATGGCATCGCTTTTTCCCAACGGGATCCTCTTTGATGACATTCTTTATCAAATCTTACCTGGAGGGTATGCTGTCATTGGTGAGCCTCCATGTCTTCCTTTTTCCTCACCTGGTCCCACTGCTGTAATTTTCCTGGTTGAAATGACATGCTGTTTCTATATGACAGTCTTCTTCTCTCCCTATTCCTCCTCCTAACCTGGGAAAGGTGCAGCAGCTTTGACAGGAGCGGTGAGCCACACTGTCTCCACTGCTGTCATCTGCTTTGAGCTGACGGGTCAGATCTCCCACATCCTGCCCATGATGGTGGCTGTCATTCTTGCCAACATGGTGGCCCAGAGTTTGCAGCCCAGCCTCTATGACAGCATCATCCAGGTGAAGAAGTTGCCCTACCTGCCAGACCTGGGCTGGAATCACATAAGGTATAGTAGCAAACCAGGTGGAAACAGGGAGTGGCAAAGAAATAAAGCAGGAGAGGGTTAAGACCACAGGGGAATAAAAGGTTATGAAAAGGGTTCAGGACTACAAAGGAATTAAGAAGGCAGAAAAGGCCTGCAGTAAGAAAAAACAAGTGTTGGAGTAGAATTATGTTCCATACACAAAAATTAAGAAAAGTCCTCCTCTTTTTTTCACTGAAAGCACAAGTTTGAATGACCTGCAATGTTTCTGAATTTATGTTAGTATTTCCAAATATCTTCATCTTAAAAATTTAAAAATCAGGAGTCCCATTTATGTAAATTCAGGAGTTTGGATATTTTGTCCCCAGCAAATGTTTGAAATACTTAATTTGTATATTTTACTTGAAGCAAAACTCAGTTATTCCTATAAATTTCTTCCTTTCTCTAGTATATATCATACACAGAGGTATGTATATAAATATAATACACATCTATACATATATGTGTAAATGTGTATATTTTAAATTTTTGGGTAACAGTGGAATACAACTGTAATGGAAATCCAGTTAATCTGTGTTTATACTCTTGGAAAGTCCTCTGGTTACTCTCACAGAAGATCATTTGGGAGCTGCATTTTGAGCACTTTTTCAAGAAATGGTCATTTAGGCATTTTTTTAGGGAAATTATGTGCTTGACATTTTTAATATGCTAACTCTTCCTCTTGTCATCCATAAATTCACAGCAAATACAATATCTTTGTTGAGGATATTATGGTCCAAGATGTGAAATTTGTTTCCTCCAACTGCAAATACCGAGACTTGCAAGCAGTACTCCAAAGCACCACAGTGAAATCCTTGCCTCTGGTGGACTCGCCAGGTAAGCAATGTGGAGAAACTGGTCCTTCCTGAAAACTGTCTTAGCTTGGAGAAAATAGCTTCCAAATTACACAGTGTGAAGCAAGCAGTGTGACCTACCACACAAAAAAATAAATCCCAAAAATCTCCCACTGTGGATGATGTATGGCAGACAGCTGTTTCAGCTGGCCAGACAGGTAGGCTGGAGTGAGGGCAGTGAAGCAGATCCAGCCCGTAAGGGAGGTGTGTGGGAAGTCTGTAGACTGAGCTGCGACAACAGGGCGCTCCTGGGATCCTGCATGAGCCAAGAGCATGGCCAGGGTGGCACAGCTCAGGACAGCAAGGTCCCTTCCCACACCCCACAGCCTTGGAGCCACCACAGGGCTGGTCAATGACTCTTGTACAGCTCTAGATACGAGCCCGGGCACTTGGAGCCCGAGCAGCTGGAAGGACGAAGGGGTGACGTGTGGAAGGAACCTTCAAAACCTTTTTGTGGCTTAATGGCTTCTCTGCTCTGTGTTGTGCAGACACCATGATCCTGCTGGGGTCTGTGGAGCGATCAGAGCTGCAGGCTCTCCTCCAGACACACCTCAGCCCAGAGCGCCGACGGCTCCTCCACAGAGAAATGCAGCAGAAGCTGAATGAGGCACCCTACGGTGGACCCTGGGCAAACCTGCCAAAGCTGAAGCACGAATCCTTCGCTTACGTCGATGAGGATGAGGATACAGATGAGAAGGGAGAGGTGAGGGAGGGAAGTGGACAGACTGCAACACAGAGACTGCTTAGAAGCAGTTAGGCATTTGAGAAGGCTGAGAAATAAATGGCATAAGGTGGACTTTATTTTCTCTCCTTTCCTTAACAGCTGCCTCGGCCTCCAAGTCCCACTCCCAGTTACCCAGAGGAGCCAAATGGCCCAACAAGTCCTCTTAAACAAATGCCTGAAACCTTGGAGCCCCAGCAACACTCAGGTATGGTAACTTCTGTCATGGCTCAAACACATCCTAGCCAGCTTGGGGAAGCTTTCATGCTGTGTGTACCTGCCTGTGTGAGGTGCTGGTTTCCCAGAGACTGAGAGAAAGAGCTTTCTCTGCTGTTCCTGAATGAAAGACACTTTGTTAGTGCACCTCAAGATCAGTGTAATGTACCTGGAAATAACTTCTGTTATGATCCCTCAGAGAGCATGGCATAAGCAGGCCCACTAGGGATGGACTCTCTCTGTCTCCCCATTCCATTCTTAGTAGTAACAACTCCTTGGACATTTTCTGTAGAGTCTGCCTGGGACAGTCCCACCTCTTGGCTCCTTCACCATGTGAATGAATCTCCCTGAGGAAAGCAGCCTGAGAGCTAAACATCTGCACTAAGTTTTTGAGTAGCTCAGGCTGTTGCTCAGCCATCTCCAAAACTGAAAGGCTCCTCCCTTGGACACGCATCTCTTTTGATTCAGCTGCATTAATGTGATGGACAAACACTGATGTATTGTGTTCTTTTGTGTCACACCCCAGCCTGCATTAGCTTTGCTTTCAAGACTGTATTCACAGCTCATTTCTGATTCATTTGTCATGTATATTTGATGCAGGATGGTGGGTTGTTTTTATCCTTTATGCATCCTGAAATATGCAGAGAGTGAGTAAGCACAGAGATGTAGCCCAGTCTTGAGAATGAGTACAGAGAATAGAGCTTTAGCTCGTGCTTTTACACACCCCAGCATTACATGTAACAGAGCATGTAGCACATTCTGGTGCATCAACACCTCTCATTGTATGACTAAACATCTAAGGCATAGAAAAATCCACGTTATGCTTCCAGAGCAGTGGAGTGGTGGGGCAGCCATCCACCCATCAGCAGAAAAAGCAGAAAAAGAACCACATATGAAAACAAGGACAGTGTGTGAAACATTTTATGTGAAGCTAGAACTGAGTGACCCAGGAATGACAAGAGGAAGTGGAAGAAGAGGGAATTTATGAGAGCTTCCTTTTCTTTTTTTTAGTTTGGCTCTATCATTTTTCAGACCAAACTTCCTCCATAGCCTTGTTCACAACAGCACCAGGCCCTGTCTCCTCCTCTTTGCTAACTCCCTGCCTGGGAGTGTAATTCCGGTCTTTTCTATTCCCATCATGCCACTGCTGGCAGAACCCATGGGCTCCTCACCCCTTGGCACTTCTCACATCCAGTTTGTTGATATGTTTTGTGGCATGGGGATATTCATTCTGGAATGTCCCAGACACCATCTTACAAACTGAATGCCACATTGTGACTGGCTCAGTTCTATTGTGTCCCTCATAGTATTTCCCAGCCTGCCCTGGGTAAGAGGCTGCCATAGGTGTGGGGCTTTGTATTTTTGTCTCTCACTGGTTCTTCTCTCTTATCCACGTGTTTGTTCTCATCCTTCAGGCCTTTTCAGGAGTCTCAGGCAACTGACCCAGCAGCTCTTGTGCCATTGCAGCCGTCCACATGAAACAGAGAGCACCATCCAGGTTAGGGCTACAGAGAGCCTGGCAGTACCCTGAAGAAGGAAGGGAATGCAATGAACTCGAAACTACTACTCGAGACATTCAGCATTTGGCTAAAGCATGGACACAATTATGGTCCTGAACTCTGACAGCATCAGTGGGGAACTCTCTCCAAGGAGAAAGGGTGTGATTACTGTAAAGGAGGGTGCATCTTCCTTGAGAGTCACCTGTGCTCAGGTGTCGGGCTACCATCATGATGGAGTTTGGGCATCTTTTCTCAGAGAAAAAAGTTAATGGTATTTTGGCTAACCTGCAATAAAGTGCAGTGGTATTCCATTTGGCAAAGAGTTCTGGACAGATGGAGAAAATGAAAAAATGCTTTTGGCTCATGCTATGTTAAATGCCCTTGGTTATCTTGACACATCTGCACAGGGTTTGGGGATAACAGACAGAGCTTATGGGAGACCCATCCACTCCAGGGCAGTGGTTGGATCCCACGTGGGGTATCCTGATGCTGCTTTTGACAGCATCTAAATTAGCATTAGATGGCCATGTTTAGGCACCTGAATTGCTCCACCAGAACTCCATGGTGAATTGTCATTGGCAAGGGAAGCACAGCAAGAGCAGAGTACACCATATAATGGATGAGTATAAAGAAAATCTAAGCACTTGGTAATACACTATTTGGAACAAAAAGGGGACCACATGGGGTGAGGAGGCTGTGCAGATATTCCTTTTCTGTACACTGAAACTGTGGGTTCTTTGGCTGTCCTGAACAGTGTTTTCTCCTACAGGAGCCAGTGGAAGTCATTGAGACAATGACACCAGAAGAGGTAAGACCAGTGCAAAAACAGGGCGAGGCCATGTGAGTACTTCTTGTACCCATTTCCTATCACTTGCAATACTCCAGGAACCTCAGTGATTGCCACATAAAGCCATAGCCAAAGTAATTTTCTTCTTGGAGTGGCACAGTGGGCAAGTCTCACCCATAAGAGAAGAGATTGGCTAGAGGTACTGGTAAGACTCTGACTAATCTGATCCAGCTTTGAAGTCAGCCATGCTGCAGCAGGGTTTTGGACTAGAGGCTTCCACAGGTGTCCCCTCATCTAAATCTTTCCGTGGGCCCATGTTGTTCCTTCTTTTTTTACACAATGGATCAATTATCTTGCAATGACAAGGGGAAGATGTACTCAGAAAGGAAAGCTAAAGCTATTCACTCCCTCTTTAGGAAGGAAAAAACAAAACCCCATCTTCTCAGGAAATCTCTGAATTGCCCTGTTTCCACAGGGACTTGACATCTGGCAAGAAAGGGATGGGAAACCTGAGGGGTGAGATACAATGGAGAAGATGACTGATGTGCATAGGAAGGAAGAAGCATTGACAGGAGGAGGGGCCTAGTTTGGGTACACAAGACAGCAATGCTGCAGGTAGCTGTAAGAGTGACTCCTCTTCTTTCCTGTGTCAGATAGATGCTTGGGAACAGGAGGAGCTGAACAAGAACGTGTGCTTTGACAGCTGCCGCGTAGATCCCTCCCCTTTCCAACTGGTGGAGAGAACTTCCCTGCACAAGGTGAGTGCAGATGTCTCCCTGAGGCATACATCATTTTTCTCCACTCATTCCAAGTCCAGTCTATGACTTACTTCTCCTTGTCTTCACCTACAACTATTACCACCAGCCACTTTCACACCGAGCTACAGAAGGGAGCTTGTTCCTGTAATCTTCTGTGTATACCTCTAATCTCCTGCAAAATGAAAGGCTTTGTGATAAGAAGTCTGAGTTCATTTATTAAAAAAGCTTTTGGACAAAAAATAAATCTGCTACATCAACAGTAGCACTGTGTGCCTTGCTGCTGGGGCATTATACTGAGATTTACACTCTGCCCTGTCAGTGTGCAGCACTGGGATGAGCACTCCTGGACTTCTCAGGGTGTTTCTGTCAGTCTCCTTGTGTCACAGGCTCTTCACTGAACTGAAGCACAACGAAAGAGGAAGCTGGATCATGCAACACCTAGAGTCAGCATAGGATGACTGGGGATTAAAGCAATCGTATGTCAGGAGGAAGACAGGACTGGTCTTTCACTCAGTGGAAAGGGAAAGCAGTCTACTGAAGCAAAAGTGCACAGTGCATGCTTTTATCAATACTCATTTAATGTGAATGGTCAGCATAGGCCTTGTACTAAATTAATTTATTACTGTTAAGATCTCAGCCTTCAGCAAAACAAGAATAGGCTAGCATATAGATGAGTTTTCTGAGGGGGTGGGTGAAGTCATCTGAAAAACACTAGCATATATCTTTGAAAATATAGGCTTACAAAAAATTATACCTGAAGGCTGATCATGGGGAAAGTTTTGTACCTGTCATACAAAAGAGCAAGCGAGAAACTCTAAAGCAACAGACAAATCAACCTGACTTAGATGCACAAAAATCCCCAACAGGGATAAACAATCAGACTATATGAAGTATGCAGAATTAGAGCTAAATGTGAGACTACTGACAATGAAAAGAATATCACAGTTTATCGTGACCTAACTGTATTTAACCAGTCTGGTTTTCTTTTACATTGGAGTAAAATGTCTTGTTCTTGAGAAATCAGATTTTTCCTAGTTTACACTTGAACATGACATTCAGTATCTCACACGATGCCAAAAAAAAAGGTCAAACACTAGCTGTGACAGAATGATTTCATGTAAAGCCACAGGTAAAGTCCAGCAAGAGCTTCGCTTCAAGAACCTGGAGGTTGGAAATGTACCAGAGATGAGCACTGAGAATGTGGAAAGTTTTAGAAAGCCAGATCTGTGAATAATAGTAAAATAATGGGGTATATTTAGGCTGAAGAAAAGAAGACTGATAGCAGTGTGATATCTGTCCTTTCAAGGAGACTTTGTAAGAGAAAGGGAAAAACTTGTTCTCAGTGTTCTCACTGCACTAGATAAGCAGCAACAAGCTTAAGCTTTCACAAAAAATATTCTGGGACAGGAAAAAAGAAATCCTCTGTTGATAAGGAAAGCACTGGAATAAATAACCTAAGCAGGTTTTGACTTTACATATTACTGTATGTCAGTTCAGTTTCCAGCACCAAAATGAAACCTGCATAGGTCTCCAAATGCACAACACAGGGTGTTGTATGAGAATCTCCACCAGATGCAGGATGAGAATGACCTTGACAATGTCCTCTCCATCATCAGCACGGCAGAGGGAGCAAAGAGTAGTATTTGGCAGATACAAAAGGGCAAGAAGGGAAGACGTAATTTCTCACTGGGATAACTGCACAATTTTGTGTCTTTGTGATTTCCATTTCTAAATCCTAAGTCCCAGCTCTAGCCCCAAGCTCTCTGTTAGCCATTTCCAAAGTCCCTGAAATGTTCTTTTGTGATTTTGCTCCTAGACACACACGTTGTTCTCACTCCTGGGCCTCACCCATGCCTATGTAACCAGCATGGGGAAGCTGAGGGGAGTTTTGGCTTTGGAAGAGGTGAGTACAGATCCTCCACCATCCTCTTAAATAACTGCAAGTGTCCTCTGGATCACTGCAGTAACTCACAGGTGCTGCAAGTTCCAGCTGGGAATATATACAGCTGCAAGCTCAACATTTTCTGTCCAGGGTTGAATTCTGAGCCAGTTCTTTGGAAGCCACGTAAAGGAATAGATGACTGCATTTCAGAGGAGGCAGCAGGTGTTGTTTCCAGGGATGTTAGAAGGTTCTTCTTTTTCATGAGTGTAGGGCTCTTAACTCAGGCTTAATAGCCACTCTTAACTGAGTGGCTGTTGCTGTTTCTGAAAGAGGTGTGGAATTCGTTGTTTACCGTGGAACTTTTAATTACATCACGAATGTGAAAGATTATTTCCACAGGCCCCAGAGGTAGAGCTGTGACTCCATTTGTGATCCCTTTACCCCAGGGAGTAGATGAGCTTCTGCTGGGTAGGGCTGGGCCGCCTCCCTTTCATGGGGTTTTTTTTTCAGAATTTTTTCTCTTTTTTCCAGCTCCAGAAGGCAATAGAGGGCTCCACCCGCTCTGGGGTCCGTCTCCGACCACCCCTTGCCAGTTTCCGTGACATCAGCCGGGCTTCCACCAAGAGTAAGGTGGGGCAGGGCGCTCAGGCGTGGAGCCGGGAGGACAACGGCTCGGTGGCAGCACAGCCAGCAGCAAACCTGGGCACCGAGAGCCCCGTGCCCCCCTGCTCCCACTCCCCCCAGCCCTCACACTCGCAGGAAGAGGGGGAAGTGCCCAGCTCCGCTTGTGCCACGGACACCGAGCTGGAAGAGATGGAGCTGACAGGGCGAGTTGCTGAAAACATCTCAGACATCCTCAAGGACATAAACCTATACACCACTGACCTGGATGAAGACGAAGATGAGGATGTTCCCTTATAGCTGGTGTGAGGGCAGCAGCCCATCACACTCTTCAGTGAGCCAGTCTTCTTGTGTTTGCTCCTCAAAGAGAAGCTTTTGGATGTTCTTTGCAATCCCCACAGAGGAATGATTCAGCTGGGAGGAGGGATGTCAGAATGACCCTTTCTTCTGACGCTTCCCTCTGTGCAGACTGTTAGGCTGCTGGGTGTGTGCAGGTGTCAGATGTGGACTGCAAGGCGCCTGAGTGCAATGCTCAGGCTTCTGCCACTGCAGGGCACCCTGTAACAGGACATGGATACTGCTGGACACAGTCAGGACGCTCTGGGTCCATCTGCCATGTGGAAAGCGGAGGAGGATCAGTTCTCAGTCACGGCAGGCCTGCACGCAGCAGTGTAACACGGCCAGACCTCCAGCCTAGAAGAACACTGCTGCCCCTGCCACCCTGCCTGTGCTGCTGCAGCTCCTTCTTACTGGCTCTTACCTTGCACCCCCCCAAACATTCCCACGCAGAACATTTTTATTCTTAATTTTTACTCTGGGATTTTCCTGGATGGGGATGCAGTTAGGAGCTTCTCCTCTGTCCTACAGCTGAGCCATGCCCTAAAAACAGATGGGAGGAAAATATTTGGTATATGTCTCATGTCTCGAATTCAGCCAAGGCTTTAGAAAACACTGGAAGGGAGAAAAGCTTCTTTGTTTTCCCATCATCTCTGGAATTTTAAAACAGAATGGGAAAATCTTAAGCGAGGGCATCCTCAGTGCTGGGGGAAGAGGAGTAAAACAGCATATATGTACCTATATTTCAAACAACTGTGTTTGTCTCTCTGAATCACTGTTCACGATTTTCCACAGTTAGTCTTAAAATCTAAGAACTCAAGAAAAAAAAAAATTATGAAGTGTTAGCAGGCTGCCAAGAAATACAGCAGAGGGAAGACACATTTTCTACACTTTGAAAACAGGTTTCTTTCTGAAAACTCCTGCTTGTTCCTGGTAATTCTACCCTGCCTACTTTCCACATATTTCTGCATACCTCAGATCTGAGAATTCCAGCTCTCACTTTTGCCAGCTTGTCTCTGTTGTGACTAACAGCAGAGACCTCAACCCTTGTCTGCAGCATCCCTCTCTATTCCAGTTCTAAATCTGGAGCAGATCTGCATCTTCCAAAAAGACGTCTTGTCAGTTCGTGTCATGCATGCAAAACCTTGGCATCCAAAGGTAAGATGCTGCTTTGTTTAATTCGCTGCTCTTGTGAGGTTTTCTCAGTAAACAGGCAAAACCAAATTCTGTGTATTCTGCAGCTTCTTCTAACAGCCTACATCTCTTTCTACTGTATTTTCGGTGTCTCATAGCACTTAAATGCAGTCCCAGGCAGCCTATTAGGTGTGTTTCCACTTAGCAGCACCAGAGAAGAAATCCAGGTTCTCAAAATATGTTCTTGGGGGTATTCTCATTCCCCTTCCTGATATTAGTAAAGCATTATCTAACTTAGAGTGACCAGTTCTACTTTAACATGTGATTTTCCATAAACTCTTGTCTCAAAAGTAAGTCAAAAATATCATTACCTCTAACCCAGTCACCAAAGGAAAATTCCCTCCTGGCTTTAATTCCAAGGATTGACCTTGCACCAATTCCTCTCTGATAATGCTTATGGGTGGGAGGATCTGTGATAAGCTTACAGTAGAAAGAAATCTTCCCCGCTGGTCTCTTGAAGAGAGAGAAATTTATTTTTTGTTGTCTGGAATTCAGAGCCCACCAGGTCTGTTGTTTCTGGCACAAGATCACCCTTTATAAGGCAACTGGGGACAGCCTTTCCCTGCCTTAATGATCGTCTGTCCTTGTGAGGAGACAGTGGCGATCGGAGGGCAAGTCTCCTGCACACAACAGCTGCTTGTCTCCACCAGAGGGGCACCTTTGTGTCTGCCAGGCATCAGCACAGCCTCCCCACTACCTCTGTGTCACCTTCTGCTGCATGCAGGGAAGAGGCAAAACAACTGCCTGGTTTGGGGTTTTTTTCTCAAGGAACTGAGATAGTCCCTCTGTTGTGTAAGCAGAGGAGAAAGGACATTCCTTTTACAAAAGCATAAAATTCAGTGAGAGACAACACTGAGGCCAAATCTAGTCTGAGGGTCCAAGCACACTCAAGAAGGACAAGCTTCTCCAAGTCATCCCCAGCCTTACTGTGCAAACTCATATTTTACAGCTTAACCACATGCTTCCACTGAGACAGATGAGACAAGGAGAAACTTTGAGGCTGGAGTCAGTACACCTCCCCCTCCTCTCTCCTGAATACAGATATACGCTCTGCTCCAGTCCCACACTTTTCCTACAGTGTGTTACAGAAGAACTGGGGTGTGACTGGCTGAGAAAGCAGATGGGAATCTAAATCAAAGCCAGCAAGTGTGTGAGTCATGACAGACAGATTGTGAGCTGGGGGAGATGAAGCTGGAACAAAAATGATGCACATGGAGAGGCTTGGGGAGCTCAGAGTGAAACACTGGCTGACCTGGAAAGCTTCTTGAGGTTCATCACCTGAAACTGCAAGAGAACACACACACAGGGACCTCTCCATTCCCACTGCCTTTAGCTGTCCCTGGGTTACAATGAGGAGCAGGATTGCTCTCTGGAGGGGAGCTGAAAGGTGGGTGTAGACACGACTCAGGATCCATTCCAGGTATCGCCTCCACCCATGGAACAGAAGCAGCATTCATCTCCACCATTTTCCCACCTTTCTCATGTATTCATACATGAAAATGCATAAGGAGCCAGGATGGGACACAAAACACCCTGCAAAGATGGTTTGCAAAGGCTGAAGTTGTTTCCACTTGCATCTTATCAGAAAAGTCTTCACTGAGCTGATACCAAGTACATTAATAGGTGCAAAATGTGCAGTAAAATAATACTAAGCCTATCTTTGTCAAGGGATCTTTAAGCTTGTGCCCTCTCAGGCTATCCCACTACACCCCCTCAAAGTTTAAACTTGAAACCTTTGTCCAGCAAACAAAGTCACACTGATCTGTCACTCTAAAACCTGCATCTCCCATCCTATCCAAATAGCACAGCCTTGATTAGCTACAGGGAAATATCACTTTTTCTCAACCCAAAATTTCCCCAGAATTTGTATCAGCTGTGAGGCCTTTCCATCAACATAGAAATTCACATCTAGCAAAAAACTGAACTCTTCCATTCACATGGCACTTAAGGGTGAAAGCAGAGTCTTGTTTTTAAATGCATCAATATAAAGAATTGAAAAAACAGGGAAGACTTAAGGTTGGTAAGACAACAAGTAGGGCTTTAGGTAGTATGACAAGAGACTTGCCCATGAACCAAATAAAGGAGAAAGCACATGGAGATGAACTACTGAACAACAAGAAAGATTTGTCTCAACAAAATAACATTTTTGGTTCCTAATTATTTGAGACTAAATAAATTCTAGTTTTCTAAGCCTATGGACAAAAACAATTACTACAGTCAGAAACAGAGATACAGTCCATAAAAATCACATCCCCCTTCTGCCCAGTTATGCAAACACTGTATAGTAAAGTGTGTGTTTTGTGGCCAAAGAGTACAAGACCAGCAATAACCAGCTGAGCAAGTGAAGATTCCCTCTTTGCCTAATTAGTCCAAACCCAGGAAGGGTATAATTAAAAACACACTATTAAAAACACAGTCACAGAAAGCACTAAGTTGTTCATGGCCACATAAGCAGATATCTGGGCACGGCTCTCATAAAAATTTAATCAACACTGGAGACTAATAATTAAAATTTACACATAAAAGCCATGCCTGAGCATTAGGGTTAGGGTCTTAAGATGTGATGCAAAACTTTTTAATGCTGTGTTTGTGGGAGACAAGCTTAAACTGGTCCTGACCATGAGCCACAGGCTGTTCCTGTATGGTCCCCCTGCCACTGGACAGAGAACCCTGTGCACATGCACTCAGGCACACACACAAACATCACCTCTGTCAAATCATGGCTGTGCAGTTGCAGAAAACTCTCCAACTCAGTCTCCTGTGCCTTGAGCCACATCTCTCCTTCCCTCAGCTTGCTGGATGTCACCCAGTGCAGCCCCTTGGTAAGACAACAAGACACTGCTGTGGACACTGCTGGGATTAGTGTGATGGTTAAATGAGGTAGAGTCTCACCCACTATTACTAGTTCAAGCACTGGACTTTGAAATGAGCATTTGCTCCCATCCCAGCCTTTTTAGTGTGCTGCTAGTGCAAACATCTTGTGCTGTGTAGTAAAACCAGTTACAGAAATGTATCTAGCCAACTTGAAGAATTGCACTTGATATGGATGACGGTGTCCAGCTGTGGAAAAGTCCAGTAGCAAATTCATAAAGAAAACAGAATGCAGAGAAATGAAAATGTGAATTGCCTACTTTAGAGGGAAAAAAAAATCTAAGTACTGCTAGTATCTATTTACTGAATGGCTACTCAGTTTGAAGAACAGAAGGTAAAGCTACAAGGAATACTGAGATAAGTTCAGAATTAAAGTCACATAAACTGAAGTTAGAAGCTTTTCATTTTTTCCCACACAGAAACAAATGCAAAAGACAGTAATGGAAAGTTTATGAGAAATAAATTTGAAAGAAAAAAAAAAATCTGCTTTTCTCTCCCCCCTCAAACTTCTATAATGCACTTAAGCAAACGGACTGTGAAAAGAAATGGGAGCTGAGATGGCTGGATTGTGACCAAACATGTCACAGAATCCTAGGCTTAACTCAAATTTGCAATTTCTCTGGCACAGAAAATAGGATCTGTCCTGAGGAACCACGTACAAAGTCCCCTTGCAGCTGGCAAAGTGCAGATCCAGTGAGGTGTACAGCAAGGATGCTCTTACGCCCTTTTTAGTTAGCATTTTCATTAATCACTTAGAAGTAACATATGAGGTATTGTAAAACAGCAACATGAGAGAAACATATGGCAGGTTCGCCATCTAGTCTAAACAGAAATAAGCAGAAATTGGAGAGGAGAGCCTCAGGCAGATACCATAGAATGAGGTTCATGCTGGGGCTAAGCAGATAAATTCAGAGAAGATGAACTTAACTGAGGGGTAAGTCTAGACTGGTATGGTGACAAAAGAGTTCTTTTAGGTGAAGCATTCGGCACCTGGACACCATCTTTGCAGCATAATGTGAAATTAAGAAAAAAGATATTTTTCCTATGCAGAGGTATGACTTCCAGGACCAGAGACATTTTGTTTTCCCAGGGACTCGAGTCTTAAACATATGTCAAATAACTGATTTCATTTGACACACTACATTTCCAAAAAGAAAGCAGTTTAGAGGCCATTTGGAAAAACAAAAACCAATACAACATCAACAACAGATAACCAAACCAACCTAATAAACAAAAAACAAAGAAACTAAAACCAACCAACCAAAAAAAAAAAAAAAAACAAAAAAAACAACCCAAACCAAACAAAAACCACACACACCAAAAAAGCCCAAACAAACAAAAAACACCAGACAACCAAAAAACCCCAAAACAAAAACCACACACAAACCCAGGAGAGAACACAGGGGGGACTTACAAGGATTGACAAAAATAAATTAAAAAAAAAAAAATCAAAACACAGCAAACAAAAACTTAAAGCAGTTAAGTAAGTTTGTCTTATGCAAGTCATAATTAATTCTATGAACAGTTATGCAGACATACATACCCAGTGGTGGGTGGCAATCTATTCAGTAGCAAAAGCAGGTAAACTGGAAAGAAGCAAATGAAGTTCAAATACAATACAGAAAGCAAAGTCAGTGCAATAGCCCTGGTTGTAAAATGTGCTATGCCTTAAGGAGGGCAAGAGACACTGCTTTGCTCCTGGAAGAGCCAGAGTCTGAAAAGCACAGGTATCTTGACGTGGAAATAATATCTTTTATGGCTAGAATTTAAAAGTCTCATAGGGCAAACAGCTACTGGATCTGCCTAAGGTCCTGCATCAGAAGCAGATGACACAATGTTGGAAGTGCAGAGGTGCTTCTTTCCCTCTGGGTCAACCAATTCCCCAATCTGCTCTGAGGACAGCAGGCTGAGAAGCTTTAAAACTGAAATGTGAACCCAGAGTTGTGCTACCCAATGTCAGTGCCTTTTACAAAGTAAGCACCAGACGCCTTTTTGTGTCCTGTCCTAAAGGGCTGTTGTGAAATTTCTGTCCACCTCTGTGTCAGATGTGTCTGCATCTCACCAGTCCTGGGAAAAAAGTCTATGTATCACCTGGAAAATGCTTATTCAGTAGAATGGGAAAACTCACTCTGTGCTACATCAGAGGATTCTGTTGATGTGATGCTTTCTATCCTCAAATCCGGCCTAGGATTCATGTCCTGGTAGTCACAGACACATACCAGATTTTAGCCCTGAACAGTCAACCATGCGATGTTTTTCTTAAGGAGAAATCAGGTATTTCCTACTCTGGGGTGCTTCTCCAAGCCACCATGGATCCTTTTCAATGTGCTCCATCAGACTATCTCCTTGAAACCCACCCCCTCTTCCTAGGATCCTCCTTCCTCAGACGCAACTCCCCTGGAACCAGCCCCACAGAAATAAAACACTTCCACCAGCCAGGAGGGCAAGACCACATTCTGTTTAATAACAACTCCATAAAGGACTGTACATGCTATTTTGAGCTACCTCCCCTCCTTTACTGTGGTTGCTGCCACGTACAGGCATGGAGGTGTGTAGTGCCATATAGTTCTCTAAGTCTATATGTAATGTGTGCACATGTATGCAGGTGGTTGCACATGTATGTATTTATATATAGCTTTGTAGAAGTGTTTATCTCGTTAAGTCACATTATCAAAACATGCGAAGTATATCCAACGAAAATTTTCAGGCAAACATGTTTTGGAGCTGGAAGACCAAAGGCAAATCAGACTCATTTTAGTTATTAAGGGCTGGTGTGGGACAATGTAAGGATGAAAGTTTTCAGTGGTGGGTCCCTTTCCCTTTTTGTTTTACTTCCATTCAGGACTTTCTCCACAAACATCAATGCCCCTCTGGAAACACTAGCTGAAAAGGATACACAGAATCACCAGGCAGCCTCCCCACTGCAGAAAACAGGTACAGGCTTGGGGGAAGCCCTTGAAAATTGCCTTGCAGCAACTTCATTGTCCCATACGCTTATGCTGAAGTGGTTTCAGATTCTGAGAATACAACATGTGAAGACCCAAGCCTTTAGTTATTTTTACACATGCTTCAGGAACCCATTCCACATGCCACCCCTGAGACTCCCATCCACCACCCTTGTACCTCCCAAACCCTCTGCCTGTACCCACCCACATCTGAAAAGCGCTGAAACAAGAGAAATCTTGTTCCCCGTAAAATTACTTTTGAGTTCCAATTTTATAGTGTAGGGATTCCCAGAGACCTCCAGTCATGCAACAACATCCACAAATCAGAGAAGAAAAGTTAAAGGCAAACAAGAATATATACCTGCAAAAGAGCTTTTGGCTTGCTACGTTGCTCAAGCATGCAGTATCTGAAAAGAAGGGAAGTCCACCTACACTTGCCTTGTGGGAACATGGCAGAGCTCTGGAAGAGGGTTCTTAACCTTGTGGCCTCCAATCCAATCATGACTGAATTTCCATGCCCAATGAAAATGAATCCAGAAGGCCAATGAATGAATCTGAACTACATGCCTTTATCTTATTAGAAGCAAATCTTGATACACAAACTTGTTTCCGTAACAAGAAATCGAGTCTTGTTAGAAAAGCCTTTTAAGATATTTTTGTCTTGCAAGCATGGACATTTGATCCCTTATGGGAAAGCAAAAACAAGACTAGGTTTCAGAGGGCATTTAAAATGTCCCCAGCTGAAGGAGATGAGGAAGATCCTAGCAGGAGCATTCCTCCCACAGAACACTGCAATCCCTCTCTTCCCAGAAGACAGCAGCTACTGCACATCAGTAGGTAAGTCCTGCCCATGGCAGAGGGGTTGGACTTGATGGTCTTTAAGGTCCCTTCCAACCATTCTGTGATTCTGTGGTATCTGCACTGAGAACATTCTTGAACAAGTCTTTACAGTTTTAATAAACATGCTCTTAGAATCACAGCCTGACTAAATTTTTCCTCTTCCAACAATGTGTATCTGCACTGGAAAAATACATCACATATTTCTTTTCTTTTGTGCAGACCAACACTGACAATTATACAGCTTCTCTTCATTTCCAAGGAAAAAAATAACACTTTGATCTGCCTGTGCTGGGGAAAATGTCAGTGCAAGGATGTAAATAAGCCCTGATGTTCCAAGTGCAGATCTTCCATGTCCATTTTTTAACCTAATTACCCTCATGCCTTACCCCAGTCAATCCATGGAGCTGGTTGTGCTGCTGAGAGAGCACAGTGTCCCCAGGCTCCATGACATATTCTGAGACAGAGGGAGACACTGGTCTGGCACACAAGTCCAGCTCTTCTGCTTCTGCACAGGCTCACTACTGCTTAGCCTGGGAAAAGCCTATGGTACAAAAGAGGCACCTGACATTGACTTTAGAGCTTGCAATCATATTTGACTCTGTGCTTTAATGACTGTAGGCTGTCCTACACATGTATTTAGTTCTAATAGGCACCATTTAACTCACATTTTCCCTGTTTATTTTTCCTTTCCCTGAGCCGTGGCATAGAAATCTTTCCCCATCAGATTGCTACAGGGGAGGAAAATCAAAGATGAAAGTATTACTTATTTACATTTTTCCAGTTGTAAGCTGCTGATAATCTCTGTATTGGAATTGGGGTTTTTTCCCTTTCCTTTCTTTTCTTTTTTTCTTTTAGAAAAAGTCAAACGGTTAGTTAAAAAAGATATGCCAGAGTTGTCTGAACAAGGACCACTGGAAAATCCACCTAGGAGAAATTAGAAGGAAGAGCTTAGACTTTGCCAATGTTGCTCTGCTTTTTATAGCATTTAGAGGCAGGTTATCTGAGTTTGCTTCTCCTTCTAGGCAATTATCAGTACAACAGTTAAGGCAAACTAAGCTGAAATTAGGTATTTGGGGTTTCCAGTGAGATCAGAACTCACACCAACTTCACTTGGGCAAGGAGTAAGTTCTTATTTGGTGTATTTCTCATGCAATTCCCCTGAAGAACTAAGCACACTCTGAACTGTTTTTTGAAGACAATGAAAAAGGAGCTAGCAGGTACCCAAGTTCAGGGAGGTCTCTTTCCTCTCACTGTCTTTAAAAAAAAGCGTGGCTTGGACTAAGGAGTACCACAAGCTGCAACAACCCTGGACCTACAGCTTGTGTAGCAATTCTACACCTCAGTCCACTCTGCTGGGAGTCTGCCATGAAGCTTCTCACTTGTGTTGTGTAAACAAAAGACATCAAGCTTTTCTTGACTTTTTCCCAAGCCTTTCTCTCCACCTCTTTCCCTCTCTGCCACACACAGTGGTGCAGAAGCCTGTACTGTTGCACACTGCCTTGCCTCACCACAGTACCTCTGTCAAACAAAGAGACAGTTCTCTTCCTTCTCCAGTTCCCTTCTCCAAGGCCACAACTAATGTTTTTAATTGCTGCACACAGTACAGCATGCACAGGCTCTGCCCAGCAGTGAAGTACTCTCCTGGATCTCACACTAGACTGGAACTGGCCTGAAAATAGGGATAACTATCCCTTCCAACAGCTATGCTTCACTCTTAAACAAGTCTCCCCTCTTGCAATTACATGACAAGACTTATCAGAATCTTTAGCTGCCACAGAGTGTAATCACTGAGTCCATACACGATTTGTGCATGTTAATTTTATTAATTTCATGCATATATTAAGTTAGTCATGTCCTCCAGCCCAGTTTCCAGGGTTTACCTCAAAGGGGCCTGTGGAAAGGAGGGAAAGTGAGGGAAACAACAGGGCGTAAATAACAAAGACCTAATAGAATAAGAGCATACTAAAAATTCCTAGGAAAACACTAAGGAAGAAAATGGGGAATAATGTCCTTCCTGGTACCCCAGTGGGGCTTATTCTTCTCAGACAGACATATCACAATCAGCTTAAGCCAATTTAAGTTGCATCTGCAACCAGTCTTCCACATGACCATCTACATGTTTCACCAGCCCTCAGTGATGCCTGCTTCACCAAGAGAAGCAACATGAAGGGTTCATCCCACAGAAACCTTTATTTAGGGAGGGGACTGGGTTAGTTTTCAATGGGGCCAGTTCCTGAGCAGCCAAATGAGTGTTAGTGCTGGTGCTTTTTAGGCAGTAGAAGTACAGAGCTGGTGGTGGTGGAAGAGAGGAGGCAGGACAGCTCCTTTGAGCAGCTTAGACTCATCATGAAGATGCCATTTCAAAGTGCACTTTCCCAGCCTCTCTAACCTGATATAAAGGAAGGCCAGCTGCCTAGGACAGCACTCTCTCTCCCTCTGCTCACAGCTCTTCTGTCTTCATTTTTATAGCAGGGTAAAAGTCCCGGGCTTGGTGTGGGCCAGTTGTGCATCAGCACCTGCCCAAGGGCTGTGTGGGAGGTGAGCATGGTCAGAGCAGAGTTCCTCCTCCTTCAAAGCAGCTCGCCTCTGGATCAGCTTAGAAGTATGGCTAAACTCTGTTCTCTGCAGCAAGCCTGTCCTGAAAGGTGATGTTACCCTTTTTTAAGAGGGAAAGCAAGTGGATGACTTGTCAGCAGCTTTTCCAAAAGAAGATAATGATTTAGAGGCACAGAAACTGAAAGAAGCAGATTAACTTCTCTGTCCCAGAGCCTGAGGTAATGGAATTGAAGAGAACCCAGAAGGCTTGTAAAGAAAGCTTCAGATTTATATAAAAGAAAAACTTATGAAATAGTATAACTAATCAGGTATGAGCAATCACGGGAGAAGGAACAAGAGAGAATTTTCTTGCAGTAGGTTTTAAATTAGGGTCACTTCTGTTTAAGCCTTCTTTCACGTTTAGCACAGTCATTTCAACAAGTTCCTACAGAAGACAAAGGCTTGGTGGAAAGACGGGAATCTTCTACCTCCACTACTTCAAGAATATCCAAAATTTTCTGTAATGCAGCTTTGCTTCATAATGGGTTTGTGGGAACGAACAGCAGAGCTCAGTTTCTTAGTAACTGCAGATCAGGGATACTGAGCTTACCTTTCCTTCTTATTTACAGCCTAACAAACACAATTTGGGCTCTGACTGTTTGGCTGGACTCTCTCCAGCTCATCCCTCCTCACCAGGATAAGGGACTGCGGGCCAAATTTCGCTCACAGAGCACCTGTGCCTCCCATATGCTTGAATAGGTGTATCTATATAATGACAGCTTTTCTGGAAAACATACAGTAGGTTCCAGGTCCCTCTCTCTGATATTGGCATACACACAGGCAGCAGGCCTGTTACATAAGAAAAGGCCAGATTATAAAAACAATTTTCCACTTTCAAAGAGATTCAGACTGCCTTTCCAGTTGAGCTCAGGCTTCTCACTTGGGTGGCAAGTGTGGACACGAAGACCTGCTTTCTCTAGTCAAACTCCTAGAAATTAGCTCTTTTGGATTATGGAGAGGTATGGAAAATAGCCTTTTGAAATTTTATTATTCACAGAATGTTAAGACATCTATGAAAAAAAATTTACAGAATTTACTAAGCTGGAAAGTTTTTACAGTGAGTGGTGTTCAAGCCAGTCTGCATTCACAGAGAATAAGGGTATCTACCAGGTTAAGGTTACTAGACAGCAAGTTATGGAACTACACAGCAGGGTATAATTCTCTATCCCAAGTCCACAGAGGCTAGAAGAATCTACAGATTTTCTCTTCCTATTGGACTCCACAGAATTTTCTATAAGGTCAATTTTTTTCACACTTTTCCCTATGTAGATAACTCCCTGTCACTGCCTTCCATGGAGATAGGGTATATCTTTCAGACATCAATCAGACATCTTAGTAAATGTACCACATGTCCATAATAAAGAATAAGAAGCCCTGGACAAGTTGACCCACTTGTCCCAGTCCTGTAAACAACACAGAGGGAACATTAGAAGCTACTCTGAAAGTTACTGTAAACATCCAGATTGGTCCTGGAGAGGCACATGGGAACAAAATGGTTTGGAGAAAGAAACAAGATGCCACCCAAATCTCCCACAAAGGTACACACCCAACCATTTTTGTTTCCCTGAAGACCTTTTAAAAAAGAAATAAAAATAGCTTTAAACTTACTTGTTTACTCATCTGCTGAGGTGTTCTTGGCACTTGCCCCATCTCCCTTTTCTCGCTAGTGTGATTTCCCAGGCCCTGCTCCACAGCTGGACCCAAGCCAGTCCAGGATAATGAGCTACCACTGATGGTCTAGAGAAGATAATTTTTATCAAGCCTTGCTGCCCAGCAGAGGTTAGTACCTGAACATGTAAACATCTTTGAAGAGATATTGAAAGGTCATCATTCAGGAGAAGAGAGACCTCCTTAGAAAGACGGAAGCAAGACCAAGCAGACGTGAAAAAAGATGGGTCACAAAAACTTTTCTCTCTTACCTACACCAAATTACCAGTCTTACTTAAACATCCAAGAGGTCTTTTATTTAGAGGTGCAATGGAGAGGGAAGACAGACCTGCTTGAAGTGGACTTGGCTGGAAAGACCTGGGTATTGAAAAAGGAGCCCCTCTTTTTGCAGCTGCCTGTGTCAGTGGGAAAAAGCTGAGTTGGGTAAAGTTCTTCCTGAGAGCCCCATTCCTACTTTTCACAATTCCTGGCCATCATTTGCTCTGCTTCCCAGGAGCTGTCTAAACTCTGAGACTTGATGGTATTCCTTCAGTCACATTTTATTTGCCTTAGACATTCTTCCCTGAAAATATGCCGGAACTCAACCTGAAGCAGGAAAGAAGCATGTATCACTCTCCAAAAATCACACCAAGCCTGAAGAGGAGGCAAAGAAGAGACAAATGTATCATGAATTAAACAGAGCTAATATGAGTCAGACTAAGTGAGAAAGAGTTGGTCCTGGAACAGTATGGCAGTGTCCAGGCAAATTCCTTTCCCTAGCTCATCCAGCTCAGATCCAGCATCTGATCTACACCCATGCTCTGCTGATGCTTCCTTGCAAGAGGTCTTGCAATTAAAACCCAGCACTTGGGTAATCTCTGCTGGTTCTGTTCAGTTCTCCAGCAAAATCAATAACCTTATACAATTTTTGCTTTTGTCCCTGTTTATTTTTGGGTGAGAGCTGAAAGGAAACAATTTCAAAACCTCTCCCTCTCAAAAGGAGGTCTGTAAAAAAATGCTGAGGAATTGCAAGAGATCAAATTCCCCCTAATCAGAGAATCACGTTTTTTTAAACAAAAAATATACAGAACCCGTACAAATAGGGAAAACTCCTGAAATCAGTTTTCTCCACACCTAAAAAAAGAGATGTGAGGGAAAAACAAACAGACCAAGTACTGAGCACTGCTCAAGTACCCCACTGCTTGGGGGGTAGGAAAACAAAAGAAGAAAACATAGGCAGGAAGAAGAAGACGACAAACAGGAGGAGAAAGTTTCCTCTCACCCCTTTTCCTCCAGCTGTGTTTGGCACTGCAGGAGTGGCAGAAATGGGGAAGGTGCAGTATTTCTGTTAAGTCATGAATGGAGTACAGGCCTTTCCCATTACTAACTGCTTTGTTATGAACACTTATCCAGCATATAAAAAGGTTTAAAAAAAGCGCAAAAACTGAAAATTCTAATGTAAACTAGGTATTTGTGATCTCATAGCTGTACACACTGTTCCTGGACCTGCTGCCTACTCTCTGGGTCTCCCCATTCTGCTGGCAAGGAAAAGACAGAAGGACACAGCAGCAGCACCAAGATGGACATGTCCTCAAGCCCCCTGCAAGAGTCAGCTTTTTATGACTGTCTCCGTAGCTGAAAATGTCCTTTCCACTGGCTCACAGTGCCCACTGCCAAAAGGACACAGCACTCTTGCCAGCTCCTGGGAAGGCAGAAATGTCAAAGAGAGAAACAAATAAATGAAAGAGACCAAAGCATGAGTATCTGGGAGCAGGGTTGGATTCGTATCTGCATCCATTCTTCCATGCCACAGCAGAGCTGTGCCCACAGAGCCACGCTGGCAGCACAGCCCGGGCCCAGGGAGTGCAGTGCAGTTCGTATCCATCAAACCTACAACTTTGTGTCAAGGTGCTACTGGGGATCTGCTTACACAGCACATCATTCACCTCCACGGGGTCTGTATGGAACACGGCCTGATCCTCTGCATCAGCCACAATCAGTGCAATCTACATCTGCAAAGCCACATCTTCATTTTAAACCAGTTTATATTCATATATTCTATCAAAAGGGGCCATGTCCACAGAGCAACATCCGTTCTGCCAAGATGAATTCTAGCCACAAAGCCGCTCCCTACACCAAGCCTGTCTCATCAGCCACATCCCCAGTACCAGAAGAGTTTGTATCCACAGCCAAGACTTTGTATTAAAAAGATTTAGAAATTATTTACCAATCCAGATCTCTCCAAGCACATCACATGTTGCCCAGAGCAATGAAAATCCAAAATATGTGTCCACGGGGGAGGGGAAGAAAAGGTTTTTATGTGTCAATCACTTTGAGACTTTCCTCGTTTAAAAAAATAATTAAATGTCAGGAATGGAAGGTGTGTCTGCTTGGAAATATGGGGAGCTGGAGAGAAGAATCCCTGTAACTGCATTCCTTGCCACCCCCCTCTTTGTTCAGCAATGATGAGAACTTCACAGAAAGCATCAGTTGTTTGTTTCTCCCTCTTCCTCATCAAAGGACTGCACCCCAGAGGAGGTGACATCTGAGACTTTGCGGCTCAGTGCAGCATGTTCCATCTCCTCTCGAGGAGACAAAGATTCCAGGTCCCTGCACACTGCATCATCCTCCTCTGGAGAGGGCTTCGTGTTTAGGAGAGGAGCCTTCTCCAGCCGTGGGTTCCCTTCATCCTCAATGTGGTCCTCCATGTACGTGCTGGACTCGGCTCCACCCCCACTCTGAGCAGTCTGCAGGGGCCACACGTGGACCAGCCCCGTGCTCTGGATGAAGTTCTGCTCCTGCCGCTGTTGCTGCAGCTGCTGCTGCTGGAGAAAGCTGCTCTGCAGCAAAATGCTTTCCTGAAGGTTTGTCTGGGACTCATCGAAATTCTGGCCTAGGTAGGAGCCGGTGGCTGGGGAGGCGATGAGGGACTGGTCACTGGCCTCCCAGGCGTCGGATGAACCCAAGCAATACATGCCCTGGGAGACGTAGGAATGAGGCCAGCTGTCATACTGCGTCTGGGCCATATGCTCTGCAAGCAAAGGAGGCAAACAACACACAGTTAGACACCCTCCCTAGGCCAGGCTGGCTCATCCAGGTAGCCTCTGTGCCTGTGCATCTGCACAGGGTGGACGAATCCTCAAGAGGGAAGGAGGGAAAAGAGAAAACACAGCACTGGGCCAGTTGGCAGGTGGCCTTGATTATACCCACATCTGACTGTAACAGCTGGTAGCTTGCCACAGTTGTGCTCCAAAAAGGCAAAAGGACCTGGGCTTTGGAAACTCCCTGTTAAGATTAGATTCCCTGGACAGCCCCACAAAGAGGGGTGACTCTAGCAGATCTCTCTGGGGCTACAGAATAAAACAGGGTAGAGCAAAAGAGAGCAACATGACAACCAGAGCAGGAAGGGGGTGTCTTATGATCAGGAAGAAGCACTGGAGCTCACCTTGGCTCTCCATCAGCTCCTGATAGTTCTCAGAGTAGTTGCCAGCTGGGTTGTCCTGATTTGAGTTTACACTCACATCCTCACCATCCATGGAGGACCAGGCCATGAGAGTTGCTTCAGAAATAGCAAATTGCTCCATCACTCCTGAGAAGAGAAGAAGGAAGGGAAGCAAAGATGCATTACAGTTTCCACTTCTCACCATCACCTTTTTGGTCACACTGTCCCACTCTGGTCTCTCTCAGCAACACCCATCACCCACAGCCCTCACCCTCTCCCACCTTGCATTCCCAACTGGCAATATCCCAACCGTCAAAGCCCCTCTCTGGTTTTGCCACCTGAACCACCCACAAGCCTGAGGGTTTTTCTCCAGCTCCTGCACTTTGGTCTCTCAAGGACTCCACCCCAACCGGCCCAATCCACATGCCAAACACCCCCAAAAAGGCACGGCCACCTGCGAGGAACCGTGCCTCCTTCTCGCCGTCGCTGAGGTCCGAGTAGGCGTCGGCGTCCTTGCGCGCGGCCTCGTGCGTGTGCTGCTGCTGCTGGCCCTGGGCCTTGCCCCAGCCCTGCCACTCGATCATGTGGGCCACGCGGCCCTGCCCCATCGCCGTCGGCTTCGTCACGTGGTCCTTCATGCTGCGAGATATCCCTAAGGGGCCAGACATCAGGAAAAAGGGAGGGCTATTACACAGCTCCAGCGCTTTCCCACGTGCTTTTTACCTCTCTCAGAGGTGGAGTTTCTCCCCTCCTCTCCTGACGGGAGGCGTGACTAGGGCTGGGTGTCCCCCACCTTTCACTGCGTCACTCTCCAGGGGAGTTTCTCCATCATTCCTTGGACAAACTCTCAGAAGGGGGGAAAAAGGGGGAACCCCAAATATAAAAGACCATTTCCTTCCTTGCCTAGAATCCATTTAGGATAGAGTTGGGCGTGAAGGATGAAGCCTGGAAGTGAACAAACTAAGAAACAGAAAATGGGGTTAAACCCAAGACTGAGGGAAAGCAATTGAAGATGTCTGAGCAGGGGTGGACGGTGAGAAGCCAACGGGAGTAAGACAAATCTGTTCTTTAAAAGGGCAACAACTGTGAGATTTCTGTATTTAGAACCACGGTGGTGGAGACTCCTCTAAGGCCATGAAAAGGCAAAAGCCAGAAAGGAGCAGTCGTGAGAGCGACAGAGAGATACGGGAAGAGGCACAAAGGCCTGTGGAGAGAAGTTGCCAAGGCTAAAGTCAAATTTTGAGGACCTCACCAGAGAAAGATGATTTAGCCAAAGCCCCAATCCCATAAGCATTGGAGTTGCGTTTCAGCTTGGGGAGGATGGAGGTCGTATCTTCCATGGAGAGCTGAAAAGAGAGAGAATATGGAGAAATGATATTCAGGAAGGAGAAAAGGAAGTGAATTGACGTGAGAAAACAGTAGGTAGTTGGAAGATGAGGAGCAGAAGCAAGCAGTAAGAACAAAAGAAGGAAAGGCAAAATTAGAGGCTATTTAACCAGGACTGGATATTGCACAGCATTGGGACTGACTGAGGCAAGGCCAGAGGGAAAAGCAGAAAGAGGCGGTCAGAAGCCTCCCGTTGGCAGCTGCCAGTGCTCCACAGACATGCTGCACCATTCCCAACTCTTTGTTAGAGATGCAAGACATGGCTGATGGACAGTTCAGGGATTTTGCAGTGGGGAGCTGTCAGTGCAATAGGCAGGCCACAGTAATGTATCATATATGCATCATACTACCAGTTTTTTAATGTCACTTTGGGGTTTTTGTTTCTTCTTATATAGTCTCAATAAAATAATCATGACTGTATCAGTGATGGGTCCTGCTTCAAGCACCCACATCTGTAAAGAAATTTCATCTGAAGCTCTGCTTCACGTCTTAAACGTCTTTTCTACGTTTATCCTCAGTCCCTGAATAACAAGGACAGGGCACTGTTGGGACAGGCAGCCGTCACAAACATCATCACAAAAATAATCTCTCAAGATGAATTCATCAGGCTTCTTCAGAGATGCCAGACATTGCATATGAGGCTTAACTTTCACAAGCTAAACATTGCTTCTGCTCTTCATTTCAACCTCTCTGAAAATAAGGCCAGAATGCTTCAAACACAAGGATACTCAAAGTAGTCACTATGACACTGGAAATTTTAAATCCTGACACAAAACAAGCACTTGTCATAGGCAGAGACCTCACAAAAAGTGAGTGGAGCAGTAACTGGCAATGAAATAATTTGAGGCAAAGGAAGGCATTGTAAAGATCTTGCACTGTGTATAATTCCAGTCAGTTGCCAAAATATGAGAGGTGAGTTATTCTGGAAACTGAGTGTAAATGCACCAGCTAAAGCATCCTGTAACTGTGGAGCCAGGTGTGTAACGTGAGCTGAAGAAATCAGAAAGCAGAGGAAGAACAGTAAAAAGTGAGAGCACAGCCCTTGTTCCTTGATGCCTTTCCTTTGGTGATGAAGCTCGTTGGAGAAAGTCCATCTATGCCCCCACTGGTCATTCCTGCCTGGGCGCTCCTGCTCAGTATCCACCCACTTGTTCCAAAACAGCCTGGGGGCTGTGCTGTGAGCTGCCTCATGGAACTCATAAAAAAAAAGTAAATTGCAGAGGGCTCCCACTACTGCAAGGTTGAAGAGCTGTGACATGAAGGCAGGAATGAATGGGAAGAGAAGGGAATTCATGATCCAGAAGATCTATGGAATTACACTGGGTAAGACCTGCCTCATGAAAGAGCTCCATGGATTCTGTACGGGTTGGAAAATGGGAAACTGCAAGTAAGGAAACTGGCTTCTACTTTCTTTAAGGAAACACAACCTTGTGTACTTGGCTTTCAGCTAGGCATAGGCGCAGTGAGGAAAAAAAAAGACAATTTTCTTCAGATAGTTGCTGCATGCACCATTTTTTTCCAAGAAAATTTTTCTTTAACTGATCCTAGGCAAAAGATCCCAAGCCATGAGAGCCATAATGAAAGAGGTATCAGCACAGTGAGAATTAGTGAAAATTATATTCAATGTCCCAAGTGCTTTCAAATCGCAGCAAAGAAGAAAGCTACAGGTATTTTAAAAGTTTTTTGAAAGAAGCTGGAATTTGAAAATACTTATATTACTCAAAATGGAGCTGCTAATCCTGGCTTTCCAAGTGTACAAAACGATAAAGTTAACTTATGTGAAAATATTCTGTAAGTACCCTTTTATAAAGTCCAGTAGAACAAATATGCATTATTCCTTTTTCAGGATGCGGTTTCTGCATTAGTCAAAAAGAAAAAAAAATTTTTTTTTTGATGGCACAGGTATTGGGAGCAAAAGAAACATGTGTAATTAAAATGCTTGCTTGTTTCTCATCTGCTTTTTAACTGAAGTTAACTGGTATTCACCATCTACCCTAGGAGACATAAAGAATTCTGTTACTTCTGTGTGCAGCTGAAAATGAGAGAGACATTTCTCCCAAACTCCTGGAGAAGATCAAATGATGCTCTAATCAAGGACTACTATTTTTTAAAATATGCTGGACAGACACTTTTTTTACGTAGCAGTGCCCAGAAATGTCAAAACCAGAATATATGAAATGGCACACATTTGTCCCCAAAAGGATGAAAGTGATTCAATAGCCACCTACAGATAAAAACACCTGCCAGACAGCAAAATGCTCAGGAGCAAACAAAAATCTATCACCATCCTCTGAATTGTAGACAACTCCCAGAATTTCAGCAGCACTAAGGACTTCCAGTCACGTTCTCATTCTGGCCTCCACTGTATCCAATGTCAGACAAATCCTGGTTTTCCTCTGTCTAGAAACTGGAAAAGTGACACAGTGCATACTCACATTGATGCCATCCCAGGAGAAATCCGTCCGCGTTTGCTACAGAAAGCAAAGAATGGCACCACATCAGTGTAACAAGCAATTTGCAAACAGCCATGCAACTCCAATAGAATGCCACAATCAACAGGCACTACTTTATCTGGTATGTTATAAAAAACTTGTGTCTTTCAAGACTGTTTCATTCCCTGCTGGTGATTATGGTGCCTGTCAGTGTCACGGTGTTTGAAGGTGAAATAGTGAAGGGGGTGACAGAGCAGGAAAGAGAAAAGCACCTTTTCACAAGGCTCCCCTCTTAAATGTGGGCTGCACCACTTTGAGGTTAACACAAGGAGGAGCTACACCACCTTTGTATTTTGAGCGTCCTACAGCAAGCAACTCAATTCAGCTGAAATTATTTTCTCCTGCAGTTTTTTGGTTTGTCCATTCTGACTCACTGGCCCCTTGCAAGCCAGAAACATTTCCCGCATCAGCCACCACAGCACTAATTCAGAGTGTGTTTCCTTCAGCTGGGGGGACTCACATCTCAACATCTTGGGTTTGGGAATGGAGACACTCAGGAAAATTTAGATGACTCATGTTACACCTATAGTATCCATTCATATAAATCAAAATGTTCACTGAAGTGTGGCTTATGCTCATTGACTTTTAGATCTGCTTTGATTTGACTGAAATCTCCATAGAAATTGGGCCCGACAATTTCTGCCAGGACTCCACAAAACTCTAAACATCTTGAGGTTACTTTTCAAGCCAGCAAGGTACACAAACAAAATAAAAATACTTATATATATATACACCTATTAACATTTTTCAAGGTTTTGCAAACTGTATAGTATTTGTTAAGCTTATTTGTGAACATTATTTGTGATTCTTCAAGTATTATGCATTTAAAGTAGATTTTATGTTTCTATTAATCATCGTTGCATACTCTGAACCTTACAAAGCTGAAAATTCAGGTATCTAAGAATGCAGAAGCTGCAATAATTCAATGAACCAGCCCTTAAAATACTGTATGGTAAGCCAATTGTCTAAGAGTTACAAGTGAATGCATCTCTAAAATTTAAAATGTAGACAAATGTGTTTCTTCAAAAAATTTAATGGCTGTGCTGCAGAAGCTGGGACACACAGTGCTGGACATTCCAGTGTGAATCCCTGATGCAAGGAATGCAGACCTACAGGCTTGCCAGAACAGACACTGTTTTTCTCATGTTGTGTTCCACTCCCATCATGAGTGGTTAAAAAGCACTTTCATTTGCAAATTCTTACTCACTATGGATCTTGTGAAGGGAGTGACTCAGTTCTATTCAGAGCACGCCAAACTACCCAGGTATGATCCTCAGGAGCTCACTGGCATTCCAGTCCTCTCACAGGTGCCTGAGTGATGCACAACACCCATTTCTGAACTCAGAACTCAAACTTTCTCATCCCCTTGGCTAAGCAGCTCTGGGCCAGGCACTCACCTCAGTGGAAGGTCGATGGAAGCTGCTGCCATGCAGTGAACTCGTGCTGTCCATATTGATTTGGTCCACATCTTTCAGTCCCTTCCAGTCTACTGCAATCACCTCGTTTCCTGTGGGAACACATCTGATCAGGCTTCTGAATGCTACCACAATTTGTTCTATCAGTCTTAAGCCAACTCAGCTAAGCAAGCAGGGGAATAGTTTAAGGCCACAACAGACTCAAATCAGATACTCCATTTTTAATCAGACCACCTGTACCTCATCCGCTATTACATTTCTCTCAGCTATCTCCACATGAAGACTAGTCACTTGTGTTTTTCTCAAGCATGATGTATGCTTGGCTAAAGTACAGATTCATCCAGTCAGGATGTGTGACTGGGAAAGAACCAATTCCTTTAATGTCCCCTTTCAATATTAAACCACCATCCCCTAAAAAGGCATTTCATCGTTATGGTTTGAATTGGTTGGACATCAGCTTAGAGTTGCTGGAGCCTTTGCTTTGCCATCCTCAGCATGATAAAAGAACTTTCTCATATCTGCCATTACATTCAAATTTTAAATATCAATAACATAAAATAGAAATGGTAAAATTTTATTAAGATTTAAAAATTAAATATTATTATATTTTAAAAGTGAAACTAAATACTAAGAAACACATGTAAGTAGTCAGCCAGGTAACCAGGACTGCTCCGTGCAGTCAGCAATTTGCTGTGCCTCCAGCCTGTGTGCCATCCTCAAACTCTGGTTAAAGTTATTTGCTCCCATGTCATGGATGAACAACTGTACTGTCCTTAAACCCAAGCCTCCTAGAATCTGTCAAAGAAAGGTAGCTGTCAAAACGATCATCTATTCCTGGGATCAATTCAGCAAGGTCTAGTCTGTTTGGATTGAATGTGAATGGTTCTACTTTCATGATCTCCTAATTTTCTTTTTACTCTTTATAGCAAATTTCTCCTCCACAGATATGTGCAACACCCCTTGCTCATTCTAAGCAGCTCTGGCACATTTATAGAATGCTCATCACTGCACTTCCCCAGTACAAATCTTCTGACACATGAAAGATGCTGCCCTCCACCCCATACAGGCCTGCAGGAGCCATGGAGCCACTCAAGGGTGGGAAACCTGAGACATTCATCAGCTAGAATTCAAAATGCAAAAAACCTGATTTTGTCCCCTAAAAATGCTAAACATGGCAATATGAAAAACACCAGAAAGACAATGATATTTGCATATTGTGGTGTCCGCCACACCTTCACATCTCAAATTTCTCCTTCTGAGCAGGAAGATCCATTAAGGAATATTTTTTTCCTTCACATCCAAAGTACGTTTCTGCTCATCATTAGAGCCAAGTGCTTTAACAGCATCCCCCGTATGCGTCTAACTAGGCTGAGTAGAGCTGCTGTTCTCTGAGCTGCAGTTCCTTGCAACTCGGGGACTCAGAAGAAAAAGCATTCTTGTGCTGCATGGTACAATGGTGAGCACAGAGGTCAGACACAGCCAGACCTCAGGAGAAGGCAGGACCTGGCTATGATGAGCATGACAAACATCACCTCCCAGGGCTGTGATCCTCTTCACTGGTGCTCCTGATGAGCACACGCATGTACAGGGCCTCACTGAGCTCCTGCATTGCCACCGACTGGACTGGCAACCTGGAGTCCAGCAAAGCAAGAGAGGGAGATCTGGGGATCTCTGTACTCAAGCAAGAGGAGCAAGGCTCAATGGGCCACTTGTGAGTTGCCTGTTGCCACCGTGGCTGTCAACCCCTCACATACGGGGTCCAAGTAAACCTTCCAGGGCCAGAGGTCTCTCTGGCAAAGGGAAATTCCAGGCAGAGCTGGGAAAGCCCAGGTGACAGCCCCAGGTGCATCAGCTGTAAGGTCTGGTTTAGAATGGAATACACTTGTACTCAGTCCCCCTGAACAGGGAATGGGTAAAGGGAAAGGAGGGAAGAAGGAGGGAGCAGTACCAGGAAGTGCAAACCTAGAGAGGAAGGAGTGGAGGGGTTGACTGTGATCAGGGTGAACAGAGCATCCAACAGAGGTCAGTGGCAGGAGGAAACTGGTGCAAAGAGCAGAGCAGGAGCCTGCCCCTGCATACTGGGATCCAGCTGCCTTTTCTGTGCTCCTTCCCTCCACCTGCCACCCTGGAAAGGGAGAGCTGGGGCATTCCTGCCACAGAGCTGAACAAGACAGGGATGCTGCAGAGGCAGGAGAGACGTCACCTCTCCAGAGCAGAAGGCAGCCACACAGAACCCTTCATTGCAGGTAACAGCGTCACACCTGTTTTACCTCTGTTTACCCAAGGTCCTTTTCTTGTACTCTCAGCTCTTTCTGAGCATAATGCTGTGGCCCTTCTCTAAACCTAGAGCTGCCCTGGCACACACTGCACCAGGCTGCAGCACCATTCTGGGCGTGCACTGCAAAGACACCTCCACCCCTGCCAAAGCGAGAGGAGCCTCTTGCTCAGCACATGCTGAGCATAGCTTGATAGCCTCAAAGTTCAGCAAATGACACTCAGCCTTTGCTCTCAGTGCTGCAAGCCCACTGATGGTTTTCTGGAAGCATTAGAATGTGGAAAATATCCACAGAACCACACAACGGTTTGGGTTGGAAGGGACCTTAAAAATCATCTAGTTTCATCCCCCTGCCATGGACAAGGACACCTTGCACTAGATCAGGTTGCTCAGATCCAACCTGGCCTTGAACACTGCCAGGGATGGGGCATCCACAATTTCTCTGGGCAGCATGGGCCAGTGCCTCATCACCCTCACAGTAAAGAATCTCTTCTCATCATGGATTTTAAATCAACCTTTCCATTCTGAAGCCACTTCCCCTGATGCTATCCCTCCATGCCCTTGCAGAATGTCCCTCTCCAGCTTTCAGGCCCCCTTTAGGTACTGGAAGGTGCTGTAAGGTCTCCCAGGAGCTTTCTGTTGCCCAGGCTGAATATTAGTGCTATTCTGGCAGATGGTAGCATCAAATGGTTGAAGAACATCAAAAATTTATTCGTCTCCAATTCCACACCTGTTCTGTAAAGAATTACAGAATTTATTTACTACTGTTTCTTCCCAGTTGAAACAGCTCATCTACCTAGTTCAGGGAAAAAGAATGACTAATATGTGATTTTGCATGCTCTATAAAGACTGAATAATTTTGGGAAATAAATTCTTGGTCTAAACAGTTTCACAGGTACTGAGAAATATATTGAGAGAAAATAACTCTTTAACATCTGTTAGATGGTTTTAAATGCAGTCATATCTGCTAAAAAGTTACAGCATCACACACTGGTTGAAAAGAAAATGTCTGTGTTCTAACTGATGTTGGGCCTGGGGCAACATTAATTTCTCTTATTGAAAGCTGGATAAAGGTTAGTGGGGGTTTTTTTCCTCCCCTCTAGAAATAGCAAGAGCTACATTAACCATGTTAGATCAAGACGTGAAAAAACAAGTTCTATGATGGAAGGAAAGAAACATGGAATATCAGAAAAAAAATATGGAGAGTGAAGTGGGAAAACAAAAACTCAAAGCAGTATTTTGTAAATTAGTATTATTTTTATGCAGTCTCTTGTCAACCTCTTTCTCCCTGCAATTAGCACAGAATTTTTTTTCTTTTGTAATGGTATGTTTTTTCTCCAGTATAATTTCTCTTATCCATCTTCCATTCCAGCTTCTGCTAATCATCATGACTATTCCATTTGTAATTCTATGATCAATCACCTCTTACAGAATACTATTTGTTCTTCTCCATATAGAGCTGATAAAAAATTTAAAATGAGTGGGTCATAAAGCTAATTTTAAAGTGGAATTTTTACAAACATGCTATCAAATTTCTCGTTTAGATGTCTGAAATGACGTGATGAAAGCTGAAAGATAACTGGCTTCTGATCTCCTTGTCATTGTTTCTGTATGGTGTGTATAGAAAGGATATAGAGGGGATTTATTCTCCTTGAACTTTTAAAAGATGTCTTCACGTTTTTAAAAATAATATTATTTGGTTTGGGTTTTTTTGACATCATGGATTTCATCCTTGTTTTGGAAGACTCAGTAGATGGCTGAAGAAAAAATAGGAAGCTGATTACATGAAGCAGAGAGGGAAAATGAAAGCTGTCGAAACACATTAAGCCACATTATTTTAGATCACGGCTGCTTTGTATTTTTTAACACAAATGAGATAAAATACAAAGTCTGCAAAAACAGTCATAAGCAAAAGATGTCTCCATTGCAACTGACATAACATTCCAACTCTAGTCATTTAAGCCTTTGGGGGAAAATATCATCCCTCTTTCTCTTACAGTACTGTTAAGGTAAAAATCAAGATTTATTTTTAAGTCAAGCCTTTCTAAATAATAAAGACGAAAAACATTTAAAGAGGAAAAAATGTGGGGAAAATACCTTTTCCCCACTTCTTGCTTTATTTGGGGGTTTTTGGGCATCATAACTTTGGACTCTCAGGAATTAAGGAATGTATGTAGTAAGCACTCCCAAGCAAAGTGACAACTGTGATGAATGCATTGGAAAAATCAAAAAAACCATCTGGATGACTGCACCTCACCTTACTGATCTATTATTACTATTTTACTATTTCTGTCGCTCGTTTTGCCATATACCTTAATTTACCATGGAGACACCGAGTTTCTTAGTTGGATAAATTTTCAGTTTCTTTGCATTTCTGTGATCATAAGAAATGCACCTTGTTTTGAATTACTCAAAACTTAATCTAAACAAGCCCATTCTCCTAGGGTTTCCTCTTGACATTTTCTCTATTGCTGTTTCCATTGTGCATTAATTGATTCTATATTTGGTACCTGTGCTCACATTTTGTTCATTTACCAAGGTCCATGCTTGAATCAGGCTTCTGCATCTATGACTTTAATCTGCATCTACAGCCTTTAACAATCTATTGTGTTGTAACTTCTGTGCTGGATGTTAAACATCATCTCCAATTTGTCTTCTCTATTTTGTGCCATACCAAGTAGATGAACAGAGTTGGAGAGTCTTAAATTTTGTTTTTCCCTTCCGAACACCATGCTGGTGAAGATCTACACCATATACCAAACAAGTATTTGTGTTATTTGCCTTCTGATGTGTCATGCCAATTAACACGAGAAACATTTTAATTAAGCAATGACTTTCCAGCACTGCTATTATCCCCTGTTAGCACACTTTCTTCTGTTTCTCAAATGTTACTTTCCAGCAGAGAGTAGAAACCGTGTCATTTGATATTGGTAGCCAACCTTAATGCTGGTAAAGATGAATATTTAGAGTAAATGGTTCAATTATTCTTCTCCATTCCCTTTTTTTCCCCCGAACAACTAAGAAAACAACAAATGTAATTGCAGTAATTATGATCAGTCTTTAAATTGTTCTTTCCCTGATACCAATTTTCATGATACTCGTGGGAGTGTGTATCTTTGTCAAACACAACATCATCGTGCCTTGTCAAATGTGGTTGAAATTAAAGCATTTGAAGCTACTGGGAAGGACTGACAGATGGGTGGCTAGAATAACCATAGAAACCCTCTCCCTCCCTGCCTGCTTTACACAGAGACTATCAAAGCTATCCAAAAGGTCATCAAGGAAAGGAATAAACCTCTGCCACCAGAGCTGCTCCTGAAGTGAACCTCGGAAGGAAGCACTCAAATTCTCTCAGGTAAAGCTGAGAAATCCACCAACTCAAGTTATTCATCTAACTCTGTAAGAATTCTAGCTTGTACTGCAGAAGGAAACATAAAAATTAGTTATCTGCTGCTGGCACCTACCAACAGGGTCACTTGTGGAAGAGAAACAGAAAAAAACCCTGGTTTTGTGGAGGAGACAGAGCTGAACAGTTTGGTGCTCATCAAGGCACAGAAATGTCTCAGTCTACACAAAACAGATGCCCTTCAAATTTTTGATAAAAAATGGAAACACCTACAACTCTGACATGTCTGTAAGATTACGAGTCAGATGGGCAGTTCTCAGGATCTTTGCTTTGAATTAGGATAATTTGAGTACATTTCCAGACCATTCTATCTCTCCCTGCAGGTAGGTTCCTTTTCAGAGCTGTTTAGGAGATAGAATTAATGAACAAAGCCTTAACACCTACACTCTTCTTCTTGACTGGAAACACTGTCAAACCAATACTAAAGGCTACTGCATATCTTTAAGTAAAAGATGAGCAGAGAGCCTAATGCTAGACACAAGCAGCTCTGCTCTGAGCAGCCATCATGTCACTTGGGCTAAGGAGGTACTGCAAAACGAAACACGTCCAATTAACACAAGCTCCAAAAAAACCAAACCTCAGAGCACTGTCTCATTTGCAGAACAAGTATCAGCCAGCACGAACAGCGACGATGGGTTTATCCTCATTCTTCACTGCTTCTCTGAAGTGCAGAGAATGTGTCCCCAGGGGCCTCACTCAGCACAGTAACTATGAAAACGTCAATATGAACCAAGGTAGCAGCCCTCTCTGGCTGGCCTGTAGCCAGCCTTACAGAAGTAATATGCAGCAGTTTCATACATTGCTCTCCATATGTGTTTAAATTTTAATCCCTCTGTAGCCGGCACGTCACACAGGCACTGTCCTGGAGCACAGGAATGCTATTAGACATGCCATCTTCGTGCTGTAGTTTCATCCTTAACAGTGGGGGAGAAGAACCACCCCCAGTGCTCCTCAAGAGTCAGCCAGCAGATCACAGTGCACCTTTCTCACCCCAGGGATGCTCCCCGTCCCTCTCTGTGGAATGGACAAAACAAGAGCCTGCTCCAAACACCAGCACACGGGGGCAGTGGCAGCCTGTGAGTTTCAGGCACCACTCTCCTTACCTGCCCTGCCTCAGCCCCAGAGTTTACAGCCAGGTGGCTACACCCTTCTCCACCACAGCCATCACACACTTGGTCACAGTCCTCACAAAGCATCTGGTTTTGGGACAGCAGCAGTGGTCACAGCCAGACAGGAAGCACTGAGGCTGCTGACTCCCTGTCACCATTCTCCCCAAAAAACAAAGTGTATACCTTAGCCTTTTCCTCATCTTTTGTCACTGTATTTTCCTCTACATCCAATAAAGGAGGAAGAATTCTCCTTAGCCCTTCTTTGGCTGCTTATGCATTTACAGAAACATTTTTATTGCCTTTTGCGGCAGTGGTCAGACTAAATTCTCGCTGGTCTTTGGCCTTTCTAACTTTCTCTCTGCACAACCTCACAACATCCTTGTTGTACTCCTGAATGGCCTGCCCCTTCTTCCAAAGGTGAAACACTCTCTTTACTTCCTGAGTTTCAGACTCTCTGTTCAGCCAGGCTGGTCTTCTTCCCCACGAGCTCATCTTTCAGCACATGGGGACGGCCTGCTTCTGCACCTTTAGGATACTCTTGAAGAATGTCCAGCCTTCCTGGACTCCTCTGCCCCTCAGGACTGCCTCTTCAGGGACTCTGTGAAACAGTCTCCTAAACAAGTCAAAGTCTGACCTCTGCCAGTCCAAGGTGGCAGTTCTGCTGACACTCATCCTTACTGCTCTGAGAAGCAAAAACTCTCTCATTTTGTGATGGCTATGCCCAAGACAGCCTCCAACCACCACATCACCCACAAGTCCTTCTCTCTTCACAAACAACAGGTCCAGCAGGTGCCTTCCCTGGTTGGCTCACTCACCAGCTGTGTCAGGAAATTCTTACACACACTCCAGGAAACTCTTTCCTCTCTGCTGTATTTCCTGCAGGTAGCTTATAAGAGAAACTGTTCCTAATCCTAGAAAGCCACCACCAGGGCTTCAGGTGTCTTCACCTGACAGAGCTCCACAGCTCCCTAAGCAACTGGGGAAAATGACAAAGAGCTGCAGGCACTGAGACTGCAGGGGCTGAGCTCACCAGGCAGAGCTGCAGGCACTGAATGCCCAGCCCTGCACCTGCTCAGGTGAGGCCACACCTCCCCATCACAAACACCATCACACCGACCCCTAATCCCACCCCATGATTTTCCCTGCCTTCCCTGAGGCCATCCATACCCACACAGGGGGTACTTACTGTTCAAGAGGCCCCATGGATCTCCAAGGGCTACCCCACTGTCAAGGGAACAGCCATCCACATAATTTGTTCAACCTCCCCCTTAAACCCAAACAGAGGGTTAGCAACCCCTTAGACCCATGACACATGGTTGTACAACCACTCATTGTCACCAGAGAACGAAGAGCCCTGGTGGCCGGTTTCTACCTTGAGCTAACTCAATGGATCATTGGGAATATCAGCTGGAAAAATCCTTCATCAAGCAGAAGACACAAAGTTTCTTCAGAGGATTCCCCAAGTCCTGCCTTTTCTGCAGTCAGAGGGAGACTGGCACACCATAACATGCCAATCTTCTGTCTCCTCCACAAGTTACAATTTTGATTCTGGCTGCACTTCTCACATCTTTACTTGTACAGTTTCTATCCTAAGACCCACTTAATTCTGGGTCCTCTTTATCAACTATCCTCTTTCTCACCAAGCTGGGTATGTCCAGCTCCAGGAGGAGGAAATGCCAAGATCCCAGCAACTACCAGTGCTATTTCTATTCCTGTGCTCTGGGCAGGGCATCACTAGGCAGCATCTGCCAATTCTGGATGTCATGGAAATACAGGGGTGCTCTCCTCACTGTTCCCCCTTGGTTCCCTGTTTTCCAGGTTTTAGCCTGTTAGTCTGTTCTCTTTTCCTATTGTTTTCTTCTTCCCACCTCCCACCTCCTCAGTGATTGGGGGTTTTTTTCCTCTCTGGTTTCTTTCCTTCATTCTCTTCTTCTTTTGGGAAGTGGTGAGAAAGGAGGTATTTAGTATTTGTTTGGGATGAGCATCAGCATGTCCTTAAAGTGGGAGTGGATGTGTAAGAAAGAGAGGGAACAATTCAAACACAGGAACCAGCAGTGATATTTTCCCAGAATATTTGTCCTAACCTGTCACAGTTTACACCTCAAGTAGTTCCCAAGACAGACATTGCCTCTGTAGTTAGTTATCTTTAAAGGATTAATCTGTTCAATTCTAAAATTTAAAAAAAAGTCTTTTAGTATTCATAGCCCCCTATGTCAAGTATTTCCACAACTGAATTCTGTGTTACATGAGGTAGTGCTGACTTTTATTTGCTCTAAACTTCCCATTTGCTAGTTTCATTTGATGTTTAATCTCTGGTTTAAAACTGATAATGAAATAGTCTTCCCTCAAAATTTCCTCCATGCTGTTCCTATGCCAGAGAAAATTCATAATTTTATAGATATGTCATATCCTTAACCATCTCATTTCCATACTTGAGAAATCCCTATTTAAATAGCTCCTTTCATATTAGCCACATGATACCTTTGATTGTATTTCCTGCCCTTTTCTGAATCTTTTCCAGTTTGATTATGGCCTTTCTGAAACGGGAATAGACCATTAAGGTCAAGGCATTATAAAGGATCAAAATAAGGGAACCATATGGATAGATGCATAGTTTAATGCTGTTTCTCATTTTATTGCCTTATTCTTTTCCTAATTGCTAACATTTGATTGGCATTTTTAGTGGTACTAAGCATTAAGCCACACATGTGGTTAATTATAACCACAAGATCTCGTTCCTGCATGGTAATAGTAAACTCAGAGCCTCCATCATTGCAAATGTAACTCTAGAATTGCTTTGCCTGTGTGCATCGTTTTACATTTATCCACATCAAATTTCACCCATAATTTATGTCATTAGATATTGTGAAATCAAATGACCTATAATTCGATATTGTGAAATCCTTTTTCAAATCACTCCATGCAGGTTTTTGCCTGCTCCCTCAAATGATTACTTTATTTTCATACTTTGTTACCTCATTATGTACCCCCTCCCTCCTTTTCATGTCATTTATGCATATTCACAAATCTGAAAATAATATGCCTGTGAAAAACTGACATTTCATGCAGATCCTTGTTTCCTATCTTCACCCAGCTACTTAAGGAACTTCTCTGATTCAACAGCAGATTCATGTCTTTTAACAGCCTGGGGTGAGTGACCTTTACAAATGTGTTTTGCAAATCCAAGTGGACTATTGCCACTGGACCTCCTTTGTCCAAATTGCTTGTTGACCCCTTCTAAGACTTATAAATTGTGACATCCACTAACAACAGTAGGGTTAATTCTTTCTCAGTACATCTTATCTGTCTATGCATGCAATAATTCTGTTCTTCAGAGTAATGTTTATTAGCTTGCCTCCTAGGCATATCTTGTTTACTAGCTTGTAGTTTTCCAGATCTCAAAATCATTTTAAAAACTGGCATCACATAATCTACCTTTCAATCTTCTTGTACCTAAGCAACTGGAAAGCATTACAGATAACAATCTGCAGTTCAGCTCTTTCAGCCCCAGACTTCTCCAGAAGTCTTGCATGAATGTCATCTGACCACTTTTTTGTCTACCTGCTCTACAGCCTCACAGAGGCTTTAATTTGAAGCTGATGTGATGCATCTCCAACAAGGAAAAGTTCCACAGGATAAAATTCCACAACTTCTACCACAATTAACAGACACAAAATCGTTGGGTTTTTGAGGCTGGGGGCTGAGGGTGGTGATGTTCTGCTATGGTCTTAATCTCTCTGAGTCACCTGAAGCCTCTTTAGTAGTAACACCATGCACTAAGTCTTCCTAACCATTGCAAAAGCAAGTTATTTGCCTTTTACAGGCTCCTTGAATAGCTCCTGAAGTAAACATTTAATCTTCAGCCTGCCCAGCTTCCTGCCTTCACAGCCTCTTTGATCTTTCTCTGGCTGTCACACCTTTCTGTCACCATCCTGGCCAGTGAACGTAAATGGCCACGAGTGTAAACCCTAAAGCTCTTTTTCCCATGTGGAATGTCAATCCATATGCTCACCATTTGGGTCATCAAACTATTTTCTCCAGCACACTTTAGAAATTTTTGGACTGAAAGTTTCCCCATGAGTCATGTCTGATCAGCATCTGCAAATACAACCACATTCATTTGGGGATATAAAAATTATGTTTTGTTTAAAAGTCTGGTATCCTCCTGGACTTGGGAACATGTAGCTTAAACTCACGGAGAAACATCCTGATCATCTAATCTGACCTCCTTAAAATAATAGAGGCTAAATGTGTTCCCTTTGTTAATTATACTTTCTGTTGATGTGCTTGAACTAGAGCATTTTGTAAAATCTTGATTTTATTGTGTTCATGTGACAGAGAGCTCAGTACAACTCTCAGTAAATAATCCTAATAGTTCATTATTTTTACTTTTCAAATTTTGCCTCATTTCCAATCTGACTGTATCTGCATCCTTCTATCACATCTTAACAGTTTTCTTCTAGGTCAAAGAGTCATATGACTTTCTTCCAACACTTAAAGACTGTAATCAAGTCACTTCTGTAAGTTTTTATTCACGGTTCTGTGTTTATTTTCTTGTCATACTTCAGTTTTGCAGTATTTCTCAAAGTGATAATAATAGAATTAGACAAAGTAGATGAAAAATAGGGTTTTTTTTTTCACAACTGCCAAATGCAGAGGAAAATATGCTTTTCTCTCCTCCTATTCAATATTCAAGATCAAAGAACCACATCAGCTTCCTTGGCTGCAGCATCTCAGTAGTAGCTGTTGATCTACTGATTACCAGCTCCAATATCTATAAACCTACTTAGTGTGACCGCTTTCTAACACAGAGTTCTGGTCCTGTAAATACTATTCACACTCTGCCATTAGACATATGAATTCCTATTTGGTTAGACTGAAACACACATTGTCTGTCAGTATTTAAAATGAATCAAACTGTTCCATATCAGTGATTTATCCCTTTCGTTTGTTACTCTCATTTTTAGCAGTTCTTCCAGTTGTTCCAGATACTACCCAGTTTATCAGTATTTTAGATCTCCCTCAGGATCTTGAGCAGTATGTTAAAATCACATGGTACTTGGCAAAATTAGAGCCACAGGTTTTTCAACAATGATTCTTTCCTTGTTACTATTTGGCTATCCATTGAATTTAGATGCACTTAAAATATACTGTACTCATATATTAACTAGCTAAGAATCATGTAGTGCTAAGCCGATTGCTAGCTGATTAGAGACTGTATCTTTTACCAATCTCATATTTTACCTCCATTACCACGATTGTAGGTAAAGGTACTTCTATCAGAGAAGTACTTGGCTGCAGGGGGACTCATAAAGTCATGAAATCAAGTTAGCTTGACAGGCTCTGTTTTGTATAAGCCCATTCTCCCTGATATATTGTCCTTCTAATAGTTTATTGGAAATTTTAACAAATTGATAAAATTAAATACATGGGTTATCTCACAAAACCTTTACAGCTGTGCTAACACCCCAGCTCTTCACCTGAGACCTTCACTATTTCAAGACCTTATAAAACAAAGCTTTGACTTTTTTATCCAAGCTGTTAAAAGCTCCTGAGTGTGAATTATCTTGAATTGGTTGTTTTAAGTATCAGGCTAAAGTCACAGTTTTTTGCTGTTGGAGAGTATAACCTTATTAAATGAGCCGAAAACTATTTTTTCTACTTGCCCCCAAGAAAGCAGGCCTAAAACATTTATTGATTAGTTCACTTCTGCTTCAATACACATCAGTCTATAGAATTAAGACTCCCAGCTCTATCATGCTGATGAATTCATTACTTCCATTTTTTCATCAGCTCCTTTGTAATTTCTCTCATAATTCTTTCAATATTACTGTCCATAAGAGTTCACAAAGTCAGTATGCTCTTCCTCAGTTCTGTTCCTCAAATCACATCTGCTGCATTATACACACAGAAAAGTCTTACCTCAATCAGCGACATAGCAAAGACTGTTTTCTGTTACTAATGACTGTTTCCAACACACACTTACCTTGCACACATTTTTTTAAACCTGTTTATTGTTCCCTTATAAAGCCATGCTTATGCAGTCATGCTCTTTGATAGCCTCTCCCCACCACAACTTCGAAACCACTCACCTGTATTTCAGAAACCCTGACAAGGGAGGGAGGTCTCAGAGATCACCTGTTTGTACACCCTTCAGGACAACTGGCTGCTAGGTCTGGGAGATGGTCTCTGTTCAGGATCTTACTGGCAGAAACAAGTTCTCATCCCTGAACTCTTTACTTGAGTTTCTAAAAGTGATCAGATTGAGATCTGCTCGAAAGAGGAAAAGCCAGACTGGGAAGAAATACAAATAGTGAAGTGAGACCAACCACAAAGCAATCTGATCTGGAAGGTGTCCCTTTGCCCCTCTGTTCTGTTTGTCTCTATCCCAAGTAAGAGAGGAACAAAATATCCAGATGCCCCTTTTCATGTATCCCCACTCTTTTACTCACATCACCTACAGTTTCTCTTTCTTTACAGAGCTCTGTGCTCCTTTCCCTTCCACCTGTGTGCATGCAACTCAATGAAAATATCCCTACTTTCATGACTCAGTTTCCTTGCGCATTACCATTTCCTTTCTGGGGCTTTTTATTCCTTTTCACTGACTCATTCAGATGTTGAAGGTGAAGGAGGGAGGAACTGGACACCTTGATACATACTTGATATGTGTGAGGTATGTATGCAGAGTGGATGTCTCACTTTTTCACGCTTCAAGCGTGTAGACCACACTCGCCATTCCAGATCTCACTTCACACACCGACAGATCTGTGGGGGGAATAAGTAAGGAGAAAAATGCAGGGGGTGTTCACTGCTTGCTCCAGCTGCTTTACCCCTCTCCTGTCAGCCTCCTACCCTACTCCCACTCTGCTGAATCTAAAGTGGCTGGATTAGGAGTGGGTGGTCTTTGGCTCCATCTCTCCCGCTGTGGGTGCTGTGAGCCACTCATTTACACTTAGCATAGATCATCCAGTGGGAAAGCAACACGTGAAGTACACACTCCTGCCTCTGACAGGACACCGACCATTCCTTGTGAAGGGGAGCCCAGCAAGCCAGGTACCTGGCTTTGGCAGCTCACATCTGACCCAGAGACTGAACCATTAAGACCTCTGCCTTTTCCAGTCTGCGTGGTCAGTGCCTGATGCTGGGTGCACGAGCCTGGCTGTCACTTGGGCTGTTTCGTGCAAAACTGCCAGACCAAAACCACACGGAGACAGCTTCAGCTGGCAGCTGGGGTTATCATGGTGAGGAATTCCGTGACATAGGGCAATCTCCATAGTTAAAGAAACGTGGTGATGGGGGCTACATGTAGGAGTGTACCAATGACATGTAGGAAGACCTCAGCTCCTCTGGCAGAGCAAGACGAAAGCAGTGGGTTCAACCTGACTCAGAGAGGCAACCACTCCAGGGTTTAGACCCTAAGCATAGGATCACAGGATAATTGGGTTGGAAGGTGCAAACTCCAGTTCAAAGCATAGTCAGCTGTGAGGTTAGACCAGATTACTCAGGGCTTTATCCAGTCTGGTCTTGAAAACCTCAAAGAATGGATACTGAACAACCTCTCTGGGAAACCCCTTACAGTGCTTGACACTTCTCACAGTCAGAAAGCTTTTCCTGACAACTCAGTGTGAGCAACTCTAGTTTCTCTTCTCTCACACTCCAGAAGTACCATTAGTTTGTAATGTCTTGGAATATTTTCCCACCATTTTACATCACATTCACAAAACATGTTTGCTGCAGGCTTCTGTGCAAAGAGGTGAGAGAAATCAGAGAAATCACTGAAGAAAAAGAGACAGCAATCGAGCTTAACAGGCTTGAGCTTTCTGTTAATTTAAATCCATTCAAGGAATTAAGAGAAACCTTGCCACACTAATCAGAACAGCCAGTGTTGGGAGATGTCTAAGCTGCAGTCAAAGGTACACTTGCAATGCATTCAGACACTTATGCAGACCTGAAACCCTAAACTTGGCTAAGTCAGTTACTGACAACAATCTTTGGCATTTACTTGGTCGGCACTCAAGTATCTACAAGTTCCTAGTGGGATTTTACAGCCTTAACTCTCCAGCAACCTCAGTGAAAATTTCCCCGTCCATTCCCTGAAACTGACACCCAGCTACCATGAGAGTTGCTAGGCAGCTCTCTAGTGACTATGATGGGGTATCACCAATACACAGACATGACTTGTAGCCATTACCAGAGGAAGAAGCCACCTCAAGTTCTCATTGTGTAATTGCTATCATGCCATATTACACAAAGCACATGTATGACATTGAGATGTGACTGTGGGGAAGGTGATTGGATATCAGGTTATCCTTTTAAGATCACTTTTTAGCTTTTTCCATACCTTAGGAAATCATAATGTGATCATTGTCATTCTGGCGTCCTCTGTAAAATTTAAAGATGCTCTATGACTCTATTTCAAATGATCACATATGGAGCTGCTCTGACCCTCTCAATTACTTTTCCCCAGGGAGAAATAACCAGAAAACTCATATTTAGGAAAGAAAATGTAAAGTTGCACATCACTAAACATGTGCAAACTATGACATCTAACTAGATCATAGTAAAACATCCCTGCGGGAGATGAAGAAATCATGTGGCTTGCTTAAAATTGGAATGGAAAAAGGCCCGGAGCAAGCTCAGGGCACAATCCTGCACTGGCCCTTGTGTGGTGAATAAACTAAATGTGACTGATTATGAGCTTTCTATCACTAATTAAAACCTCTTGGATTCTGAGTTCAAAATCTGCTCCATGCAAATTCCAAGTAGAACCAATACAAGCATAGCACTCCTTTCTCTAGGACCTACCTGGTCTTGGAAAGGCAATACAGAGCCTGTACGCTGAACTAATTCTAAAAATCTAACCAGATACACTTGGAAGAGAGAACACAAAGCTCGGCTCACACTAGCATGTTAAGTTTCCAACCATGTCCTAGAGCTCAGACACAGTACTTCAAAGCACTGATTTCCCAAAATATGTCTGAAGAATCCTCTCAATAACTCCAGCAAGACAGGAGCCAAAAATCTAGGCTGCCAAGTGAGAATTGTTCTGAACAAAATTCCTTAGGTGGAGTAGTCCAAATAAAACTCAAGGATCCCAATAAATCCAGCCTCTAGGACTGACAAGAGAATAAGCCCCTTCTAAAGCAAAGCAGTGTAAAAGTTTCACTCGAAGCAGGCATCAGGCAGTATTACTACATTCATATATGACTCCCACAGAGACCAAAATCATAGTTGTGCAACCCCCCTCAGCACACGCCTTCATAACACCAGGGCCAGAAAAACTCCTCAGTTAACTGTACAAATAGTCCCTAAAGTCCACTGAGCTATCACCATCAAGAATGAATGTACATCACATCGACCAAAAATTGCAATCGTATGAGAAGTCAAACATCTGTGCCATTAGGGTCTGTATTAAAGGACTGCAATTTGCAGACAAAGTGAATTTTCAGCTATCATTACCCCATCAACATAGCATAGACGCTATTTTCTGTTTTCATCTATGCCCACACAACTGTATGACATTTATAAATATATATATATAAACATATATATAATCTCATATGAGAATGACACTTGCAACAGCTCAGTTATACCAGGGGTTTTTCTGTAACACAGATTCCAAGTCACAGATCATAAAAACGCTGCCATGCACAGGAACAAACACCTGTAGTTTGTACAACAGCTAAACCACATTTTGGAGTGGAGAGTGGATCTTACTAAATGCATGTTTGCTCTGTATTTTCAACAGCATTGTGTGAAGAGAGACCAAGAATTAGCGCTGCCAGTTCAGACACACAACGATAAAAGGAGTATCAATAATTACCCAGCTAACAGGATAGTAATGTCCTCAGCAGTGTGGGTGTGTGGAGGACAGGGGCAAGGCAGGAGATGGAGGCAATACATGTCCTGATATGCTATAGAGACACTGATCCAGGCAAGCTTGAAGAATCTCACGGGAAATATTGCAGTGATCTTTGCCATGTGGACACGTAAGAGATTTCTCTAGGTCATAAGGACATTTGAGACCACTAAGAGACACAGGATAGATACAGGAATTAATTCCCAACATAGAAACTGGGTTCTGTAGTTTAAAGTTTGCTGCTGCAGGAGTAGATGGTTCCCTGCAAGTGCTCACAAAGGGCTTTCCCACTGAGACAAGAAGTGTCACAGCACCAGGCTTTGACACAGTCCCTCAGGTTTACTCTGGGGTGACACAGTCACCCCATCTGCGGCGGCAATGCAATTCTGACATCCCCAGAGGTCTCCTTTTCCCACAGATGCCCGTGTGCTCTTGGGAGGGACAGAGTAGACCGGCTTGGGAGAGAGATGTGCGCCAAATGAACTCTGTTTTGCCCTCAGAGATTCTTTTGGCAAATTATTATATATCCCCATGTAACTGATAGAGCTGTACCCTGTGGTTTGCACAGAAGAAAAATTTCCTGAAGGGAAGAATACGTGCCCAGAATATGCTGTGTTTACCTGTAGATACCTGTGCTCAAAGATCAAGGGACCTCTTGGTATCTGCCTGTGTGTAGGAGGGGAGAGCTGGGTTACATAGCCTGAAGGCTTGGGATCTTTGGGTTAAAAATGTGCATGGCGTGGCCCAGTGGAAGGATGCGATCCCTTCCTGTGTCCCCTCGCAATAGATCCGCGAGAGGGAAGGGATTCAGTTTCGTTTGCTCTTCTCCATTGAAGTCTACGCAGGGGGAAGGGGGAGACAAGAAGACGTGCAGATCATGCAACGTTATGTATCCTCGGATAACAATAAACCCTTACCGAGCAAAGGAGGCAGCCGCCGGCCGCCTGATCCCGCTTCGGGAGGCACAGCACGGCACGCCCCGCACCCACCCCTTCTCCGGAGGCGCCGCACTGACCCACATGTTCGGCGACCTTTCGTCACGGGTGACACGGGCAGACGACCCCCGGCCCCGGGCACGTCCCGCCGCCAGCACCTAGGCCAGCGGCTCAGCGGAGCCCCGCCACGCCACGGGAGACCGAGGTGGGGAAGGGTCGCACGCAGCTAACGGCGCTGCACGGGCGGCCGGGAGGGGGGATGCGAGGGGCGACCCGCCACCCGCCGTGCCGGGGACCGCCGTGCCGGCAGCCGGGCGGGGGCCGCGGCCGCCCGAGCATCCTCTGGCGCCGTCCCCGCCAACGCCTTACCCACGGTGCGGGATCCGATGCAGCCCATCACTC
>VYXD01009663.1:217197-232980 GCA_013397195.1 Hylia prasina
AGCCGGCCCGGCGCGGCGCCGGTGCGGTCCGGCCTCAGCCCTGCCTACAGGGACTGCGGGAGCTGCCGTGGGGCATGCGGAGCCGCCCCAGCAGCGATCCGGCCGGAGGACGGTGGTTCCCCGCGGTCCGATCTGCCCCCGGGACGGGCTGCGGGCTCCGGGTCGCGGGGCTCAGGCGGGCGGCGCCGCCCGGCCTCTGCCCCCGGCCCCGCATAACCGGGAAGGAAGCAAGCCCAGCCTTGAGGATGATCGCTGAGGCCCTTCCCACGTCCTTCCCGCTAACATGGCAGTGAGGAGGGATGTCTGCAGATGGAGAAGGTGTGGTTAGGTCAGCTCCCTTCACAGCCCAAATTCTTCTCACCTGATGGCATCAGCAACAGGCAGTGTCCTCCCGGCCCGCTTCCCTAGCACCGCGGACTCTCCTAGTCTGCTCCTTCCACCTCCACTCTCTGAAATGCTCACAATTTCTCCCTGGCCCTTTGTGCCTCCTTCACCCAAAGAGCCTCTCTGGTCTCGGCAGCATCCTTCCACCCGTCTCTAGTAATGGCAAATTGAATTTTTCTGATCCCATATGAGCCATTTTGATCTCATCCATGCTTGGAAAATTCAGTTTTTGTCGGCATTGCGGAGAAGTTTCTCAAGACAGCTGGTCAGTCTTCATTAACAGCAGTATCAAAGAATAGGTAAGTTCATTCATTTTCCATTCACAACTTACAGTCAGCCTACAGAAGGAAAAAAATAAGGAAAAAAAAGGACTTCAGACAGAACACATTTTGCCTGACCCTCTGAAGCCATAAGCAGGAAGTCTACTCCAATAAAGTCAATTTACAAAATAAAATCTACATAGGAAAGACAAAGGCAGGAAAAAAAACCCCAAAACACTGAATATATGCAGCTATTTTATCTTTTTCCTTCTTCATGATATTGAAAGTATTACTATGTACGATGAACACGACGCTGCTGAAGTGTAAGAGATCACAGTCCCCTCCTCTCTGGTGCCCGAGGCCAGTCTGTTCTGCTGTTAAAATGCTTATCACTGGGTACAATGCATTACATCTCTGCTGAGGATTAAGTTTTTCTACAGTTAGAATTCTTTCCCTATTTCACTCCTTCCACCTCCCCCATATATTTCCAGACCTATCAGTTTTTATCTCGTTTTTCTGAATGACTTACTAAAGATACTTTCCCCAACATGTCTACACTTTTCTAACCTAGGTTGTAAAAATACTGGGAAATAGTAGGTCTGGCAGTATGTTAACCAGAGGTATTTCACCATCTCTAAAAAGCAGATCTCTGGGGCAAAAAATTTGAGGAAAAGGGAAACAAAAGCAGATTGCAATGGGAAGAGTAGTATATTAAGACACAAGTCCTGTTTTGGGTAAATGTTTTGTAAGTTGGTGGCTGCCCAGCCAACTGTTGTCACCCACAGTCTCCTGTGGACTGATCGATCAGGACAGATGTCCCCAGCAGTTTCACCAAACCCCACCAAACACCATTTGCACCTCACCCTGGCCTGAGAAGATGTATTACTGACACAGCTGTGGGCAATTTCTTTTCCTCTGTTCAGAGAGTCTGGTTTCATTTTAATCCCCTTCTCCCTCTCACCCACCCACCAAATCTAAATATGTTCCTCTGTGAACTTTCTTTCTGCACTGAGTGAACTCTGCTGTGGTTTCCTTTCCAGTGAAGATTTCAGAAAAGTCACATTGACTCTCTATATTCCCCCTGAGCTTGTCTATCACTTTATCTCAAGCTCAAAGTCAGATCCCAAGTCCTAGCAAACGCACATTTGGCTTTCCTTTCATTAAGCTACAATATGATCTACATCAACCTGCCCTGACTTCTGCCTCAGGGTGTGATTCCACAGGCAGGTGAGCAAGTCCTAGCACTTACCCTGCCTGAAAAGCTGCTTTACAGTTCTTCATGGGTTTGTCTGCTGCTGCTTTAGTGAGGTGGTTTATACAGGATTTGGCAAGCACCCATGCTGCTGCCAGACATGCACAGCAGAAAAAAAAAGAACTGGAAAGAAGGATTATACCCAAGTGTCCATTCATTCACTCCACAGAACTGTTGGTCTGTCTTGTGGCTGTCTCGCATGTCCTGATGCCACCAGCTCCCTCATTTTTTTAATCTGAAATCAATATCACTTAGCTGCTGGAAGCAATACCTGTCTTGGCACCTACAGCCATGCCTCATCTCTCGTTTCTAATATAGTCAGTCTAATGAAAGGATCGACTCTTCACCATCTTTTGGTTCCTAATCACACCTTTATTTATTATGTTTACATAATATTATGTGTTATTTATATTTACATAAATCTCCATATTTAAAGTTAATTTTATTCTCATTAGAAGCTGAGAAGATTTTGTTAAGACTCAGCTTTCACCCAGTTGCTCGGCTTTTCTGTACAGTAGGTTCTATGCAATAGGGAATTCATCATAAGTGAACAGTTTCTAGTTTTTATTAAGCCAACAACAAACATTTTAAAATCAGCTAAAATGTTTATCACATTGTACCATAAGAAAAGTAGGTATTTTACATTTTGAAGAAATACATGGTTTAATAAGAATATGATTTCATAAGAATTATCTCGTAGGAGGGAAATTACAGGACTGAATCTCTGAAGAAGGGACTGAAACAGAGCATAAAACTGTCCCCCACAGTTTTTGTCCTTGCACTTCCTGAGCAACAACAGTGTTCCCACTGCTGCTGCAAGGAACTGGAGGTAAATGACAGCACATAAACTGCTTTTTCTTTGAAATATACTTTCTGACAGGCTCTGGATATTTTCTCTGAGCATTGTGGGTTCTTAAACAATGAGGCTACAATTCCATGTAGGAAATCGTGCCCAAAATTTGTCTGATAACTGTGCTGATTTAAATTCTGGTCTGAAAGATCTTCATAAATGTAAATTTTCATACAGTTTTGGGAGAGGGAGGTATTTAAACATCTAGAGAGAAACATGGATAGATCTTTTTACACAGCTGGGTATCTCAGAAGGAAGGAGCAGTAGGAAACAGCCCCTTGCAATCTCCTAATTTATTTGTATGATGGGTGAAATTATGTGCCCCTCTGTTTATTGCAGATCTGAAAACCTCCCATGCTGGCAAAAGGGAAGGAATGTTTGACCTGTTGTGTTCTGTAGGTCACTGCCATTAGCAACTTCTGTTTGCAAAGCAGAGCTTCAGTGCTGCCCAAACTAGGTCAAGGATGCTGCTGGAGGAAGTGCAACATAAAGATCCCCTTGACTTTCTTCTTCTTCCTCCATTCCTGCAGTTTTGCCATGAATCCAACAGAGAAATGGAGATACCATGATCAATAAGCTTGTGCTCCTACGTGAGGACCACCTATTTCTGGGGTTATAAGCCAGGGTGAACATGCCTCCAATGGTCTCTTCCCCCCATGCCCTGCACCCAGAGTGGTCACTCTAAGTCTGGGTAGGGATGGGAAGGGAGGAAAACATAATTCCAGCAAATCTAAAAATAGTCACCTTGTGACTGATAGAGTCACTAGCCTGATAGAGGGGCTGATAACAGCACAGAGCAAAGCAGTTTTAGAACTAGTCTAGTTCTTAGCAACGTGTTCTAAACCTACCCTGAGGCTTCCATCATAACCCTGATGAGCAGCTTATGCTGTAAATTGTTAACTGTTTGTTTGTGTTTTAAGAACAGCTGTTCAACAGTGTTCATCTTTTCTATAAGCCATTGATGAATCTATTAAACCTGTTTTACCAGATGTTCCCTATATCTCTATATAAATATAAAGTTCTTATAAATTATAAATACTGGAACACCATCTTCCAAAGAAACACTGCTTATAAAATACAAAGCTATTGTCACTGTCTTACCTGCTGAGTAAATTTATTCTTTTCATCAATTAATTATCACGGATGCAGATTATATCACAGTAGGTAATGTACCCCTGTCATCTTCCTTAGCTACCACTAAAACCAGCTAAAATGAAAAGAAGAAAACAATATAAATCTTGCCAATTAATGTCCCACTTTCAAGTAAACATCACCAAGCACCAAATTATGCAAAATATCTTCCTTTTGTCCATTCTGTCCTCAGAGGTGTCATTGGCAACCACGTCTATCATCCCATGAAAAGACTCTGGAAAATGAATGTCTACCTTCTCCTCTGATCCTTTCTAAGGTCCTTATGTAATATCTTGTGACCAGCTGCCATCACAGAAGACATGGAGAAACTTCCTACATGCTACTTGCAAGATGTGTCTTCAGCTGTGGAAAATATGCAGAGGCCTGTGAAGTTCATGAGTAGGAGATGTTTACAAAAATAGTATCTGTATCAGATCTATAGAGGCAGGAATTGTCCTCCAGGGACGGTTGCTCCAATATGCTTCACTGCTGGCCTCCTGCCACTGGCAGTTTGGATTCCCCAGTAAAAGCTACTTCTGGCAGAGATCTCAGTAATTGCTTCATAAGAAGTAATGTAGTAGATGCCATAAGAGTTAATTCTACATCAAGCTGTATTAGCTACTGATAGGATTTTCGTGTGGACCAAAAAGGAAATGAGATAGCAAAATGACTCATGCAGTTCGTCTTTCTTCAGAGCTCCTTTGCTGCAGAAGACAAACAGAAGGGTTTTTTATGAGGTTTTAAAGAATGAAAAATAGCACTGCCCATGTAGTTCAGATCCTGAAAGTGGTGCAACTTATCTCATGTAAGTGAAAGGCTGGGTCCTTTCAAGCTGGGAAAATATTTGAGGCTGTGTGAATCAACTGAAGGGACAACAGGTAGAGAGAGGTAGGATATGTTTGTATTACATATTGTGATATAAGCTCAGGCTTACCTACACTCACACCCCAGCAAACTTGATTTTGTTCTTCCTGCACCCAGAGACCATAAAAATCTTCAGGGGAGCATATTAGTTCAGTGCTGAGATAGAACTAATCAATTCACAACCTCAATAGTGCATTTATCAAAAGCTCCTTCTGGGTATTTTGTACCATTTTGCTGAAAAGATGTAATGCTGAGCACCAAAGTATTTTCTCCTCTTCCTGGTGGATTCTCAAACTGGCCCATACCACCACAGGCATCAATTCGAAACTGAACATTTGACAGAGTGCCCCAAATTAAGGACAGCCTTACTCAGAGGAATTAAATGCTTTGATGTTCACCAGATACCTTAAAAACCACATTTCAATGCAAGATAAAATTAAAAAAAAATTTCCAAAACAAATCAGAATTTCTCCAGTGGGGAGGTGTCTTCCCAAAACATAAAACCCTGGCAAGGAGTGGGCCACCTGGAACTTAACAGCAGACAGGACTCACATGTGTGCTTTGCTGCAAGATCCCTGTTTTATGACCTTGCTTAATTTGGCAGTATTTTATTAAATAACAAACAGCTTTCTGTATAACACCTGGATTTGAGGCGTTGGTACAGAAATAAATGTTCAATACTCAAGTGTTCACCATTCTTTTCTCACCTTACCTTGATATTTGCTTTCCATTAGTTTTTCCTAAGAATTTGTAGTTTCATGGTTTTTCAGAACAATACTGCTTTGCAGGTTTTTAGCAAGTAATATTCTCTCAGCATCTTCATCCCTGTTTGTTTTTTATCCAGAGTCATGCAGTAGTGTCATGCTGAGTTCTGGATATATTAAGATCTCATTTTTGTGCCGTTCCCATTTCAAGACTTCATGGAAGACATAGGAAAGGAATTTACCATCTGGAGCTGTGGTGGTGCAGCTTGCTCTGGTAGCATCTCCCCCACGCCTTTGTAGCACAGTGACCTACTGCATGTGACCATGCATCACCTGCCACTCCAGCAGGAGACCCAGCACTCTCTGGAACTGCAGCTCAGCACCAAGGAATTAGCAAGTCTAGGCTGCCTCATCTGTCACAAACTTCACCCACTCAGCAACACCCTCCTGGCAAGTATCTTTCATAAATCCATTCTGCATCCTCATATGTCCTTGCCTTGTGTCTGAGCCAGCTAAATGCCTGCTCACACAGAGTGAGACCGGAGTTGGACTGGGCCGTGCTCTGAAATTCCAGTTTCTTCTGCCATGGCCTGGGGCTTTTCCAGCAGCAAGGGAAATGGGAAGATCAATGGGTGCAGATAATGGACTCTTTTTCCACTCCCTCCCTGCCTTGGCTCAGCAGATGCCAATGAGTGAGGAGGAAGAAAGAAAGGAACTTCCAGGAGTATAAAAACTGAATTTGTTGAACCTCTGGCAGCGATACTGGGAATGTGAAAGTTCCTCATCATCAGGTAGTAGTGACAAGAGGGGAGGTCTGAGGAGGTTGCTTTGAAAGGTCAAAAAAGCTACTTGATATGCATCCAAAAAAGAGACACCCCCAATGAATGTGAGATGTATATTAGGGTGAAAATATCTTTGGTACAGTCTGAGTCTTATTTTGCCTTTTTTAAAACATTTACTTCATCCTCTACTGAATGTCTCATTTCCCAGCAGTGAAGCATACAGCAGCTCCTTCTCCTAAATGTCAGTTGAATCTATACTAGTGGTGTTGCTCAAACTGCATTTTTAAAAATAATCTGCAAGCAGTTAATGTGCTTTTTAAATTCCCAGTGTTATGTAAAAAGGCGCAATATTTTTAGCCTTACAAAATACCAGTTGTCATCTCCTTACTCTCTCCCTTTGATATACTGGAGATGGGGGCCTAGAAGCTCAGAGAAACTGTGGGTACTAACTGTTTTAAAAATAAGGTGGAGAGTTTTTTTCTGCAATGTGGTTTTGTAGTTTTACAGATCTTAATAAAAACATACAAAAATACCCCAAACCTTAAAGGCACGTCTGAACAAAGAAAAGTACTCTTATTTTAAAAGCTACTGTTTCTGTCCTCGCTTCCGAATTTTAATGTCTGGAATAATGACAGTATTATGTATCCTGAAGCAAAATATCGACTTAAACTGTTCACTCATGCACTGACAGAATGGCCCTCCTATTTTAAAAAAAAAAAAATCTCCAGAAATTACTCTCTAGCATAGAGCACACAGCTGTTGTGAGTAGGCTCTGGCAAATCAACATTGACTCAAACTATTTTTGGAATCGAGTCAGGCCTGCTGCTGTTTCTGGAAGATGTGAATACATCTACCTGCTCTGCTGTGCTGCAGTCCATAAGGAATATGGTGGGATCCAGGATGCTTCCCTCTGTGCTTATTTGGAGGTGACCTTTCCATTCCCATCTGTTTACAAGTCTTCTGAGGTCTAATGTTTTTACCTGCTGGCAGCCACCTTGATAAGCACATTTGGACCTTGCTGCTTTCTGTGCTCTCCACTGCAATTTGAGGAACAGGGTCTCAGAAGAGGCTGCCTCTCTGCTTTTTCTTCTTAGTGTCTTGCAACACTTGACATCCTGATGGCACTTCTGGCTAGGAGGCATCACCTGTCAGAAGCAGCTGAGGAAAGAGCACCCCATCCTCAGACTTCTTGGGATCATAGCTGATTCTTGAAAGAATTCTACCAGTGCAATTGAAGAGATGGCTACTAGAAAATCTTGGAATAACAATGTTTGTTGTTGCACCACATGGTCTGTGCAGGTGCTATGTATCAATACTGGGCTAAGGCAAAGCCTCTCAGCTTTTATCTGCTCTCACAGAAGGCTGCTTTTCCTTTCTATCTCCCCCCAAATTGTTTTAATCTGCAATAGGTAAGATAACATCGTATTTTCATATTTACCACTTCTTCCTCAGTTTACTGTCAGCTGGGAGAAAGTTGAAATGATTGTAGATGAGGAGAGTTCTGTTCTCATAGTCCCTGGAGTCACATAAATAATTGCTATGTTTAGGAGAGTGGAATTCTTCAGGCACCAACTATGTAACTTGAAATTCCATTCCTTGCTTGGAGGTGCAGGGATTTGGAGAAAACAATTTCTGAGTCAAAAGCAAATATGAGTGGAGACTCATGGACTCTGGTATAATCTGCTAAGACAGCAAAGCAGGACACAGCATACTGGAGGCTTCCCATCAGTATAGACTGAAAGACAAAATGGATTCTGAGTCTAATGAGAGAGTCATTCCAGCCTCAAAACCAAGCCAGGGGCCTGATAATATGCAACATTAAAGAGTAAAAAAGTCTACAATTTAGTGTCCCTCTAATCCATACTGCAAGCTAAGGGCATTAAGTTGAATTTAGGCTTTTGGCACTAAAGGGCTGATATCTGTCTGCAGTGATATCATCTAAGAAATTAAGAGGCAATGAACAGTATCAACCAGATCTTCATATTCTTCACAGATGAACTGTACCCTCTACCTTTCCCTGTCTCCTTCCTCAAGAAGACTCACTGGCAGTGTGTAGTCTAGCCCCTGTGGAATGCCTCCTGAAACTTCAGAGGGAGTGGATACAGACAGTATCCCATATGTGCGTTTAAATTTGGACCTCTCTGCAGATTTCCTCTGTCTTGGATCAGGAGAAAATAGGAGCTGTTTTACTGCATTGGAGAAATGCATATGCAGTCCAATGTGTCCAAAGCAAGTGACAAGTGGAACTAAGGCAGCTCCTTCCCTTTCAGGGTGTTACATCTAAGGTTGCAATGCTTGTCTGTACATTGAATGGATAATGTGTGGCTCTTGCACTGTTTCAAATTTGACACACGCTTACACAAATCCACAATATTTTCTCCTTTACTTTGAAACCAAATATAGCCCTCCTTTTTACCAGATCTCATTTCTTTTTTTATATTCTTAAAGATAGAGGCTTGATGACCATCTTGGGAGTTCAGAGTTTTTGGAAAGCACGGCCACAAAGGCTAAATAAACAGGAAGCAAAAGGATTAGTGCTGGTAGGACTCAGTAATCCTTCTCATGGCATTTGAACACTATGTACCAAGGTGTTGGAAAGAAAGCTGTTGGTGGGAAGCCCAGGAAGAACAACACTGAAATAGCTTTGTAAACATCCCTTTCATTTCCTTTGGCAGCAGCAAGTCTAACGCTGTTTCTAAAACCATCAGTCACTCTGCAGAAAATGGTTTGATAGGGCTCTCCTCATAACCTGAGCCTATTTTCATTAGCAACTTGGTGAGATACTGCTGGCTTAATTTCCAGGCATCTTCCACTACTTGCTGCTCCCAACCTGTAGCCAGCAGTGCCACAGACATTACCTGGGACTCAAGAATCCCAGGGAAGAAGTATATTTGCAGATGAAGCCTAAACACAGATGACCTTCATGTAGACTGCATCTGACCAAAAGCATATCTGAAGTGGTTTATAGGGAAACTGAAGTGTTTTGGGTAAGGTTAAAGGTTCCAAATGACTTTTTTCATGAGCCCTGAAAGCAAAGGGTCAGGTTTACCAAGTACCATGGTCATCCTATTGACCTTCATCAAGGCAACTGAAGAATGCCTTCATTGAAGGAAATGCACTTTGACAAATGTGCAGATAGTCAGTGACTCAGTAATACAACATGGAACACTTTTTGAGGACCTCTCCTCCCTTTTGAGCAACAGCTGTGGCTGCTGTTACCTCTCAGTATCACTTGGATTAGCCACAAAGCAGTGGCAGTGGTGGCCTGTAACTGGTACTACCCTGTCCTCCAGTCAGTGGCTTTCATGCTCTGCCCAATCACTTTGCTGGATACGGAAGGAACTTGGCACAGATATTTAGCAAGGCCTCTTACACCTTATATTTTCAACCTACTGAAAATCATACCCTGCTTGAAAACCAGCTCTCTCTTGTTACAGACTCGTAGCTGCCACTGGAAGGACGGTAGCTCCACTGCAAGGCTCTGCTAATTTTCCTGAAAACCCCAAAACAGTCAAGGATTTTTGTCAGGTCATCATTTTATTCACACCATCAGTAAATTAACTAGCAAAGATACTAGTAGCCACATGCACTAAACCTGGGAACTGCAGGAAACTTCATGTAGCCCCACACCTTTTGCTTTTGGATAACTGGAAGGAAAGGGCTTTAGGGGCTGCACCTCTTAAAGCTGTACTCAAATGGTGTGTTTTACTGTGCAGCTCGTGGGTAACATTTGGCTTGTTTTGTTGGGGTTTTTTTGCAAGCAGACTGCTGGACCATATGCCTGTATTGTCTGTTTGGTTGGTCTGTTGCTTTGCTCCAGGGCCTTGGTTCCGTGATCATCTACACTGTGTACACACTAGGTTTTGCCAGGACTCCAGTCTGGAGTTAAATAATTACTTGGTTTTATGAGAAGCTGGTTTGCTGCAGAATCCACACCCTGTAGATAATGCAGGCATGGACTATACCGGGCTTTATTCTTCCTCACCAGAGCAATCTGCTTGTGTATTCCTAATGTGCTACAAGTCCAGCATGCCCTGGCATAGCACATCTTTGTAGGCACACTACAAAACACAGAGTTAGCAGTCTCCAAAGCCTGTCCCTGCTTATTTGGCTACCTCAGTTCTTAGGCAAGAAAATAGTAGCACTGGGATAGACGTGCCATGTGGGGCCTGGAGTGACCAGGATCCTGTCCCAGGTTAATTTACTGGGACTGTAACTTGGCATCTCTCTCCCTCCAGTACCCAGCACCTGCACCAGATGCTTCCCTGGGAAGCCACAACAGAACTTCTACTGTGCCACATAGGAGAGGCTCAGTAGGAGATCAAGAGAATTGAGAACCTGCTTTTGTGTCTCAGTTTTGTCACAGGGAGGATGGGGGGGAAAGAACCCTTTTCCCGGGAAACAGCACCCTCCCCCTGACACCAACATACACTGGAATTATTCCTGGGACTTTTGGTCTAAAAAAGATGTAGGTACTCCTGGGTGTTGCATCCTGGTGGATGCAACACCCGGAAGTACCTACATCTGATTAAACTCATATGTAGGGAGGAGCATGGCTTGTTTGTGCCGTGCTTACAGTTCTACATAAGTGCAGAGAGAAGACTTCCACCATGGGAGCGTGGTACTTGGGTGGAAAGAGGCTCACAGCACACACAGGAACTCTTTAATGAGCAGGCTGACAGATGTGTTTCTTTGACAGTTCTGACAAGCAGTAATATTTGCCACAGAACAGCCAAATACATCACAGCTTGTCTTGCTGGTGGCAAGGGGTGGGGCATGCAGCTGAGGAAATGGTAAGGATGCCTTGGAATGTGGAAATGGCAGCTTTCCGAGCAGAATGGGCTCTGGCGGCCGTCCATGCTCAGCCACACACATGGCCATGCCCCAGGAGCCATCTCACAGTTTTCCAGAGTTGCAGAACAGGTCATACAGCACCTGAGGGAAGAGATATCCACTGGGACAACCTGCTTGCATCCTTTCTCCTTTGGGCACAGAGCCCAGCAGCAGAGAGCGGGAGGTGTGGGAGGGCTGTGTGAGGGGAAGGAAGTCTGCCAGTGAGCCAGCCCCAGGAGCCATGGAATTGCAGGCCACTGCCTGCTGAGAAGCAGCAGGAAATTTTGGTGGAAGGAGATAAGGAAACAGCAGTGGTAACTTATCTGGGAGCTGTAGCTCCTGCCCCAGAGCCCCTGTCATCACTCTGACTAGGAAAGACCAGCCAGCTTTGCTGGAAATGGAGCTTTTCCCCTGGACCGACACCACCCCAGTCCCCTGTTCTCCTGGCTGCTTGGCTGCTCTGATGGCCAGTCACATCCTGGCATGACCAAGGTCATACCACAGGGATACTTTGCTCCCTCTTACGTTTATATTAAAAAGTGTTTCATGACACAGCAAGGGTTTGGGGGGTTTTTTTCTGTTTTCAGCTTTTGGCCCATTCTAGGTTTTAGTCAGGACAAGCTAACTGTATGTGTGGGTGGAATGCCTTTTGAAGTATGTGCATGTGCACCATGCAATACCTTCACAGTGGGGTTTGAGCACCTACAGTGGCCCTTTTCTGAGATGACAGAGGCTCTCTCTAGCTGCTGAACAACTCCCCTTCTTGGGGACACACACTTCTGGCGTGTGCTTTGCACAGCAGACTCGGTTTTGAAGAGAACCAGCAGAGAGATGCTATAGCTGTATGTCCTGAGTAGCTGGTCATTCAGGGACGTCTCCAGAACTCATGACCTTTGCAAATAGCGTTCCTGACTGTGTGCCAGTTGCACAGAGGCAGGGAGATGACAAAGCTTCTAAGGACTGCTGTCTCATGAGGCTCTGGCGTCCCCAGCACAGCTCTCTGCGTGTGGCACCCAGCTGTCAACACGCATCCCACAGTGGCACTAAGGCACTCCAACTTGAAACTGCTGTTTGGTCAGAAAAAAGACAGCTCTGCACATGTCATGGCCTCCACAAGGGCTGTGAGCAGCAGCCTGGCAGGGGACAGTCTGGGCCAGATGTTGTCTTTCACACAGAGAACGCCCCGCTCAAGGGAGGGAGAGGGGAGCACACCAGGAGAGGTTGTGCCGTGGGAGCACAGCAGATCCTAGGAAACCTCTTACCAGGGTGAATTACATAGAATTATAGCGTTTTTCAGCTTGGAAAAGAACTCTTAAGACACTGAGTCATCTTAACATCTGTTGGCCCATGGGGATGCAGGCAATTTGCTGCAGGTGGCCCTGCCCTGCACAGTGCAGGCCTGACTACTTGGCCTGGAGACCAAAGCAGATCCATTATATATTCCCAACCCTTCCAGTTGGCCCAAACATAGCATTTAATACAGCATGGGGAAAGCTGATTAAGTAGCAATTTAACATTAATCAATGAAACGTGGTTAGACTAAACAGAAGTTATGTGACTAAAGAAGCATCAGAGATTCAACACAGATACGAGTCAGAACTTTTTGTTGCTTAGGAAAAACATGGGCTCCTGCGTGGCGTCACTAATTGTTAACTAACTCATGCTGAGATAAAATGGCACTAATTGATCTGTTGATATGGGTGGAAATTACACAGATGCAGACATTTTGCATTAACACAAGTAAAGCACCGTCCAGATTCCAAATTGCTTTCCTCTGACCTTAAACACATATTTAACACAAAGATTCCCATCTGCAGCTACCTAAACCATACCTCACTATCAAAAAAGATTTTCTGCCTGATAAGTTTAATTCCCCAATAATGTTCTTGCAAATAATTCTTCCTTTTGCATTCAAGGACTTCTTTTTTCTTCTTACATCTATTTTTATTTTCATTTTATAAGCACCTAACCAGTGCTAGCACATACCTCATCCCAGTGCAGTACATGAATTTGTCACACCACTTCTGTGTGGTCGTATTCTTTATTTACTCATTGTGTTACATGACTGATTTGCCAGCAAAGATTCTCTATAACTGTATCTGTTAAAACTTAGTCTTCCTGAGATGGCTGCCTTGAACTCTCAGCATTTCTAAGCTTTGATTTCATGGCCAGTAGCAGGGCTTGCTTCCTGTCACTTGCCTCAAAAGAAGCACCCATCTAGAACTGCGTATTCTAAATCCCTCAAACACCTGCTGTCACTTCACCCATGGTGACAGTAGCATTCACACCACAATACACTCCAAAACACCAGATCACTTTTATTTGTGGCATGGAACAGCCAAAGTGATTCATGCAGAGGATGGCTGCTAATTCCAGAAATAACAAGGTCTGGCACAAGCCAAGTATACCTGCTGATCCATCTCTGTACCCAGGTAGCTAAATGCCTCTTCAGGACTAATATTTTGCTTCAGCTAATGAGTGTGACTACAACTGTGTGCATCTCAAGGCTCTAATTTTCATTTGCAGCAGAAAAATGCCTACTCTTTCAAGCCAATAATCGCATGAAGGAAGACTGTTAGCATAAGGAGATTGTTATTTTATTTCAGGAGGAATCAGAACGGCTAACAGGGAAGTTAGTTAATCTTCATTTCCAATTACAAATGGACAAACTTTAAATTCACTATGTGGCAAGCACAAAATCAGATTAGTTTCCCCCTGTGTATTCTGATTTGAGAATTCTAGGTTTCACACATGCAACCTGCAAAACATTAGTTTTGCATTTGTTTCCTCATAGAGAGGAGTTCATACAAAATCTCAGAGGGCTACTTTTTCTTATTCCCATTTCCTTGATCTGCCTTCATGAGTTTTTAACATCAACACACTGGTGAGAAAATCAAACATGCAAGCATCTGAATTTATGGGGACGTGACCAGAAAGTATAAAAGCATAGATTTTTTTTTCTCTCTTTTTTTTTTTTCCATATTCACTCAGCACTTTTTTTAATCTTGGTCTGAGACATTCTTTGTTTTCTCTGAAGTCAGAGCTAGCCCAGGGAACAGTGGCAGAGTTCTCTGACGTCAGGCTCATTGTGTAGGGTGTGTTGTGATGTTCCAGAATTTGGTTTGCAGTTACGCAGTGAATTCTTTTTAGCTCTGCACTGACATCTTCACCTGAATAAGAGGGAAGATTTGTCTGCAGTAGAAAAGTGACAGAGTTAGAAGACCCATCACAGAGATACATTCTTTATCCTATATAATTTGTACATTAATCATGGGAGGTAATGGAACTGATGCCATGCCTAAAAAAAGCAGCAGTAAACAGGATTATTTAGCACCCACAGAAGAGCTATATATCTCTAAGAAATTCAGAGCTATAGATCAGTGGTTCAGTGGTTGTAGCTGTGCAAGGAGATGCTCAGTGCTGGGCATTGCTCTGGGTGCCATTTTCAAATGGTACGTAACACTGAAAAACCTCAGAGAGACTTTTTCCATCTGTTATCACCTGGTTAAATAAACGATACAACTCTTTGTACAAACTTTACCTGTAAAATTAAAGATTTGTTTACACTGGATTTCAACCTTGGACAAATCTCTTTGCATAGCTCTCTAATGTGAGTGTTCTGCAGTAATGCAGACTGGGAGTGTCACTGGTGTGGTTTGTGGGTTACTCACTTGCAATTAAATTATCAGTACTGAAAGGTACCTGTGTTGATAGGTAAGCCTTTGGACCAGACAAGCCCCAGGTGCCCTGAGCATTACCAAATACAGTAATTCTCCAGGGAACTTGCAATAGTAGGGGTATTAACCCCGATATTAAGCCCAGATTCCAAAGTCAAATACAATGATTGCACAAAGCACAGGAAATGTCTTTATTGGTGCCCCTCCTTTCTGAGAGGCTCTGAAGCAAGGAGAAGCAGCAAATGCTGGGGTTGAAAATTACGTTCTGTTGGGTTGGGGCAGGCTGCCCCTGTTCCACAGCGGGCCGAGCCCCAAGCGAGCGCTGGGATAAAAATAAAACCTATGTGCCGCACTGGCAATCCAACAAAGCGATTCATGTGGATAGTGTTAGATATAAACCAGCTAATAGTGTTTGCCTTGCAGCCAGTACAAGGAGAACGAGTCGCTTTTCTGCACGGCGGAGTCATCTGATGTTTGCTTTAATTTCTGGCAGATCGGGGCAGCGTGAGTCAGATGCTCTCACAGCTGGCTCGGGCGGGGAGGAGGCCAGCAGGGACCCTGACTCACCACAGCCGCCACATTCCTTCCGAAAATCCAGCTCAGCGACTGGAAGTGAAATCACGGGCTGGGGGCAGCTCCAAGGTTAGGGAAGGCGGGAGGAGCGGGGCTCTCCGTGCGGGTGGCAGGCAGCGAGCCCGGCCCGGGTGGGCGCCGAGGGGGCCGGGGAAAGCCCCGACGGACGCGTCTCGCTGGCGACCGCCGGCGGGCACAGTGCTCGCCCCCTCCCCGCCGGCAGAGCCCTGGGCCGCTGCCCCGGCAAGCCCCGGCCCCCGTTACCTCATTGCCACATTCCCCAGCGAGTGAGCTCAGCTGTGCCGCGGCCTCGCGCCTTTTATGGTCAAACAACTTTGCCTGGGCGAGGCTTTTTTCGCGAGTTGGGAGGAAGCGCCGAGGCTCGGCAGCTCCTCCGCCTCTCGCTGCTGCCGCCGCTGCTGCTGTCGGCGGGCCGGCCCGGGCAGCCCGGCCCCACAGCCCCAGCGCCGGGG
>VYXD01009663.1:233045-262808 GCA_013397195.1 Hylia prasina
TGAAAAAGCCTTTGTCCTTCGCCCCGGGGGTGGCGCGGAGGGCTGCGGGTTTCCTGCCGCTCCCTCCCGCACGGCTCTGCGCCTCGGACACAGCCCTTCGCTCTCGGCGCCGGCTCGGGGGAGGGGGTGCTTGACCCTCCACAAGAAAAGCAGGTTCGCGTGTGTACCTCTGTGTGTGTGTGTGTGTGTGGTGAGTTTTGTTCCCCCCCGGTGGAATGGAGGCGACTCAGCGCTCCCGCACAGCCCCAGCGGCGGGGGAGAGGGAGGGGGGGCTGCCGGCTCCGCTCGGGACAAGCTTTCTTTTGTGTGCGCATGGATGACCGAGACACCTCGCGAGCCTTTTTCCAGATGTGCTCGAGAGAGGAATCTGGGGCCCTTTGTGCATGAGATTTGCCTAATTTATGAGTGTTCTGTCTCCCTGGGAGTGCCCTGAGAAAGTGCTTGCAAGTCGTAGAACTTTGTAACGTTTTACATATGTTTGCATAGCTTTTTGGAGTTCTCCCCCGGTTTTTCTTCCCTCCCTTGCATAGGGAAGAGGCAAGTCCAGCATCTGTGAGAGAAGTTAGTAGCTCCGAATAACCCCCTCCCCCAGCCCGGTTGTTTTAAGGCTTTACCTTGCAGCTTGCATAGTTGATAGACTTTGCTCTCTTTGAAGCTCTCTAACTTTGGGGCAGGCTGGGAGAAATTTCTGGATGAAAAGCAGTATGACTCCTGAATCCGTTTAATCAGTTCTTAATACTCTTGTTTGTTCGTGGGGATTTTGGGGTGGATTTTTGGGTTTGAGGTTCTCCTCTGACTCCCCTCACTTGGGAGGAAGTTGGCCGATGGGGAAGACAGAAGATATATGTGGAGCTAAAGGGGCTACCAGTGTGCCTGCTGCCAAACTGCTTTTACCAACAGAAGCGAGAAATATCACTCGGCTGTCTGCTTCTTCAGGTTCCTCCTGCTTTTGCTACCCCGGGAAGGGAGCAGAGCTGGTGAGAGTGGTGCCACGGCATCAAAGAAGTGAAAGCAGTCTGGATGTGTAACAGGTGGCAGACAAACCATTAGACCTGGGAAATGACCCTCTTGCTGAAGGAGGTGTCCCTTGGTTCTGTCCTAGTTCTGATCTCAGAAAGAAACTGTGTATGAGGCAACTTAGGTATTGTATTCCGACTGTGTCCTTTGGGGGCATCTTTCTTCATAGCTCCACTTGAGTCATCCTAAATGCTGTTGCAGCAGGTAGAAAAATCTCTTCCCTCGGGGTAAATGTGAGGATGAGAAAGATTTGAGATTAGTTCTCTTGGCATGACACTCCCTCTCCCACAGCTCTCTCAGCCTGCGCCACAGGACCTGTGCGAGCTGAGTGTTTCTGCTGAGGCTTAGATGTCATTGGCAACGCCCCAGGGCTGGAGGGGGTGACTCTCTGCAAGGCCAAGCTTTCTCAGCCGGGTTGGTCTGTGTGTGGGTGGACTGATAACCATTCGTGAGGATGAGCAGGGGCAGCTGCTGGGCGGAGACAGCCCTGAGCAGAAAGTGCCCAAGCTCGACTCGGCTTACCGGGAAATGGGCTGCCTTGGGTTAAGGGAGATAGCAGCTGCTGGTTGCAAAGCCAGTGGGGTTTTTTTTGTGAAGCAGCCGATGTCCCCAGACTGTGTGTTGACTAACCCCGTGATTAGAAGTGACATTGTCACTGTAGTGTTCTGCTCATAATGCTGTCAAATGTGGTAGAACTACTGCCAAGTGGCTCATTACACCCTAGTGAAATAGTGGAGCATGAGGCAAAAGTCTCTAAAGAAAGGCTGGAGGTCTTGTTAACAACTTCTGAAGCTTGGTGGTGCAGAATGGAGGGAGTTGGTCAGTCCCTTCTGACTGGTGAGTCTGTTGACCCCTAAAAGTTTGGAGGAGTGAGGACAGACCTTGCTAATTACTCTTCTGGCTTGGTCCTTTCCCATTCTGAATCCAGGGGGAATGCCCAGCACAGCTTTTTGGCTGGTGCTTGTTGCTGCGGCCTCATTCTCCTTTGGAAGCTCCCAGAAGAGTTGTCCGAGTGTACACATCTTATCAGCACTGCACAAAGGGAAGGAAAAGTTCAGCAGCATGGACTTTGTTTGTCTGTGTTGCCACACTCTTGTGACCTGGGGAGGCTGTGACAGGTTGCTGCTACATCGTGCCAGGCTGCGCTGAGTCGTGGGAGCGCTTAGGATGGGGCGTGCAGGTTTTACCAGCAGCCCGGGGTTAATCGGGGCGGGGGATGTGTGTGGCACCAGGGCTGTCTGTGGCAGCGGCTGTTTCTGTCCGTGTGAGAGGCCGGCAGCGCGGAGGGGCACTGACTGGGACATGCCGGCGTGAAAAGCTGGCACGGAGCCCCCGTGCTGACGGCAGCCCTATTGTGCTGGGGTGTTAGGAGGCTGTGGGCATGCCAGGCTTTACACAAAGCGCCTGGCTCCATGGACGCTTCTAGCACGGGTGAGCTTGCTGGCCTGGATCGCAGGGCCGGGGGAGTCCGAGGGGTGTGCCGCTCCTCGGGAGAGCCGGCGTTCCCCGGACACCGGCCGGGCATCCTGCGTGTGCGGGAGCCGCGGGGGCGGCGGCATCCGGGGAGCGCTTCCTGGCGGGGGCGGAGCCCGGCCGGGGCGGGCAGAGACACGGGCTGGCATCGCCCAGCTCCGGGAGACCCTCCGCCGCCCTGCCGTGCGGGCTCCGGCGGCATGGAGGGGCCTGGAGGTAAAGGGTGGGGGTGCCGGGGGAGAGGGGACATTGCTGGCTGGCGCTGTCGCACGCCGAGCTCGAGAGGAGCCGGCTGGCATTGTCGGGTAAAGGGCGAGAGGAAATGCTGACTCCGGTTCTGGGAGCATCCTTCGGGGTGCAGGGGATCACCTTCCTTCTGGTCGCCACGGGTGCAGGGCTCCAGTGCAGTGGAAATCTGGGTTTTCCCTGTTGCAAGAACCCGTTTGTGGTTAATGCCATCCTGAGTTGAAATGGTGAAGTGTGATAGCTCATTCGAGCTGTCTGCAGTTTCTGTTCTTCATTTTTCCTGTGCTGGTCTTGTAAGTGCACTGCTCAGGCACTTCAGCCTCTGGCCTGAGTTAAACTGCTGTATCCCTTTGTCTCACGTATTCTTCTCCATTAATTTCCACTGTGGCCCAAGGATGACTTCATATGGGTTTCCTCCCTCTTCTCTCCTGCTAGGTGCTGAGAAGATGGCCTCCCCAGGTGCCCCGGGGACCCGCATGACGTCCACAGTCAGCATCAACATTTCTACCCCTTCCTTCTACAACCCACAGAAGAAGTTTGCACCTGTGGTTGCCCCGAAACCCAAGGTGAACCCCTTCAAGGCTGGGGGTGCATCAGAGCCGTCGCTGCCCCCACCTCCTGGTCCTGGTGCCCAGCGTGCTCAGATGGGGAAGGTGGGGGAGATTCCATTACCACCCCTGCCGGCAGAAGGTAGGTGAAGGCTGGCGTGGCAGATGTGAAATTGCATTGCTGAATTCTCGGGGTGGGAGGTTTGTAGCTGGGCTGAATATAAGAACAGGGACATAACTGCTGTAAGTGATGGATATTCTTGCTGTAGAGGCTAGCAGGTTCCATAAGGAGATAAATGGATTGGAAAGAGACCTCAAAGTACGTGGTGTCTCCATCAGGAAAGGAGGAGGGAGGCTGTCCTGCACTGCACTAATGCTGGAGGAATGCAGTAGATTTTTCTCAGTATTCCCTAGATGCACAGTTGTGTAATTGCAGTCAGTTTCTGGCCAGTGTGTCTGAGAGCAAGTGTGTTGCAGAGAAGTTGACCCTGATAGTGATGAATCACGCTGTTCTCCTTCTTGTTGATTAGTCCCAGCTCAAGTTGGTTATCTCTGACCTTGTGGACTCTGCAGTTGCCATCTTTCATGCTGGAAAAGAGAAGGGAGACATAATGGTGTGAAGAAATAGTGGCAGCAACGATAAACAGGAAGTGAGACTTAGAGTTTAGTCTGTATGGTTTGTACAGTTCTGTACTTTTTCCTAGTGGTTGGGTTGGGTTTTCCTGTGTAGAGTGACTTCTTGTTTCACTGTGGTTTTCTTATTTCTTTAATTTTTTTGTGTGTGGCCTTTTTTTTTGTTTCCTGCTGTGGTAGAGTGGGGTTTTTTTGTTCCATGTTTTGTTGCTTGGTTGGTTTTGTGTCCTTCAAGATGTAGGTTACTGGTTCAAACTCTGTAGTTTGAACTGATGATCAGCTTGGGGCCACCAGCAATTTCTGTAGGGACCCTTTGCTAACCCTTGATACTGTCTATTTCCCCAAGGCTCTGTTGAGTAAAGGGTGTGCCTCAGTTGGGACACACATGTTCAGAGAATGCCAGCTGCTGGTTTAAATTTCTTTTAATTCAGTGTTTAGCAGAGTCTGCAACACTGATATTTTCTAGGTTAGCATGCTGAGTTAGTGGGCAGCTGACCTGATGGTAGGAAGACTGGTCCTGTGCTTAGAGGAGAAAAGTGATTATGCCATTTTTCCCATTTCTCAATTCTCAAGGACATGCTGGTGCTTCTGCCTCCTAAAATTGTACCAGCTAACTCTGATGACCTGTTTCTTGTCTGTTGTTGGCTGTAATCTTGTGTCTGTGGAAAACAAGGTCCCATCTTAGGACTTGTCATTTTCTGTAGTTGTCTGGAATAGGGGTGTGTCTGTCAGAAGGTCTCAAACTGACATAAATATTACCTGAAGCCAATAGATGAATGTAAAAAAATTATTTTTCAATATAGGGTGTGAGTGGAACATTAGGTGTTGCTTTCTCTGCTTCTCCTATCGTTGAAGTGGGCATTATGGAGTAACTAGACAGAAAAACTAGCAGAAGAACCATTTGTCATAAGCTGCTGTGTCATCATTGGGTAAGGGCTGCCAGCAAGACATCTGAAGTACAGATGAGCCACCAAAACTCAGTCATGAGAGAAATGTGTCTGATTTGATCCTTTTCTGATGCATATCTTCAGTCCTTCTGTGCCTTTCTTACACACTCCCCAAACAAAATGTAGTATGATACAGAGCTGTAGCAGTTGGACTCTTTGTCTTCAATAACAGGATGGTTAAGATAGTATTGCTGTAGGAATGTTACGTTTAGTATTGATTATTCTGTAAACCTGGTATAACAACTTTGTGGGGAACTTACTTGTCCTGTGAATAATTCATAAAAAGGCTTTTAGTGCATCTGAAACAATGTAAGTGAGGGTTTTGTTTCTTATGATTTCAATAAACGAAAAGGCAAGCACATACAAGCTTGATCCCAAACTGTAATTTCAAAAAAAAAAATACACAGAATTACTCCCTCCCCCAGCAGAATTTCTGCAGCAGGAGAAGGCTTGGAAGAGGTGTTGCATACCAGAGCAGTTTATGCATTCCACAGGCTAATAAGATTTTGGCTTTCATTTTCTACAAGGGCAGAATAGTCTCCCTCAGGTTACAGATGAGAAGTCCTTCTAAAGCCTGTTGACAACAGTTGGATATAAAGATGAGACAATTCAATTACTGCTGTTAGAAGTTGCACTTGGAGTAGCTGGAGTGAAAAACTTGGTCTTTCACCCTACTGCTCATTGGGGCTAGCTGGGAAGAGAGGTGGGTGTCTGGAAGAAGGCATGTGAAAGTTACACCTCCTCATCTTCGATGGTCTTTGCTGTGTGGTTGATAAGAGTAGGCTTTCTCCCCTATGTGGTGAAGGGAAGAGGATTCACATTTATTTTTCTGTGTTCTAGTAGAAAATGGTTGGTTTTGCCTGTTCTGCATCTTTGGCAAATATGAATAGGTGGAAGTAATGGGATTTTCTAGAAAACTGAGGTGCTCTGGTGCCTTTCAGCTTGCTTAAGAGGGTTTTGGAAAATTTCTCATGTCCTAATGTATAGTGGGTGTGAGGACATACTAGCCTCAAAAATCAAAGCTGGTTTTACCCCTCAGAAAAACCAAGGCATTTCAAAGATTCTTCGTACACATCAGGGTAATTCGTCCAGCTTGCTTTTTTACCCCCCAACTTGTTTCTTGTAGTGCTTACTATCCTGTTGTGAGATGCCAGCTTATTTCTGTGTAAAAACACTTGCTCTCCAGGGTCCTGGGTTGTCCACTGGCATTCCATGTGTGCTACCCTCTGGTCAGTAATCTGAGCCAGTTACTGGCAGGGGAAGGGTATGCTGGGGACCAAGGAGTGAGACAAGGAGTGGGAAAGAGCATAGCAGGACATGTTTCCCAAATACACAACAGCTCCTGCCCAGTGACCAATAGCAGCAGCTACTGAGGAAAGATTAAATGATTATGAAAAGCTTTGGACAAGGGGAAAAACAGCCTGTGGAGTTCAATTGTCCTTGATAGGTGCTGAGGTCCCATGAGCACAGTGCCAGTGTGCCCTCCCTGTCCAGAAGGCCAATGGAATCCTGAGCTGCAACAAAAAGGAGAGTGACCAGCAGATGGGGGTGGGATTCTGCCTCTGCTCCACTCTTGTGAGACCCCACCTGGAATGCTGCCTCTGGCTCTGGGGTCCTCAGCACAAGAAAGACATGGACTTGTTGGAGTGAAGCCAGAGGAGACCGTGAAGGTGATCTGAGCGTGGCAGCACCTCTTTTAGGAAGAAGGCTGAGAGAGCTGAGATTTGTCAGCCCAGAGAAGAGAAAGCTCTGGGGAGACCACATAGTGACCTTCTGCTACCTTAAGGAGACTTTTATGTGTACAGATAGCAAAAGGACAAGGGTTTTACACTGAAAGAGGGCTGGTTTAGATTAGATGTCAGGAAGAAATTCTTTACTCAGAGGGTGGTGAGGCACTGGAACAGGTTCTCCATTTCTGGAAGTGTTCAAGCTCATGCTGGATGGTGCCCTGAGCATCCTGATATAGTGAGTGGCATCTTTGCCCATGGCAGTGAGGTTCAAACTAGATTTCTTTAAGGTCTCTTCCATCCCAAACCACTCTCTGATTCTGTAATCCTGCTTGCTGCAATACCTTTGAGAACCCTTCTGGCCAGGAGTAACAGTTGATCTGAAGTCGCTTTTATTCTCATTCTTCCCCACAGACCTGCCACTGCCACCTCCTCCTCCACCTGGGGAGGATGCAAGTTTCTCCTCAAACTGTGCATTTCCACCACCCCCACCACCCTTTGAAGAACCTTTTCCACCAGCCCCAGAAGAAGCTTTTCCTTCTCCTCCTTCTCCGCCTCCTCCTCCTCCACCAATGTTCGACGAAGGTCCTGTGAGCAAGGCTCCTGCCCCACAGGTGAGTGAGGTCCCAGGAAATGTGGTTTCTGTGTGATAGATTCTGTGTGTGTTGGAACAGCTTCTTGCTGCAGTCTGAACTCAGCAGCGGGAATCCCTGAGATTTGGGAAGGCGCAGGGAATGCCACCAGCACAGCTTAGGGTCAGCTGGCTGTGCTGCAGCTCTGTGGGGAAGGACCCGGGGTTCCCGGTGGGCAGGGAGCTGAATGCCAGCCAGCAATGCACCCTTGTGGCAGTACCGGCCAACCACAGGCTGGGCTGTGCTTGGGAGAGGACAGGGAACAGGGAACGCTCCTCCCTTCTGTGCTAGCGAGGCTGCATCTTGGAGGACTGTATCCAGTCGGGCTCTTCAGTATAATAACCCCTCTGGAATGCTGAGTGAGATGCAATCCAGGGAAAGGTCATAGCAGCCTTTGAGGGGTGGAGCAGAGGAGGCTTCCAGGGTAGGGGTCTGATTGGAGTCTGCAAGACCTAAAGGAGGGCTGGAGAGAAGACAGATTCTTCTTACTTGGGCACAACAAGAGACAATGGACAGAAGCTGTGGCAAGGGAAGTTCCTCTTGGACAGAAGAAAATCCTGTTCCACTCCAAGGGTGGCTCATTGCTGGCGTGTGTGCCTAGAAAGACCGGGGAACCTGCATCATTGGGAATGTTGTGAAATCATCTGGACAGGGCCCTGAACAACCTGGTGTTGTTTGAGAATTAGCCCCGCTGCGAGCAGAGTGTTGGACTACAGACAGCCAGATGTCTTTTCCTACCTAAATCTGTCCGAGATCTTACTTGGGCTGTGCATTTTCCCTCTGTCGACCTTTGAGACTGTATTCTGTTCATCCTCACCAGCTTTTTATCCATTCAAAGCGAGGAGCAGATCTGTACTGCAGTCCAAAGGATCAAAATATGCTACTGTAAGGGAATGATACACCCATTTCTCTGGCTGTTCCTGTAACATGCTCTGCTCCCTTTTTCCTCATGGATGGCGGTGTAGGTACGTGGCAAGATGAACAGCGTTGAACTTGAGATTGACTCACTGTCTGTAATGTTGGATGACATGGAGAAGAATGACCCCTTCAAATCCCGGGTGAGCTGGCCAGAATGTTGCAGGTGGAAGAAGAGATGAGTGGTTTGCTGAACAGAGGTAGTGAGGAGGGTGCTGCTGAAGATTAAAATGTCTGGATAAACCATAGCACGGAAGTGTTGGTGAAGGACTGGAAAGTATGGATCCTGCAACTTGTCAGTACTGCTGAATATGTCACAGCGTGGAAACTCCTCGTGTTCTGGGTCTGGGATAGCTGCTGGCTGACTCACTGCTATAGATGGCATATTTTCTCTTCCACTTCGCTGATACCTGCCTGTTTTCTCTCTGCTGCTTCTCTTTACAGATAACTCCAGGATCCACAGGTTCTCTGGAGAAACCATTGGCCCCAAAAGCCCCTGTGGATATACCATCTGCACCCAAAGATACTCCTCCTTCCTTTCCTTCCAAGTTCACACCAAAGCCAAGTGGAAGCTCATCTTTCAAGCCCTCTGGGGTGGATTTGAACCCCACCCCAACACCATGGGCAGCCCCACAGCAACGCAAGGAGCCTCAAGCACCAGTCCCTCCACCCCCCTCTCTGCCTTCTGCTCAGCCTACCCCTAAATTCACCCCGTCTCCTGCTGCTGGCTCTCCTCAGTCTGTGTCCAAATCGGGTGACAATGTTCCAATGGCTCCTTCAAATTCTACAAGATACCCTACCTCCCTTCAGACTCAGTTCACAGCCCCTTCACCTTCAGGCCCCTCCTCTCGACCACAGCCCCCCGGTTTCACCTATGCCCAGCAGAGGGAAAGACCCCAAGTGCAGATGAAGCCACGCCAAACAGAACAACCTGCTGCAGCAAAAGACACGGTAAGGGAAAGAGAAAGAGCCAGGGGACATCAGGAGTGAAGTTGGGAGGATGAGGGCGGATCTTCCCCAGGCCATGGGAGGCTGTTACCCATCTGAGAGAGAGTGATCTACTATGTATCTATATATAAGAGAGTATCTAACTGTAGAGATGGTGGTGGAGGACTACATGTAAAGGTGGAAAGAATCAAGCACAGTGGATGGCAGATTGTTCCTAGAGATGAACAGAGAGGACCTGTAAAGGCAAGAGAAATAGGTTTATTAGGGACAGGATGGGAGAGAGTCTGTCCTTTGGGCTTGAATGTTTCCTCTTCCTGCAGCATAGACCCACAGGTTCCAGTGCAGATCCACCTAGGGGGAATTCCTGTCTGACAATGAAGGAGGTAGAAGAGCTGGAAAAGTTGACCCAGAAATTAATGAAGGATATGGAGCATCCACCCCCAGCAGAGGCTGCAACATCTGGTGCGTTCCCACAATGGACAACAGTAAGATTAAGACTCTGCTGGGTTTTTCATCTCTCCTGATCCCTTTCCTCTTGCACTGACAGAGCTCTGCGGCTTCTGCCGGAAGCCCCTGTCACGAACCCAGCCAGCTGTGAGGGCCCTGGATCGCCTCTTCCACGTGGAATGCTTCACCTGCTTCAAATGTGAGAAGCAGCTGCAGGGGCAGCAGTTCTACAATGTGGATGAGAAGCCCTTCTGTGAGGACTGCTATGCTGTGAGTCACTGGGGTGAAAGCTGCGGGAGAGAACTGAGCTCTCCCTGTGGTTCTCTCTCACTTCCCCTTCTTCCTTCCATCTTTGCTTTATGTGCTGTAGCTTCACAGGGGTGGGATATTGGATTCACGCGTCTTACTTGTTTTCTTTGGGCTCAGAGCACCTTGGAAAAGTGCAGTGTCTGCAAGCAGACCATCACAGACCGGATGCTGAAGGCCACTGGTAACTCCTACCATCCCCAGTGCTTCACCTGTGTGATGTGCCATACCCCCCTGGAGGGGACCTCCTTCATTGTGGACCAGTCCAACCAGCCTCACTGTGTGGATGACTACCACAGGTATGGAGAGAGCATGTGCATGTGGTGTATCAGAGAAGGCAGATTCCCTCACACCTGCTTCTTTTTGCTGCAGTATGGGGTTGGGTTGCCCATGTCATCTGTTGGACATGAAGTTAAAAATGAGTCAGCAAAGTACTAAGATATCTTTCTGCCTAAAAGAAAATTTACCATTCCTCTGCTGCTAATGCCATTGAACAGCACTAAGCAGCTTGCCTTGTATGTCACCACGGTGGTCATGGTCTCTCCTCCATGGTTCTGTGTTGTAGGAAGTATGCTCCACGCTGCTCAGTCTGTAGTGAGCCTATCATGCCAGAGCCTGGGAAGGATGAGACCGTGCGTGTTGTTGCACTGGAGAAAAATTTCCACATGAAATGTTACAAGTGTGAGGTAAGCCTGGTGCTCCCCCACCTCCTCCCATGTCTCTTGTGCCCAGTATGATGTGCTCCATCACCAGTAACTGGGCAGCTTTGATGTCTATGCTGACCAAACACTGATTTTGCTTTGAAGGAATCTGGAGTGTTTTTGAAGCATGTTCAGAAAAGGATTAGACATTCACAGGCATTGAACACAGGGACTGTGCAGGGTTGCTGCATTCTCTAACACCCCAATACATCAGCTGTGTATAGGAGGGGAACTTGCTGGGATTGCTCCCCCCTCAAAACAGCATCTCCCATTAGCACCACCTGGGACAGAGCAATGGGCTGTGACCCCCTGGGGCATTTCTTACATCTTTGAACACCATCCGTCTCCCTGTTCTTGGCCATCATTGAGCTCCCTCCCTCTTCTTTTCCTGTTTAGGACTGTGGGAAGCCCCTGTCCATTGAAGCAGACGAGAATGGGTGCTTTCCTCTGGATGGGCACGTGCTGTGTATCAAGTGTCACACCGTCCGTGCAAAAACAGCGCGCTGAGGAGCTCGGAGCCGGCATTCCCTCAAGACCCCCGTGCTCAGTGCTCCTCCCCTCCCTGCCTTTGTCCTACCCCTCTGCCTGACAAGGCAGAGTGCTACCAATGGAGACTATGCCAGCGCAGTTTTTTACTCATGTAGGATTCACTGCTCCTAGACTTCACTCTGCACACCCACCAAGAAAGGACCTCTTCTCCTGTCACCGCTTCCAGTGCATTCCAGGCTGGGAGCTGTGATGAAGGTGAGTGCACAATCGCTGTTCCCTCAAGACTGGAGGAGAAGGATCGGACCTCCGCCACCTCCTGGTGGAAGAAGCAAGAAAGACCTGGTGGCAGGTGCTGGGAAGGTGAGAGCATTCTGCAGTTCCATGGAGCCAAGAACGATGATCTTACTTGAGAAGGTGGAAGCCTGCATCTCGGCACCACTTCTGTCTTTTGTTTTATATCTTGTGACACCTCATTATCAGGATGTCTCCTTCTGCCTGCTCCCTCACCTGGGTTAGAGTGTGGAGGCAGAAAGTAGTGGGAATCTGTTACTGTTGCTGGAAAAAGCTAACCTGCTATAGTTTTTCTGTCTCTAATGGATTTTGCTGATTAACTGTCTTGTCATTTTTTTGCTTAGCCAGATTAAACTGGCAGTGTTTGAAATACTACTCTGTTTCTGAGTTTGGAAACTTTTAAAAAAAAAAAAAAACTTTTTCCCCTTCCCAAAATGAATTGTTTCCCAGTGCGGTTTCTGGACAGCCAGGCTGGGAAGCAGAGTAGCAAAGCAGTCCAAAGAACGCATGTTTACAAATAAAGACTGTCATAAGGACGGGCAGCACATGGTGAGGAGGCGTGTCAGTGCGTGGATGAGGATTCAGCAGACTGAGGAACGTCTCCTGTTCCAGTAGGGTTTCTTTCACTGCTGTTGGTGAAAGCTGCAGTGTAATTGCAATGTACTGTCTGGCTCTAAGCGTTACTGCACTGAGCCCCATTTCCTGGACTAGAAACTGTCTCAAACTGAACAAACCTTTTGAATAACGACACTGTCCAACCACTGTTTGCATTCAATAAAATGTGTGGTTTTTTCCATTAACCTGTGTCTGCTGTATTTGTTCAGCCACCCATGAGAGCTGCTGTCTTTGGCAGTAGAACTGCCATTGTATAGCTTTTATATACGCTGCCAAATGTATGTAAGACTATTCCACCCACCCTCCAGAGACCAGGAATCTGAACATGGCCTTTCTCCACCTCTTGGTCTCCTTTCCAGACTTCTATTTTTCTGTGTCTGAAGAGTGGCTCTCATTTAAAGCAGTGGAAGACTGCAGTTCAGTACAGTGATAGCGTAGTCTGCTTCACTATCACTCAGAGGTGGGTATTCCAGGGAGATGGAAGTGGACTGTAATAAAAGTTTGTTTGCTTTGCCCCTGTTGCTTCTCAGCAGGTGTTTGTCCTTGATGCTTATGGTTCTAAGCATGCTACTGTGATAGTCACTGCAGGTGAAACTCCTCTTTGTGGTAAGTACCAATGTTTTTACACTTCAGAGACATGAAACCTACTCTTGATCTCTTGCCAGTTTGGGGAAAATCTTTAATGACTCCCTGCAAATTGACCCAGTAAAGGGCTTGAGGTTTTCTATAGAATGAGTAGAGAATAAACAAATATTTTTTTTTTTTCTTACTGTAGTTGTTGCTGGTTTGTAGGCTTTGTTGTGAGATGTTGTTTTTACACCATCGTATTAAAAGCTTGTGCCCACAAACACCAAGGAGTGCAGAGAAGAACAGTGCTGGGGTAGAGAAGCACTAATTCTGCTGCTCCCAGAGCTATCTGAGGCCTTGGTGTCTGTGTAGACCTATCCAGTGGAGTCAATGGGAAAGGATTACCTTTGTGGATTAGAGGGTGGTTTCCCCTCAGATGAGCAGGGGCTGTGTAGGGGGGAGATCAAAGGCAGGAAACAGGAGTGATCAAGGATGGGAAGCACCATGGGAAAAACTGACAGGAAAAGGGCACAGAAGGAGGTGGCTGCACGTACACAGTACTCTTGTCTGGCCATGCCCTGTGTGTCATCGGTGCAGCCTGTCCTGTCTTCATAATAGCTTTTTTTGTTGTTTTGGTTTCCTGTGCATGGAATCTGTTGTGTGCAAGCGAATCCAAATGCCAGCAGCTGGACAGACCTGAGTACATGCATATTGTGTGGGTATGTTTGTCCTTGTGTTATCACCAGCAAAATCAAGTCAGAGTAGCTGGTGAGTATGGTAAGAGATTAGAGAGCCAGGACATGGCATGGCTGTGGGTCTGGCTAAATGCTGTCAAGACGTATGTAAGTCAGCTGCTCAGGCTTCCAGGATGTGCTCTTGGGTCTGGAGACTAGCTGAAAGAAGAATTTGCATCTGTGAGAACACTGGGAGAACAGGGAATGCTGGAGCCAGCTGCTGGGTAGAACCAATGTCTAAGGCTAACTCCTGGAGGGCTCCAGTGTGTGTGCGTGCATTTCTGCATGCCCACCACTGCAGCAGGGCTGCAGGCCCTGAGGATTTGCCAGCAACTGAGGAGAGCAGCTCAGGCTCCAGGGAATGGAGCGAGCTGCAGGATGGCTGGTCTCAGGCACTAGAGGGATCCATCGTATACATGTGTTTCCCTCTAACAGGTTCATCCTGATCAGCCAGAGCCGGGAAGAGGATTAGGCTGTTTGTGCTGTGCTTGCATGTCTGCTGTGCTCTCTGCCTCCGGCCAGTCATGTACAGTGTGTGCATTTATATACGTGCACACATTATATACTCGGGGATTTTCTGTGCATGAGTGCCTATTGGGAATACATGCTCAGGCTTGCTACTGGCTGTGCCCTGAGGACATGGAACTGAACAGCCTCTTCTCTACCAGGCAAGCTGATTCAGCAGCTCCTGACACTTCCAAGTTGGAGGGGACCTCCCTGCTCAGAGCAGGGTCAACCAGAGCAGGTTGCTTTTTAATACCTTGAAGCATGAGACCTGGATAATCTGTTCCAGCATTAACAACTCTCACTGTAAGTTTTTTTTCTCACCTTCAAATGGAATTTACTGTGTTTTGGTGTGTTCTCACTGCTGCTTCTTTCACTGGATACCACTGAGGAGTGTCTGGCAGCTTTTTTACTCCCATCAGGTATTTATACACAATGAAAAGCCACCCAAGCATTCTCCTCTTGAGGCTGAACAGCCTCCAGCTCTCAGCCTCTCCCTGTATGTCAGATGCTCTAATCCCTTCAAAACCACAGTGGCCTTTCACTGGACTTGCTTCTTTAAGCTTATATCCTTGTTTATACTGGGGACCCCAAAATGGGACACAACACGTCAGGTGTCTGACCAATGCTTAAAGAGGAATAATTGCCTCCTTCCAGTTACTTGTGATGCATTTGCTGAAATGCAGCCCAGGTATTGTCTTCTTTTGCTAAAGGGCTCAGGTGCAACTTTCACGGTGACCTGCAAGTCCTTTCCTGCAAAGCTGCCTTCCAGTCCCCAGCTTGTACTGGTGTGTGAGACTATTCGTCCCCAGTTGTGAGGCTCTGCCTTTCCCCTTGTTTCAACTTCCTAAATCTCCTCTCTTCTCATTTTTCCCCCCTGTTAAGGTCCCTCTGCTTGGCAGCACAAATATCAGATGTATCAACCATCCCACTTCTCTATCACCTGCCCTGACAGGCCAAAGTTTACATGTGCATGACACAAGCTCATCATCTTGTGTCAGCTTCATCAGGGCTTATCTGCTAGCTTGGATATCTGCCAGGCAGCAACTTTACTGGTTACCTGTACTTCGTGTTAAAGACATCTATTACTAAGACTGGTATACTAAAAACTCAGAGCTTTGCTTTTAACTCTCTCTCTTGCTGTAGTTACAGTGACTTGAGTAGCCATGGTCTGTTTCGAATAGGAACCAGCCTTCTTGCATCAGGCTGCAGTTCTTTAGCTCTCTGCTTCTTAGCCCTCCTGTCATCTATGGTTAAGCAAGGCCTTCCCATAAGGAGCAGGGTTAATTTAGAGCATTATACAGTTATGGAAACATTTATCTCTAGCAAGTCACATTGCTGAATGTGTAGCACTCACCTTCACCAACCTAGACTTGAGAAATAAATCTTGAGGCAGCTACTCTTCCTGAGTGGGAGAAAGTCTTAGGAACATCAGTGAGAATTTTTCTTTCTCCTGGACAGTCTAGTCTGCAGGAGAAAGAAGTACCACTCACTTGAATTTCATCAAACACAGCAGTAGTTGCTAATATTTATGATTTAGGAATAATCACAGGATCTGTAAAACAATGGACTTGGATGTTTGATAAATATGCCTGTAAATGGGGTGAAAGAAAAAAATCTGAAGTGACCAGCTGCAAAGGTATCCTTTAATCCTAATGCAATTGCACTTTGATGTTACATCTGCAGTTAAATGGACAAAGACCATTGGCTGAAACGCCTAAAGCTGGATGTAAGGACCCTGCTGGGACTTATGTATGCTAAAGGTCTCAATCACATTTGAAATAAGCCAAAGAATTCCAACACAGCCTGCTCTGCCACAGGTTTATTTACAAAATATTATTTACAGACTATAACTGTCTTGAGATCTGATAAATAATAACATTTCCTCCACAGAGAAGGAGTAGGACAGACCACCTACACATTTTTCTGTTACAAATACCCTATTCCAGCCAAACAAGACTATTGTCTCTTTTAAAAAGGGGCAGAGAAAAATGGATATGCAAAGGGTTTTCTGTCCATGGCGTAAGAAAAGGTATTAAGCAGTGTGGAGAGATGTAAATCTCCCCTCTGAAGTGTGCATGTGCAAAACAGCAACATGCTGAGGTGATGTGATCACACAAGTTACTCCCAGTTTCTCCTCCAAAAAGGAAGTACACCACAGGGTGGTGTTCACAGCAAGAATAGCTGCATTAAAAAATACATGCCTTACCAGCAGCCTTATGAAGGACTGAATAGCTTGTTCCTGATGCAAAATAAGAAAGACAGAAGGGTGCTGAAGTGAGAAGGAATGTGTGCCGAGGAGTGAGTGAGCCCTGTCTCTACCTGTCTTTATTCTTGTGCCTGCTCCCTGAATGTCCCAGTCTATCTTGAACCCTCATCTCCAATCCTAAAACATTATCCACCACCCTCCACCCACTTTGTATTCCATGTGATAGATACACTGAAGGTCTGAAACTCCAGTATGTGGACTACAGGGCCTTAGCACTACTTAGTGCTGCACAAAGTGGATTGCAGAAGACAGAGAACAGTTTCTCAGACCAGTGCTCTGAAACATACTGATGGCTGCCGTACAGCTAAAGCAAGGGGGAACAGAAATGAGAGAGGTGATATTGCCTCATGAGCTTTTTCAGTTCAGGTTGTTTTGCTTTGCTTGTCCAGTCACTCATTTGGAAGCAATTGCCATAGGAATGATTCCAAGTGATATCTGGTAAGGATGGACATTTTTCAAGCTTAAGAGTGCAATAACTGATCACTCCTTAAAGCCTTGGATGCTGCACAAGATCCTCTTCTGGTGGCCTGGAAGTGACACTCCCATCTGTTTCAAGTCTCTGAAGGAAACGGGAAAAGAAAGGAAAAAATGAATGGCTATTCTTGTTCCTGAGGGATGAGGGTGTGGGTAAGGGCAGAAACTGTTATCAAGCATTAGTTCAGAAAGCTTCCTTTCTCTCAGTGCCTCCCAATACACCTACCTTTTCTCTAGAAGGAAGAAATTTCTGGATATTCCTGCCCTTCCCTGGCTATCTCTGCCCACCCAGTCAACTGACCTCTTCCACCTCATGGCTAGGCCTGTGGTCCCAGTAAATCAGGACTCTTGACTAAACCAGCTTGTGATAGGGGCCACGTCTCAACCCTTCAGCAGGTCTGTGCCTGCTCATTTGTTTCACGTAACTTCCCTGGTAGGAGCTGGCTGCACACCCCTGACAAAGTAACACAGCTGGGTTCTGAGTCCTGAGGAGCCCAGAAATATTTGCTCTATGACACAACAGTGCCTGGCTGATGAAGTGGGGAGTATATCACTAGTCTATATGGAGTTTGTGGCAAGGAAATTATCTTACAAAGTCCTACAAGGGTCGAGAGACGGTCAGGTTAGAGATCTGTTTGCCATCTATTCTTTCCCCATGCTGATTGTGTCTGATGTGAGTTCAGAGCAGCTGAAAAGACCTGAAAAGCCTCAAGCATGGACATGGATAGTCGGGGAATTAGTCTCACAGATTGGGCTGCTCCCAGTTCTGGGCTGATTATTCCCTTTTAGGTCAAGAAGCCAGTCCACTTCCATTTAACTGCATGGAGAAGGATGGAGAGAAGCTTTCCAAGTAAATACGAGTGCAGATCGCACAGGGACGAGCACAGCTTGCAGCACAGCCTGAGGTGCCCTGTGGGAGCCAGGCTGGCACTTACTCAGCAGTGAGCTCCAGAATGGACTCCATGGTGTCCAGGCCGGCAGTGCGGAAGTTGGAGATGTAGCGCTTCATGCGAATGGATTCCAGCCACTCAGGGATGGATCGGTAGGGGATCCCATCGGATCCACTGCAGCTGGGGAGACGGAGTGTCACCCTAGAGAAACATACACTCTTCATTAGCCAGGCAACCACCTGAGATGGACAGCACTAGGAGACAGTAACCAAAGGGGAAGCAAGTGCCCTCTGCCAGAGCTGAGCCAACTAATCTGCTCTCTGCGCAGTGAGGTCGATGGCTCTGCCCTCTGTCACCTCTGGAGACAGAGATGACCACAATCTTCTGCACACAGAGCACTCAAGGTGCATCTTTCCAGTCTGCATTGCTCGCACTGCCTCTCCTCCTGCTGGGGACAGGGAGGTGAAGTGTCCCAGTTAACCCGTCCTCCTCTGGTGACAGCCTGCTTACCTGGGATCAAAGTCTGCCACGGGCCGGAGGAGCTGGGGACTCGAGATGAAATGTTGCAGCTGTGCCCGAATTTCCTGAAAATGAGGCCGCCTCATCCGATCGTGTGACCAGCAACTCTTCATGAGTTCATAGAGGATAGATGGGCAATCCACAGGCGGGGGCAGCCGGTACCCATCCTCTAAGCTTTTCATCACCTGCATGGAGGACAGAGAAATCTGGCCAAGAGCAGAGAGTGCAGAAGAGGAGCCAGAGACCTCTAGAAGCAGCCATTCACCACTTCACAGTGTGCAGGGAGGGGTTGGTGCAGATTACGTGTGTATGACACAGGGTTTAGGCAGCATGGCACAGGATCAAGACACCTAAAGGATGCCAAAAACTTAAATGGCATATGCATGTATTTTCAGTCCTTTACTAGTTCACTTCCCATTTGACACTCAGGACATGTTTCTGAGAAGTGAGGAAAACTGAGGACCAAATGGTCCTGGCACAGGCACAGTGAGAGAAGGGGAACCATACTCTGAGGAGTAATTTTAACAGCATGTGCTGAGCCTAGAATGAGACCAGACATAATGCACCAGAGCCAGAGGACGGAGATAACAAAACCAGTAGAAAGTATCTCCTGATCAAAATGCCACGGCTGATTTAAATACTCTTTAATTTGGCTTACTCCTGTTGACACCTCAATACTTATTGCCCTTGACTTGGTTGCACTGATTTTTAGCAGGGAGGGAAACACAGTTATGTGTTCAAAAGAAAGTCAAGACTGCAGGCTGAGGGAGATCTACAAAAGCTTTTCCCACATGCCTCGTTTATTTTTTAAATCAGCTCTTGAACTCAGAGTCTGTTACCTCTTGATTGGTCATGTGCCCATATGGCTTGTCACCAAATGATAGCACCTCCCACATGACGATTCCAAAGCTCCAGACATCACTAGCTGAGGTGAAAATGCGATGAGCAATGGCCTCTGGGGCTGTCCATCGGATAGGAATCTTACCACCCTGTAAAAGAGCAGAAACACAGTGTATTCAGCATGTCTCACTGAGTCCTATTTCTCCAGTGTTTTCATGCAAGGACCTTACAAAGTGGTTCAGAGATTGAGCCCACTTCATTTGAAGTGACATGTAACCACCCCAGGGAAATTTCTCAAAAGGAGAGAAATATTCTTGGAAAGTAAATGAGTTTAAGCCCTCTGTTCCGTTGAGTGCTACACAAAATCTCTGCTGTGGGAGTAAGAGCCTGACACCAGTTACAGCCCTGCTTTGAAGGACACCACGCATTAGAATTACCAGAACTTTCATTGAAAGAGACATGGAGATGACTCTAGTCCAAAACTCTGATCACAGCAAGGCTATCTTCAAAGCTAGATTTAGTAACTGAGTCCATGAGATCAGACCTACTATTTTGCTTCTCATTTCAGTGCCACAGTCCCTCTGAATTTCTTGGCAAACAAAATCAACACAGACTCCAGAGACAAAAGTACCACCTTCTGAACCATCCACACCACAACTTGTAATTTTACTACAAGTTTTTCTCAGAGCCTACAGTTAATTTACAAGGCTGAAAGACTGGCTTTGCATTACCTTGGTTTCATAGGTTCCCTCTGCATCGTTCTCCAAGATTCGGGAGAGACCGAAGTCAGACACCTTGCACTGGAGACTGCGTGTTACCAGGATGTTGCGAGCAGCCAGATCCCGGTGCACGTAATTGTGCTCTGAAAGGTAGGTCATGCCAGAGGCTATTCCCTGCAGCATGCTCACAAGCTGCACAGGGCTGAATTTTTCCTCGTTCTCCTGCATGGAAGAAGAAGTAAGAGAAGTGACGATCGATCCGCTTGGTTTTTAGTCACTGACCTTATCAACATACAAAAGTGGACCGTGAACAAGTGAACAAGCAAAACAGGGCAATGCTGCAGCCCAAAGGCCCCAGCAGGTTCTCACTAAGGGACTGGTGGTGGTCTCCAGTCATCATTAAGCAGTTGCATTTCAACTACCAAAGATGCCACTCTTGTCACTGAACAAGCTGGATGGCATTAAGCTTCTGCTGCTGACACTGGAAATGTCAGTAAGCAGAAAGTAAGTAGATGTCTGGATCTTATTTCTGGTTTTATTTTAGGGCCCCAAATCCAGGTCAAGTGTAAGTTCTGGTAGTACACAAGCCTATTACAGATTGGAGTTTCTCACCCGGAGGAAGGTATCCAGTGCTCCATTTTCCATATACTCAGTGATGATCATCATTGGCCTCCCTTGAGGAAGACAAGAGGGTTTCAGCACTTTTTGAATTCTCCTGCTCACGCCTTTCAATGCTCTCCATATTCCCCAACACAGAGAACCATGTCCAACCCCAGCTAACACCCCTACTCCACTGGCACAGCTGGCTGCTCCTCCTCCTTACACATCTCCCAGCAATCTTGTACTCCTCCTGTATTGCATATATGACCCTGCAGCACCCCTCACACTATCTCGACTTCTCATCTACTCACCAGCCCTAGAAGATCTCTCCTAACACTGCCTCAGGACTCTGTTGGAAATCCATACCTCTCCTCCTTTCCTCATTCTCTGACATGACAATGCCTGTCTTCTCCCAGAACTCTCTAAGGAAGGCCTGAGAAATGTGCCAGTTTCTGCTCTCATCCCAGGACTCTCTCTCACACACACTTCCTTACTTTTGGTGACAACTCCCTCCAGACGCACGATGTTCGGGTGATTGAACTGCCCCATAATTGTTGCTTCACGCAGAAAGTTCCACCATTGTGAATCTGAATAAGTTGACTTCAGAGTCTTGATGGCAACCACAATACGTTCTTTCCCTGGGAGTCGCAGGGACCCACGATAGACCTCCCCAAACTCCCCTGAAAACAACCAGAGGCAAAATGTCACAGATGAACTCGAGGATAGGCAGCAAAACAACAGTGTGGGGAAACTGAAAGATGGGGAGAGCTATAAATAACTCACCCTCTCCAATCACATTCTCCATAGTGACGTAAGAGATGTCCAGTTCCTTAGTGAATTCCAGCACCCCTCTGCTGGGGTCATCATATGGTTGCAGATCTACATAGGGTTTCAACCAGACCTTCTCTGTGGTAAAGGGAAACAAAAGAGCAAATTAACCTGTCTTTGGACAACTTTTCAAAAGCATAACTATAAAATAGAAGTGAATCCATGGGCTTCTGACAATGGCAGCAAAACAATCTACCAAACCCACACTGAAGAGTAGAACTGTTGTGGGAAGAAGAAAATTACATCAGAAAAGCCATGCCAATGGCTCTGGTTTCAAACTAACGTTTCTTTTCATTCCTTCTGACACATTCTAGGCTTCCCCCTGGTTTTATTACCCCTTTGAACCTCACCTCGCTCAAAGCCTGAAGTATGGTAATCTGGCCGTGCGTGTCTCCGACGAGCCCTCCTGGAACATCAGAAAGAGCCATGAAAATAAAATGCTCAGCAGATAGCAAAGGGAAAAGCAAGACTTCCAAAGTGTCTGCCCTAGTTGGTCAGGGACAGAGTTCAGGGTAGCACAAAGTGGAACCAGACACTGCACCTACTTGGAAAAGTACAGCTGGCAATAAAATGTGATGCTTCATTAACATTTAGAAATGAAGCTTTGTTCTCATACAGGGAGTTTTGTGCTGAGTTACTAACAAATTTCTGTTTATTTCATGTTTTCTGTACACTCTCAGTAGAATATCTGATCTTCTTAAAACCAAGCAATAGCAGCCTTATAGACATTGAGAAGGAAAGTAGAATTCTGTATATGGGTAGAGGACCCAACAGTAATGGTATATAAAAAATGGTCTGAAATGACTGGATACATGTATTACCACTCAACTGGTCAGCAGCTATAGAAGTGATTGCACCATAACAATGTTTTTATTCCTCTGTCATGATAACAGTATGATATTGCTGGATTATAACAAAACTGAGAAATCATGACATATTGCTCTGTTTCCAATAGCAAACATTATCTTACAGTATCAATCCCTCAAATCCTGCTAATCAAAATTTACTGAGACCCTTTCCATCTTGCTGCAGCACACTGGTGTTTTTCTTCTCTAACTAACCTCTACACATACAATAGCCTGTGAGAAATCAGGGCCTCCCTTTCTCATGCTCCCATGGCTCAGCTATTCTTACATCTATACCTTTTTCAATACCAAAAATCAATACTTACTTTCGCCAAAACATGAGAAATCCCACCATCAGCCCAATAAATAGGAAAACTCCGAAGATAATAGCAACTATGACTCCACCAGACAGAGCTCCCGTGTCTGCAGAAACAAAGAGAGAGGCCATATCACTTAAAAGACCGATATCTATTTGTGTGGAACATACCAACCAGTTTCTACCAGTTAATGGAATTAGGCAAGTTACAGCCAGTTGTCTTCCAGGGAGCAGAGCCACCAGATGGGAGTCCTATCACACTGTTATTCATGGGCATGGAGCACCTTCTGGTGGTTATCTGGTTGTCTCTTATCTACAGTCTTGGTCCTCCCGTTGAGTAATTTATCCCCATGTCTGATTTCCTACTTGGATTCCATGACGCTTTCAAAAATTAAGAAGAGATGTTCCTTCCCTCACACTTCTCTCCACCAATCCTTTCAGATCAGGCCCTTCTTCCTGCTCAGTAGCTGATTTAAATGATGGCAAAGCAAAGACATGATTTTCCCCAACAGTCTAACGTGACTCTCTTCTTGTTTATGAAATGAATTACATGCTCCCCCTCCCACCAATATCTGGGGCTGGTCCTTTGCCTAATTACCCCAACAAAAGCCCCTCACTGCTTAGGACTCCTGAAACAAGTACTGACTTACAAACTTGCAGTCTATCATATTCCTGTCTTCTCAAAACTGAGCATCAGGTAGTTTCATTCTGTGACTGGATAGCTTTCAGGCAGTGTTCACATAACACAGGCTGTCTCCTTCCATTTAGGTTCTCAAGCTAGATCTAGGCATTTCCACAAAGTACATTTGAATGCATCAGAGAAAATGCTATATTACCTCTGCTAGTCTTTTTATAACTTATTTCCCGTAATGGGAAAAAAAAAAAGTTAAGAACTTAAAATGCATTAATGGAGAAGTAATGAGAATCTACATCTTTTTAATATTTTCCCAAAAGAGATTTAGGAAAACATCCGGACAAAAGAAAATCCCCAAATAATTTTTTTTTAATAAATGAGCAGATTTTAAAGCAAGGAACAGATGATGCACAGAACTGTATGGTGAAGTGTTTCCTAACATCTAGTCCAATGGTCAGCACCCATAAAGCCTAATTAACACTAGTTAATCTTCCTCTGACTCATCCCACTAAAATTATTAAAAATCACCAGCTTAGTCAAGCAGAAATCAAGAGACAGAGCTAATGTCTTTGTTTTGTTAAAATCAAAATGCTAAGATTTGGAAAGTGAAATAGTATCTTTATTAAAAAATATTATTATTATTACCTTATATAGTAATAATAATATAAATAATATATAAGCTTTTAGATACATAGGATTTCTGCAGGAATTTAAGGGATCTAAATTATCAAATTCAGATTTTAAAAAGAATTGCCACTCCTTGAAAATCCTGCTACACTAATATTCCTAGACTATAATAGCTAAAAAATGTTCCTAGTATTATCAAACAAGAACTATCATCACATGAAACCTTGCTGGTACATCTTTTTAATCTCTTTCATTTTCAAAATCCTTTGTCTTGGCATGATAAGGTGATCAACTTTCATTTGAAATAAAGCATAATATTGATGAAAGTATTTTCTAACTTATTCTTTCTTAATCAAAACAATTGTGCATGCCAATTTACATATTTTTCACAGGGCCCTTGCAGTACATTATTTAATAAGTTAAACATCATTTTTGTTATCATCATTAGTCACTGTAACTTCATGAAGATTTTACCAAAAACTCCTGGTGCCAAAAAGGACCCAACCTTTATATTCCAGTAATGGTATCCAACTCCTTATCAGCTTTTACACTGTTAATTTAACTATTTAGTTACATAAAGGTATGCCTTAGCTTTCCTCCTTGTGTCCTTATTTCATGACAATAAAATTAGTCTTTCAAATGCAGCACTTCAATACATGTATTTCTAAAGTTATCCATAGGGTCAATAGGAGTCTGTGGAATGAAGAGAGAGCAAATTCCATTACAGAAAACTTTAGATTAAGGGGAAGTTTCTGGGCGACCCAGGGAAAGAGGAGGTTGGATGCCAGGCCTGTATAACATGTTCTTTGACACAGGAGAAAGCTCTTCTTGTGGCCTTCTACACATTGCACTTTGGTGAAGAACTTTTTTCAGTTGCATATACCATCTCTTTGGGCAGAGCTCTGTTCAGGAGCAGGCCTAGACACAGTGGAACTGATAAAGCTGGAAAAGATAGTGCTGAGGTCCTCTGAGTTCTCCTTTTCACTAGTAACTGGCACACAAAAGGAGGGATATGGTAATCATTCGACCAGCATTCAAACTTAGAAACATTAGCCAAAATTAAAATGCCTTTCAAGAGCTAAATGAAGGTCTGGTTAAGTATTGTGCCAGTACAACACACTAAACTGAGACTGATCAGGTCTAAAGGGGAAAGTGCAAGCAAATTTTATAAGACAGCAAGGAAACAAGAAAAATGCCTTTTGTCTTTACAAAGCAACAGGCTTGGCTCTGATGACAAGAAACTCAGGAGAGTGGTGTCTTGCTTTACAGCCAGCAGAACACAAAAAGAGATCCATGTACCATGAGAATATACAATGTGATGGGGAAATTACTTTCTCCCAGATGAGATACCAGTGCTTGTCCTTTACCTGGTGGAAGGGTGCGAAATTCCTGCTCTGGGGAGTAGGGCCCAGGCCCAAGGGGTGTGATGGATCTCACACGGAGCAGGTAGGCTGTGTCTGGCTGCAGGTCTCTCAGAGTGACATTCGGCTCAAGAAGGTGCTTCACTGTGTAACGTGCCTCCTCTCCCTGCAGGAACCAAACAGGATCAAGTAACAAATGCATGCTGAACAAGAGGACACTTCCACCCCTTTGGGTGAAAGGGGGAAGAGCAAATCAGGCAGGCCTCACCTTCTCAAAGAACATGACCTCATACTCCACTGAGGTCCGGCTGCGCTGCCGTGGGGCAAGCCAAGAGACAGAAAGACTACTGTCATCCCTCTGTGTCAGAATAAACTGGGATACTGTCACTGGAGCTGCAGTGGGAGAGAACAGAGAACATGAGGGAGGAATACAAACAAAATGGAAACTACATCCTCCCTCCACCAGAAGCTCTGGTCATACCATGCAACTGGAACTGAGTCTCATTGCCACTGTCATTCTTCTCTCATGTGGTGGAAGGGAAATGAGGTCTCTGGTTGTATTTAATTGCTTTCTGTGAACAGTGTGCTTCTGCCCTAACAGTGGAAGCGTAACTTTGTTTGGTCCTCAAAACAAAATCCGTGTTCCAAGAAATTACATTTATTCCAGGACTGCACTGAAAGTGTCCAATTTGAAATAAAGAATGTTAAGATTTTATGCTCCTACAGCAGCGGTAGCACAGCTATCCTATGTAATGATTTATGAATGCAGCTGCATTGCATAAGGGTACAGTGAAACTCAGTGCTCAAAATCTCTCAGCTGACTGCAAATGCATGCTGTTCATGAATAAAAAGATAATTCTCAAGAGTCTGCAAGGACTGAGGAATTAAGCCTGGCTCTCTCCTTGTCCTTCATCATCATCAGGAAGTGATCAGGCAAGCCAAAAGTAGCTCTGCTTTTCTAGCTCAGAGTTGTGCTGCCCCCGCATAGCATCAGGAAGAAAAGTCATATTTTGTTACTAAATTAGAACCCAGGGAATTCACCAAGGGCTGTTGAGCACTGTGATGTCATTTTTCTATAATCACATTTCATGGTGCTCTGGAAAGTATTTACAGGACAGCCAAACTAGCCAGATTGAAGCTAACCTACAGAAATGTGTCAAGATTTAACATCCTCATCTCTCCATGCTTTCAAGACCTTTTTTTTTTTCCAGTTACACCAGGGTTTCTATTGTGTTTGGTGTTTTGCAATATCTGAGTCATGGGAAATATTTCATGACACAGCCCTCATTCTTCCTGTCACACAGGTAACAATACTTAGGCTGTGTGACAGGGAGGGCTTCATCCTCCTCACCTCTGTTAAGTTCTTGACAGATTCTTAGCTCTTGGTGGATAATAATTACTGCTACTTGGATTTGCAAGGAATATGACTATTGGAGTTTACCTGCCAGAGGCAGAGGTACTTTAGAACCCTTATCATACCATACCAACACACGTCTCAGGCAGAAGAAGATGGAGAAAGCTTAAACATTCACAGAGATTCCTCTTCCTTTTCGTGATGAGCAGGAAGAAATTCTCTCTGCTTCTGCTAACCTGCATGTCCAACTGAGACCCAGACAGCTGGAGCAGTTCTCTGCGGAGCAGGTCCCATTCCTGAGACACCATTATGGGCTTCCACCGTGAACGTGTAATTGGTGTAAGCTTCCAGGCCATCCACGTCCACTGCAGGCTTCGTGAGACCAGAGGCACTGGGGGAGAACACCACGCCAGCCTCACAGGGCTCACAGGACAGGAAATGGCAGCGCTGGCAGAAGACTGTGTAAGTCAGGTCCTTCCTCCCGCCGTGGTCACTGGGCGGCTGCCACCAAAGACTCAGCTGGGTGCCAATGAGGGAGAAGCTGACATTGCGGGGAGCCGAGGGTGGGCCTACAGGGAGCACAAAAGGAGTGTTAGGTCCAGCTGTTAATGCCCAAAGTTCAGCTTCCCATCTGCTGACACATTTCAAATGGAGCCCTCTCTCCACCCTGGCCTCTCCCTCTCTGATCTCCCTTTTTCCAGCCTTTTGTTTCTTCCCCCATATCACTGTTCATGGAATCACAGAATGGTCTGGGTTGGATGAGACGTTAAAGATCTTCTAGTTCCAACCCCCCTACCGTGGGCAGGGACAGCTTTCACTAGACCAGTTTCCTCCAAGCCCCTTCCAACCTGGCCCTGAACAGTGATGGGGCCCCCACAACCTGTTCTAGCGTCTCATCATAAAAAATTTCTTCCATATGTCCCATCTAAATCTACCCTCTTTCAGTTTAAAACCATTGCTCCTTGTGCTGTTACTACAGACCTTGGTATAAAAACTCTTCGTCTTTCTTGCAGGCCCCACTAAGTATTGAAAGGCCACAAGATGATTTCCCCAAAGCTTTCTCTTTTCAGGCTGAACAATCCCAACTCTCTCAACCTTTCCTCATAAGGGAGGTGTTCCATCCCTACAATCATTTCTAGGGCCCTCCTCTGGACCTGATCCAATAGGTCCATGTCTCTCTTGTACTGGGGGCCCCAGACCTGGATGTAGCCCTCCAGATGAGGCCTCACCAAGAGCAGAGCAGAGGAAGAGAATCCCCTCTCTCGCACATGCTTTTGATGCAGTTCAGGATAACAGTTGGCTTTCTGGGCTGCAAGCTCACACCGCCAGCTCACGCCCAAGTTTTCACCCACCAGTACCCTCAAGTTCCTCTGTGGTGCTGCCTTCAGTAAGTCCATCCCCCAGCCTGCATGGACATTGTTCTTTCTTTCTGTGTGCAACTCACGGGTGCAAGCAATGTTCTGGCCCTCGGAAGGTGCTCGGTAGAAGCCTGCATTGCAGGAACAAGACGTAGCCCCTGACTCGTTGGACAAGCTGTTGGGGGGACACTTCAGGCAGCGTTTAGCATCCAGGGAGTGGCGGTAGAACCCTCGCTGGCACGCTATGGAGGGACAAACAAGCCAACATAAGACAATCAATAAACCCAGATCAACAAAAAAAATGCATGGCAGTTTTGCTCAGCTTCTTGAACACTCCCTTTTCTGCCTCCATTTTATTAGTTCAGGGAAGTATTTAGGTTGCAAGGAATACCCAGACACCTGGCAGTCACCTAGGTCAATCATCTCAGAGCAGATAGAGAGAAGATGCAAACTCAAGGTAGCATCGGTATTATGACAGGACTTGCAGACTGAAGAAGGGGGATCTAATTCCTCACAGATGCTGTATGAATATGGAATCCAGACAACCTCAGAAACTTCTTTCACAGTAAACCCAGACTGGTCCCCACCTTTTCCTTCAAGCTTTCCACACCATAAATAAGAACTATAAATGGTAGCTACAATTCCTTTCACTCAGAGTCTTCTGCTTGCTGACTTCATATGGGGTAGCCAGTAGGCTTTTTAGCAGAAGCATCTTTGCTGATATAAAGTGTTTTACCAGAGCATTACCTAGCAGGGCCCTGGGGAATATCTAGGAAGCTATCAGTTCACCTCACAGCATTAAGTGTAACTGGCTGTGGAGCCAACACAGACTGCAATGGAAGGGGTGTCATGTGTTTTCTGCTTCCAGTCCTGCAAAAATGAGCAGCCACACTCTCTCAGTGTAACATCTCACAACCTGGTTTTGCTGTGTGACTATTAGTTCAATTCACAGAAGCACTGGACAGCTTACCAGTTGTCTCAAAGTCAACACTTCACCTCTACGGTTGTGCAATAGGGAGGAGAAAATCAGTGACGGAGCTTAAGGCAACCTGTGAATTTAATGGTTTGCCAGCCTGTGGTAAATTAATCAAATGTTCTTTAGCTAAAGAAACAACCAAGCTATTGCTAATCAGATGGCTGAGAAATGCATACACTAATTTTCTGCCAGAGCTACCACTTTGCATTTAACTTGTGCATCGAGGGAATTACCCTCTTTATATTGCATTATAAAAGCAACAATATCCTGTGTAATCCCTCAGGAGATCCCAATGGAGAAAACCATCTGTTCAGGAGCCTCACACAAATGGCTTACTGTGGTAGAGCATAGTATAGGAAATGATTCTTTATTCAGAAGACAGATAAAAACAACCCAGCCGTTCCTACTATGTGGCACAGAGGAACACCTGAGGGACCTTGAAAACTTTCCACTAACACAGGCCAAACATGACTACTCATCATCAGTCTGCAGAAGGGATGCTAAAAGAGGTCCGGAAAGAGAAATATTCACAAGTAGGCGCAACCAGCACCTTCTGATTCTGGGAAATGACAGAACAACTCAGGAAAATCTATCATTCCGAGATACAATCATGCAACTATGTGATTAATGATAGCAAAGGCCACTGAAAATAATCAAAAGGCTCAAGTATTGATTGTCACAGCCCAAAGAGATTCTATTTACACTCCAGATCAAATCATCCTTTGGGAAACAGGCAGTAAAAGTTACTTTGATCTTCAGGCTGCTCACAACTGAGAAAACTTCTACATGCTGGACTGAAGATGAAAGTTTTGAGGCCTCCTGCCACTTTGCTCCAGCATAAGATTTGAGAGTTTGTGACATTGGATCAGTTTGGGTCAGGAGAGCTTTGACACAAAAAACAAAGGAAGCACATGGCCACATTCTTGTATAACACAGAAGTTCTGAAGTTGCCTGTATAATGCTACCTACCACAGATATGACACATATACATACACTCTTATCAGGCTGAGACCGTCTGCAAGTAAATTATTGAAATTTGGGGTTGGGAACCTTTACAAGAATCACAGAATCAATTAGGCTGGAAAAGATCTCTGAGATCATCAAATCCAACCTGTGACTGACCACCCTCATGGCAACTAGACCATGGCACTAAGTGCTACATTCAGCCTTTCCTTAAACAACTCCGGGGATAGTGACTCCACCACCTCCACGGGCTGCCCATTCCGATGTCTAACCACCCTTGCTGTGAGGAAATTCTTCCTAATGTCCAACCTAAACCAGCTAAAGACTATGTCCTCTTGTCCTGTCACTACTTGCTTGGGAGAAGAGACTGATGCCCACCTGGCTACTCCCTCCTTTCAGGTGTTTGTAGAGAATGGTAAGAATCACACGCAGAATCATTAGGTTGGAAGA